>JAHWGI010000886.1:0-368466 GCA_029379305.1 Frankliniella fusca | reverse complement strand
AATTTCATTTTCAAACAAAATTATGAGGCTATACAAAAAAGGTTAATTTTTCGGCTCAATATTATACAAGGTAGGTGAACTTACTTTTGGAGGGCAAAGAGGATACCCATCTGGGATGGTGATGAGGAGCTCGAAAGTTCCTCCTTCATAGGGGGAATCTGAGGGGCCAGAAATGGCAGCATCCCACTCCAACATATTTTCCCCTTTAGGACTCAGCCTGCATTAAAAAGTAAACACTAAAAGAATGACCCAATATACCAAGCACAGTCCCATCAAACTTAATTTGTCCTGACTGTACCTCAAAACGCCCTCAGGCAAAGCCTCCTGGGCCCGCTTCACCTCATTTTGCAATCTATGAGTAAAAAAAAAAATGATTGAAATGAGATTACTTAAGAACCACTATAAAACACAGCTAATGGAAATAAGGATTTTAAATAGCCATTCTAATACGCCATGTACCTTTTCAAAAGCAGCATGTTGTGCGTTTGAAGCTTTCAGAGTTACAATTTACACTGGCGAGTTCGCGGCTACAAGCAGGACAAGGACAGCACAGGACTGCTTGCACTGGCATACGCAGGCACAATGAAAACGACGGAGACTCCGAGCCCCGAGACCCGCGCGAGGGCTTAGAAGAGAGGAGGGGGCAGGCCAAGCGGAGGGGAAGGCCGAAGGATACACAGCAGGCGGATTCAGGGTATCGTTCAGTAGTGTCTTCTCTCTCACCCCTTATAGGTCAGCCCTGTGAGTGCAACAAGGACATAGAGACGAAGTCCGCGCGCGGCATCGCCCAGCAGACGAACCGAATGTGCGCGCCCTTCCCCCTCCCCCCTCCACCCGACCTTCTCCCCTCCATCTCCCATCCCTTCCCCTCTCCCCTCCCCTCCCCTCCCCTCCCGGTGCATCCCGACACCGATGTGATTTGAAATTGCGGCTGCTGAACATTGTACATAAATTTAGTGTATCGTGGTGATTTAAAAGTTGATGTCTGTCTGCCATTGAGTGAGTGATGTTCATGTCGCGGAGCGGTGGGAGACAACGGGAGCCGTTGGAGCAAGTCCGTTCCGGCAGCCGGAGTGGGCAGGCGCCAAGTGACTGCTCAACGACTTTTCGAGATGAAAATCGGAGTTTCTGGCCGTGGAATGAACGGGTCTGGTGTGTTCATCGTTGAGGTGAGTATTGTTTGTGGTGTGGATGTAATTTTTACGACGGTTCGATGTTTGCGTGACGGTAGGTTTGTATTTGTTTGGGACGGGCAACCTAACCTCACGGTATTAGGCTGAGGTTCTCTTTTAACTCGATCATTCCTCTCGTGTGATCAATTCGAAGCCAACATTTGAGTTGTTTTTTGAGTGGAAAAATTTCGTCTTAACGCTTCGCTCTGATTGTCATTTCTTGACGGTGTTTTGATTGGGCAATGTTGCACTTTCTGTATGGTTCACAGGTTCTCATGAAGAATTGTTGTGAAGCTAGTGTTTCTCTGGTGTGCAATTCTTGCAAATTTTTTTCGTGGACATCAATTCGTGCTGAGTGAGTTGTAAATTGAGGCAATAACGTTTGCTGTTTGTGGCAGGTGTTGTTTGACAGTGCGAGGTGGTCAAGCCAATTCCTTGTCTCATTCGCTTCTGAGGGAGGATGATTTCTGGATTGGATCTGAGTAATGGATCAGAGGCGAATATCGGTGAGTGGTTTTCCTTTTACTATTCAAGTTTTTTTTGTTCATGCATTATGTTGAAGTTGGAGCCGCTCGTTGATGTCATCTTTACACGAATATTTTCAGGGTGAGGCACCAGTATGTAGTTGTTTGCGGAAAGTGTGGGCTGAAGCTGGTCTGCTTTGTGATGAGTGAGAAGACTGCAGGCTACACATGTGTAGCAATGACACGCTCCTAACCCTGTTCTCCAGGAGCTACCTCACAGGGCTGTTTGTTGTTTGAAACGTTACTATTGACATGTTGTCAGGTAAGATATTTTACTGGTGTTGTGACTTCATCTGAAGTGTGTACTTTCCAAGTATATTGGACTGTAGAAGAGAGGTGATGGTAGTCACTTGGAGGTGAATGGAAAATGTTACTGTTTCTGTTTTGCAGTGCTGCTTGAAGTGATCACCCCATGAAAGTTTTATCGGCATACCTGGAGATGGGATTTGTTGATGCGAAGAAGAATACCATCGAATGGTAAGTCTGTCTTGCTCTCATTTTAGTCGATGGTTATTGTGTTGGGATGGGAAGAATAAAAAAATGGAGCTTTGTTTCCTATTCTGTTGTTCTTTTCAGTGCAATTGATTCTAATTCTAAGAAATATATCCGGTCATTCACCCTGGTGTTGAGGTGCAAGATCTTGGAGTGATAAGACTTTCAATGTAACGGAACCCTCACATTTGGCCTGAACTTTGTAACGCCCCTTGAAGTCCTGTGGAAACCTAACTTTAACAAGAATTTGCAGTGTGCGAGCCTCAAACTGCAAAGGTATTTCTTTGATTATGCACTTAAAGGTATGAGAATATTTATGGTAGCATGTTTCATCATAGGGAGGATGAAAAATTAAATGTCACTGACAGGTGTGCACTATCAGACTGTGAGTTGCAAATAGTCTTCTGGAAGTTGAGGTCTGAGTTGAGTGAATGTCTGGAGGAAAGGGTGTGAGTCAGAACCAGCAATGCTGTTAGTCCTCTCTTGCAGTGCTGTGAGTAGTGGTTTGTCTGTCAGTACTATTTTATAGATTTCAGTTTCTTTCACTCTATGTCAATCAAAGTAATCAAAATATTTTGCCCCCAGCCTGAGAATGTTTATGACTTGTGATTTTTCTTGATAACTGGAACTTTTCTAAGAAATCCAGAAAGAGATTAGTTATATTTGTAATGGAATGACACTGTGGACTTTGTTGGGGGTAAGTGACTTATTTTTCTACATGATAATGCTGCAAATTATTTGGGGAGTGGAAGCACTCATTTGTGTTCATTTTGTTTCTGCTAGGATCTTACACCTTTTGAAGCTGATGGCAGTTTTCTTGCCTGGTCATGAGATTTGAGTTTGGAAGAAGATGTGATCTTTATGTTCTGAAAGTAAGAAGAGTCCTTTAAAGGAAAGGCACAAGATTTTGTTTTTTAATTTTTTATTTTTTAAAACTTGAATGGTGAGCTGTTCCTTCAGATATATTTCACAGTTAACATGGTTTTCAAGAAGCATTTATCCTTATCAGAATATTTATATATTAATAGCAATTTGCTTTCTTTTAAGGGTTCATAAGACATCAAGTTCCTACTCCAGAGGTTGCGGTGTCATGGAAAGCGTTATGGAGATAAGCAGCACTCTGGCTACGGTGAGTTTGTATTTTGTGAAGCTCATAAAGATATCTTTTTCAGATGAAATGACTGTTAGGTAGTTTTTATAAAGTAAGTTTTTGAAAGGTCAAAAAGCAAGAGTTGTACGTTCCAACACTAGGATTGTTTGGACTGCAACGGTTCATACCAGGTAGCGAATTAATTGAACTCCCCGTTACAATTCACCTTGGTATTTTCTAATAGTGGGCCCTTTGGCACAGTAACGCAGACCAAGTATCTTGGCCATCTCTCATAAAAGTGAACAAATAATCTGATTGATTTAAATGGCTGCCTTGATTAATTATTTTACATCATTCACAATTAGAGTGCTCTCAGAATGTCTTCGCCTGTAAAATAATTGGGACGGGGTCCTCAAGAGTTTAATTTGACCTAGACATTAAAGTCTATTTAAATAACAAGCAAAGCAGTTTGGGACATGCCCTCCACAGTTAGTTTGTGCTATACATTCAGTACATACTTTGAAATTGGACTTTAAAACTTCTTTAACCTTCTTTTACCAACAATTTGGAAATGATATTGGGACGGGGTTAGAGCCTCAGAAAATATTCATATACCATGGATCAAATAGCAAATTGATTTAAAAAGAGATTCTTCATGCCCTTGATGTTTCACTTTCAGTGGCTTATAGAATAATAAATGAGAATCAAGTGCAGTGAAGCAACATTATACGAGCACCCTTATTTGTACTTGGCAAGCATGCTCTTTTTTGAAGCGTGCTTTGTAGTTGACTCCAAATGGAGAGTGCCATGCACACACTTGGGTTTCTAGAGTGATGTAGTATTCTCCAGCAGAACGTGCTGAATACATTTGCTTGTAAGGTCCTTTTCATCTTGGCTCGTTGCCCTTTGATCTAATAAGGACAGACTCCCAAGTGTTGCAATTCAATTTTGAAAGAGGGGTAACGTATTGGCTTGGGATTTGAAAACTTACAACAGGAGTGTATTTAGGACTGAAATCCACAATAGCTTCCATCTCATTGCTCTTGCCGGAAACTACTTTTTGTATCAGTTCAAATAATAATAATTACAAAATGACACTCATTTTGAAGTGTGTGTGGATGTTTCTAAAATAACAAGGTGATGCCAGGGAAAAGTAAATTTCAATAAGCAATTCATATTTGGCCTGGCTTGGGTGTTCTACCCAAAGTGACTGGAATGTTAGAATTCAATTGGTTTTAGTGTTATGTTTTCTTGCACCACCTAGTGCCTAGCTCCAAATACGATGATGTGTGTGATTTATACGGTCTGCATAATATCTGTGGGAAAAAGTCACGTGACTATTTCCCACAAATATTATACTGACCATATAAGTCACACACATCATCATTTTGTTGTGTGTATTTGGAGAAAAATGAATAGATATTCACCTGAAGTTAGTGCTGGAAATAAGTTGGTGCAAGAACACATTACATGAAAGTAAATGGCATCGTGGGGACTTTTGCAACTTAATCAAAGCACCAGTGAAATATCACATTGCTTTCTATATATATTTTTTGTACATTTAGAGATGAACCGGATGAACTTCATCCGGTTCACAATTCTCAGTGCTCGTTATGAATACAGTTACATTTGAAAGTTTACGTGAAAAGTTTTAATATCAGACATGTTTGACATTAGTTTACGCCTCTACTTTTAATTAACATCTTTGCATCTTGTTTCTTCTTTTAAAAGAAGCGGTCGTTATGCTCTCACTACATACCTTCACAGGTGATTTATGTGAAGTGTTCTGGAGGAATCCTGTACCTGTAGTAGCCGGTCAGTGGTCAGGGAAAGGGGGGGAGAAATGTATGAGAGCAGTATTTATGCCTTTTAATAACCCATATGTCTTGTACATAAGAGGTTTAATGTCCATTCTTTTTCCCACAAGTAATTATGGTGTCATGTTGATTTCTGTGAAATGGCCAAACTTGTTTTCTGTGTGTCTCTTTTAATTTCTCAAATTTAGACATCCGTGGTCAATTTGCAATATTTATCATGAGACTGGTTTAAAGTTTTTGACATTTTTTGCAATTTTCTTCTACTTTCAAAGGAAGCTGTTAGTGCTGCTCCCTTTTTCTTTCTTGTTATTTTTATTGTGTCCAACTCTGTTTTTTAGGTTTGCTACCCGTCAGCTGTCTGCGAATCTCTCCTGGGCACAATGCTTCTACTAAAGTGACAGACCAGAAGTCCCTGGAGCTCTGCATTCCCTTCAAATTTCGGAAGTAAGAAACTTTCACTTTTTTCAACAAGTCTTTTTTATTTATTTTATTGAGGGTGGGGCAAGCCCGCCTGGGTCGTGGTCGTGCCCGTCCTCCTCCGGGCCGCCGCCACGGCCGGGCCGGGCCGGGCCCGATGGGCTGCTGCGAGCAGAATGTCGGTGTCGTCCTCCAGGCCGCCGCCACGGCCCGGCCGGGCCGGGCCGGGCCCGATGGGCTGCTGCGAGCAGAATGTCGGTGTCGTCCTCCAGGCCGCCGCCACGGCCCGGCCGGGCCGGGCCGGGCCCGATGGGCTGCTGCGAGCTGAATGTCGGTGTCGTCCTCCAGGCCGCCGCCACGGCCGGGCCGGGCCGGGCCCGATGGGCTGCTGCGAGCTGAATGTCGGTGTCGTCCTCCAGGCCGCCGCCACGGTCGGGCCGGGCCGGGCCTGATGGGCTGCTGCGAGCAGAACGTCGGTGTCGTCCTCCAGGCCGCCGCCACGGCCGGGCCGGGCCCGATGGGCCGCTGCGAGCTGAATGACCCTCTCGGGCAGTGCCGTGGCACTCCATCACCGGGATGGTCAGAGAAGCTCGTGTTCAGTTCGGCCGCGCATACGTCGCGCGCCGCGGCCGACGCACGGTGGTGCAGCTTTGTGGGAGAGCCTTGGCCTCGACCTCTGCTCGCCGATGGTCCACCTTCCGGGCATTCCCGCCTCGCATCCGCCTCGCCAGTGGGGTGGGACGGACTTTTGGCGCGGCCCGGACTGGCCTGGCCCGGTACCTCCTGGACGCTTGCGTTTAGTTCTTGTGGCCTTACTTGCTTGCTCCTGCGTGATTGCTGTGCTTTTCTCTGTGCTTGCTGGAGTTAGTACATGTACTTTCTTTCTCATTAGCGTCCTTTTTCGTGGGAGCTGATGGGCTTGCCCCGAATCGCTATGGCTCCCCCTCGCCCCTCTGCTGCTTTTGCACAGCCAATCAGCTGCACAAGCGTTTAGTACCAGGGCCATGCTGTGTAGCCACACCGAACCTCGCTCCTTATCTATCTGTCTGCCTGCCTGCCTGCCTGCCTGCCTGCCTGCCTGCCTGTCTGTCTCTCTGTCTATCTATCTATCTATCTATCTATCTATCTATCTATCTATCTATCTATCTATCTATCTATCTATCTCTCTTTCCATCTATTTATCTATCTATCTATCTATCTATCTATCTATCTCTCTTTCCATCTATCTATCTATCTATCTATCTATCTATTTATCTATCTATCTATCTATCTACCTATCTATTTTTGTTTACTGTGTTACGTTTTACATAAAGATGGAATCAATACCCGTTTCTATTTTTCTCCTGCAGAGTGCTGTGCAATAAGATTTGAAGGCCATTTCCTCCTCTTCTTTTCCCATATTATGTCAATGGCAATATTTTTTTACGTGAAGTGTGAATTGTTCCCCCAGGTGAGATTCAGGTTGCTTTCACAAATCTTGCTCCCTTCACAAACAGTGATAGAAACTAAATATCGTGAAATTTTTTTTATACATTCCAGGACCTACAAATCTGCACGTAAAAGGTTGCCAGTATCTGCGATCACATAACTGCTTTGGATGAAAGATAAGTACCCCTTGAAGGAACTTTGCTTTGCCATGACATAGGTATCATCTTAGAACTTCAGAGTTAGGGAGCATTGAGCTGGATGTTCATGAAAACAAAGCCAGCTAGTGTGTTGTTCTCTTTGGTTTCAAAATGGATTCAGTTGTCTGCAGACCATAAGATACTTAAAAGTGCCTAACACACAAGCCTAACTCACAAGATTTTTTTCTCTCTTTTTTATGCCTTGAGACCCACATGATGTCCTCTAGCACTCACTCTGACTGGTAATCAGAGTCATAGTTGGTCAATTTTGAAATTAGTAAAAAGTTAACGTATTGGCTTGGGATTTGAAACCTTATAGGAGGAACATATTTAGGACTTAGGTCCACAATATGGAGCTTCTGTCTCAATGCTCTTGCCAGAAACTAATTTTTCTATTCCTAGAAATAATTCAAAAAAATTTCTTTGAAAAAAAAAACAAAGAACGAATACATCTTAGTATTTGTGTGTGTGTGTGTGTGTGTGTGGATATTTTTACAATCACAGGCTAATGCCAGGAAAGACTCAGACTCGCCTGGCCAGCAGGAGGGCGAGCTGTTGTCTTAAACTCATTTGAACTGAGATGTGAGTGTGCCCTGCAGCTGTTCCCTCCGGTTACATGTGTCGACAGTGTGTCTCTCTTGGTAATGAGTTTGCTCACTTTGTCCCGACCGATTTTCCAACTGAACTTGCTTTGTTCTAAATGGTAGTCGGTGCCGGACCTCTGCCATCGTGGGACATTAGTCTTCACATTTTCCTGGAGAGGTTTCAACTGATTGGCATTTACACTTGCAGTCTCGGTGATTTTTTGTAGTTTTACACTGTAGGCCCAACAGAGTACTTTTCTGTTTGCTGTATAGGGGAGTGACGCTGCAATATTATGCTGATAGTTGTTTCAATCGAGACAGCCTTTAATACCCCTCACTTATTTTGTGTGCTGTTCTTATTTTGAGATATGTTGACAGATTATCATGAGTGAGTGAGTGAGTGGGTGAGTGAGTGAGTTGGAAAAATACTGCCACTGCCAAACATCAGACTCGCCTGGCCAGCAGGAGGGCGAGCTGTTGTCTTAAACTCATTTGAACTGAGATGTGAGTGTGCCCTGCAGCTGTTCCCTCCGGTTACATGTGTCGACAGTGTGTCTCTCTTGGTAATGAGTTTGCTCACTTTGTCCCGACCGATTTTCCAACTGAACTTGCTTTGTTCTAAATGGTAGTCGGTGCCGGACCTCTGCCATCGTGGGACATTAGTCTTCGCATTTTCCTGGAGAGGTTTCAACTGATTGGCATTTACACTTGCAGTCCTAGTGAATTTTTTGAGAAAACAAAATCATGGGAATCTGTGTATAGTCATTGTGCCAGGCAGACCACCCCTTCTCTCATAAGCTGTTTAATTGGGAGTGTCCTTTAGTAGAAATATATTATTTATCGAAAGTCTAGTGTTTAAAGTACAGTTTTCTCTGGGGCTAAAGGCGTAACTGTGCGGGGATGGTTGGTGGAGTTTTTTTTTCTTTCTTTTTTTTCCTCCCTCTTTCCTGTGGCTGTTTTCTAATGCATTCCTCTCTTTGCAGCTGTGGTCAGAGCGTTAGTGGAAAGTTGTTTCGTCACGTTTATTTCATCCTCTATCCAAGCGAAAATGAGTTTCAAGTCGAACGCTTTTCTGACACATTTGTATGTAGCCGCTTTAATGTCATACTTATCACAGCACTACCATATAACTCGACTTCTTGACTTGTTGTTGCAGGGGAACAAGCTTGCGCTTCCTGAGAATCGGCAGTCGATGGCGGCCACCTGGCCCCTCGCTAGGTAGGCAGCCCGTTCAGCACCCATGCTAAGCGTTGCCGGAATGTCAGGCGTCTGGCAAGTGACTTACCTGTCTGTTCGTCTGTTCATCTCCTCTTCCTAGGTGTTTTGCATTTCTTTTTCTCCGCCCGGCGCACTTGGTCTCTACCCAGACAACACGTACACAGCGGTCGGTAGCGTTTCGTCAGCCTTCTCGCGGCAGTAGTGTGACAATCACCGTATATCGAGTTCTTTCCACCCTTTCCCACTCCACAAATGCGTACTCCTCGATCCCTCTGCATCGAGCATTGCCAGTGCCAATGATTATGGCAATGTGCCACGAGCGGCACATTTGTATGTGTATCAGTATCAGTATCGCTTAAAGCAAGCCTTGTTTTGAAAACTGCGAATCATCACTTCATTGCCCATCCACTCTAAGTGCTTGTTACTGTTTGCTTCACTATTTGCGTTTAGTTCTCTGGTCAATAATTATGCAACATCCAAAAAAAGGCGCTATTTTTGGACGTTTCATAATTATTGGCGTTTAAGGGAGGCTATCCGGATGTCGGAGGTTTCCTTGCAGGCTCGCCCAAGGAGTCTCTGATGTCGCGCGAGTGCACTGGTCAGACGAGGGTGCAGGGACAGAGCCCGGATCTCGAGAGAGGTCGCCACCGTTGGGTGCGAGCTTGGCCCTAAGCCTCGGGCTGTCTCTAGATTCCTTTGCCTGCCTGGAATCGCCCCTCTGCTCGGTGCACTGTACGCTCGGCCCTAAGCCGCGGGTCTTTCTCTCTCCCCTCTGGATGTCTGCGCCAGGGTGCCTGGACACCTCTGGTGGCTGCTCCGAGGTGGTTCATTTACTTGCATCTTTAGATTTGATTTTAAAAAAATGTATCTTTGTTTTGGCAGTTTGGTGGATTTTTCCCTTAAATCCATTTGTAGCGTTAAGGTCAATAATTATGCAACATCCAAAAAAAGGCGCTATTTTTGGTCGTTTCATAATTATTGGCTTTTAAGGGAGGCTACCCGGACGTCGGAGGTTTCCTTGCAGGCTCGCCCAAGGAGTCTCTGATGTCGCGCGAGTGCATTGGTCAGACGAGGGTGCAGGGACAGAGCCCGGATCTCGAGAGAGGTCGCCACCGTTGGGTGCGAGCTTGGCCCTAAGCCTCGGGCTGTCTCTAGATTCCTTCGCCTGCCTGGAATCGCCCCTCTGCTCGGTGCACTGTACGCTCGGCCCTAAGCCGCGGGTCTTTCTCTCTCCCCTCTGGATGTCTGCGCCAGGGTGCCTGGACACCTCTGGTGGCTGCTCCGGGGAGGTTGCCTGCTGTGTTATGTTTGCCTTTTTTTGAGTTCTACTAGTTAATTGTATGGCACCTTCATTAACAATTCCTTTTTTATAGTACGCATTTGTGGAATTTCTCCCTTTTTTCAAAAGTGCCGTTGTCGCCCTGCACTACCTCTCGAGAAAGCGATTATTGTTTTAATTGTGGAGGAGGGAAAACACAAAAAACAAGCCCGATAAGACAACTTCTACTTAATCTGCTTGCTTCGCCGTAGTTCTGACTCACTGAAGAATTCCGTCTGTCGCTGGGCTATTTTTAAAAAAAATAAACTCTTAACTCTGCGTTTTGCTCTGTCGTATCCTACCTTTGATGTCCTCGGAGTGGGCGCGTACGTCGAAACTTGAAGGGCTGGTTCTGTGAAAAACTGTCAAACGAATAAATTTCAAGAGTTATTTCCTTTTGTGTTGTTATTGTGTTCCTACTTTACTGCACTGTTCGTCAATTAAATAAAGGAAGCAATGCAGTCATTGCCTATTTATCCCGTTTATTTTATCACCACACCAGAGTATTTGTGCGGAAAGCATTACACTGATCCCGTAGAATTTCGTCTTAGCTGCATCTGCAAAACTTGAATCAGGACAAAGTTAAGACATCGCTTCACATTTGGAGAAAGAAAAAAAGGAAAGAAAAAAATATGGAGAAGTTGCGTCAACAGGTTGGATTAATGCTTCACTGTAATTCAGAGTATTTTTAGTGGACACACTTTGAGATGTGACATACCGGGAGTCCCAGAGAACACACGGCAGTGTTGCGGGATTGCATACTCGCCAGAGCTGCAGGGGCTATGGCGCCTTACGGCCGTAGTGGGTAGGTAGACCCGCATCGCTGCCGTGTGTTCTCTGGGACACCCGGTAGTGTTCAATACCTTTTAGAATGCTTATCACTGGGATCTCCGAGTGTTCGAACGATATTCCGGTGCCTGCCAAACCCTTCATCATACAAGTTTTACTTCAGGGCTGTTTTAAATCGTCTCTCTTTAGGAAGTGATTTAGACTGGCTGTAGGTTTCAACAACACTAAAGTTTTATTCTACCTTTGAGAGAGAAGAGCGAGTAGGTGATCCGTACTGTCATTTTAAGTAGGAAGATCAAGAAAGCGAAAACTGCACATTGCTGCATCACCATACGAGTAGGTATACGTGACAGTAGATAAGCCGATAGTGATTTTACTCATCTGCTGGGACGTGACTAAGGTTTTCGCACACTTCCACGTGAATCGGTATTTTGCCGCACACAACTCAATGCACACCCTGGCGTTCACACTCCAGTGACATGACTCATTAAGTTAGTCTGTCGGGTTTTCTACAGGGTCATTGTACGCTGCAAACCGAAGTGTGTACTTAGTACACACAGATTTGTGTGTATTTGCAAACCTAAAGGTGTGTACTTCCCATAGTACACACTTAAAGCCCTCAACAACTCTTGCAAGTACACGCCGACGACGAATAAGTGTGTGCTATAGCAGGTACACACCTCTAAGCGTATGCTCGCAAGTGCACACAAATATGTGCGCACCGAGTACACACTTCGGTTTGCAGTAGATGGTTTTGTACTTATGCTTCACGCTGGGTGCACTGCACTTCGCCCCGTGTGGATAGGCAACCCATTCGACGCGGGAAATTTCCCTCCTGCTATCACGCGGTCTTGCGAAGACTCTGATTGCTAGAGGTCTAGGAAAATTAATCGGAAATTATAAAATTATTTTCTAAATATTTTCCATAATTTTTCTCTAATTTTCGGAAATTATTTGGAAAATACGCCACAGATGTACATTTGATAGGACTTTGGAAATTATTTTAAAAATAATTTTTAATTAATTTTTAAATAATTTAAAATTATTTTCAAAATAATTTCTTCTATTTTTGATTTAATTTCGAATTTCCTTGGAAATACCACGACAAATGTGCATCCGAGAAGATTTTATTTTCGGACTGAAATGCACTCTCGGAGAAACGCAGAACCTACCGGCTCGAAAAATATCGAAAAATATCGCAAATGTCGAATAATATCAAAAAATATCGAAAAAGAACGAAAAATGTCGAAAATATCGGAAAATAGCGGAAAATATCGAGAGATGTCGAAAATAATCGAAATGTTCGAGTTTTGACGATTGGCAACACTGGAAATTGAAAAACGGTTGGCACCACTGAATTGCGCTCGAAAAGACGGTTCTAGAGAGGTGCGGGTCGATGGGGTTCGTAAAAGTTGATAAGTGGGTCAATTTTGGGTGCTTTTTACAGTGTAGTCGCGAGTTGGGTCCTTTTTATCGAAAAACGGTGGGTGCCATCGAACTGGACGCGAAAAGACGCTTCCGGGGAGGTGCAGCTCGACGGGGTTGAGAAAAGTTGAAAACTGGACCAATTACGGGTGCTTTTTACAGTGTAGTCGCGAGCTGGGTCCATTTTTTCGTAAAACGGTGTGCACCATTGAACTAGACGCGAAAAGACGCTTCCGGAGAGGTACGGGTCGACGGGGTTGGAAAAAGTTGAATATTTTTTTTTTTATTATTTATTTATTCCGTGAAAACTTTTGTAATTTTTTTCAGTGCCTTAATGAGGGTTGGCAGGATTTGCACCAGGCGTTTCGATGTCCAGGAGTGACCCTTAAGATACCCTAAAAATTTCAACTCTCTAGCTCAACTCCTTCGAGTGGAACAGACAGACAGACAGACAAACAAACAGACAGACAGACACCGCATCGATTGCATAAGCCCGCTCTAAAGCTTTTTCAAAGCAGAAGGGCGGGCTAAAAAATATCGAAAAACAACAAAAAATGTTGAAAATATCGAAAAATATCGGAAAATATCGAGAAATGTCGAAAATGATCGAAGTCTTTGAGTTTTGACGATTGGCAACACTGGAAATTGAAAAAAGGTTGGCCCCACTGAATTGCGCTCGAAAAGACGGTTCTAGAGAAGTGCGGGTCGATGGGGTTCGTAAAAGTTGAAAAGTGGGTCAATTTTGGGTGCTCTTTACAGTGTAGTCGCGAGTTGGGTCTTTTTTATCGAAAAATGGTGGGCGCTAATGAACTGGACGCGAAAAGACGCTTCCGGGGAGGTACGGGTCGACGGGGTTGAGAAAAGTTGAAAATTGGCCCAATTACGGGTGCTTTTTACAGTGTAGTCGCGAGCTGGGTCCATTTTTTCGTAAAACGGCGTGCACCATTGAACTAGACGCGAAAAGACGCTTCCGGAGAGGTACGGGTCGACGGGGTTGGAAAAAGTTGAAATTTTTTTTTGTTTATTCCGTGAAAACTTTAATAATTTTTTGCAGTGCCTTAATGAGGGTTGGCAGGATTTGCACCAGGCGTTTCGGTGTCCAGGAGTGACCCTTAAGATACCCTAAAAATTTCAACTCTCTAGCTCAACTCCTTCGAGTGGAACAGACAGACAGACAAACAGACAAACAGACAGACACCAGATCGATTGCATAAGCCCGCTCTGAAGCTTTTTCAAAGCAGAAGGGCGGGCTAAAAACTGTGGAAATACACGTTCTTCCCGAGAAAAGTAAGGTTAGGGCGCCCCTGTTGGTGCCCTACGTCACAGAAAAATCGACGAGCAGCATGCAGCCCTTCTCGGCCCTGCGGACCGGTGTTGAGGCTGTGATCGGCCCCAACGAGTGCATTGTCGTCGAGGGAGTGCTGCGTGCGTGGGAGTCGCTCGTCGCGCTGCCTGCTGCCCCCCGGCCGCTAGCTCAGTGTTCGGTCTGTCCCGGCCTGGTTAGTACCGATGGGCTGGGCGAGCTTTTCAACCAGCCCACCGAAGGCGTCGGCCGCCCCGTGGCCTGGGCGCGGTCGCCGCTGGTGTCCGACCCCCGCCCCGGCGAAGGGTGTCCGGGGAGGGGGCCCTCACCTGTACGGAGCCAGGCCGGCCAGCCAAGCGCTGCGCCCGCGCGCCGTGTGGCAGCAAGGCGGTACGCGCCGGCAAAGGTAGGGCGCTACGCCTCACCCGAGCCGGTGCTCGCAAAGAGTAGTGGGGTGCCGCGGCGGCCGCGCGGTACGCCCACACAGACTCCCACGGTGATCCCGGGGTTGAGTAAGGAACTTAGCCCCGTAGTCCGATGGTGTCCCGGAGGTGTTTTGGACCGGGGCGGAGTAGGGGGGAACTCCTGCTCGGCCCCTGGTGTTTTGAATTTGGGCCCTTTCCGGCTGCGGGCGGAGGCAGAGGCGGACGGGTGCGACCTGATGCTTCAATCGGTTGACCCGCCTGCGCCCGCGGCTGATGTAGGGACGTGTGTTGGTGTGCGTAACGCGGAGCCAGATGCAGCTGGGACGGAGAAGTGTGTCTCTCCGCAGCCGCAGGCCGAGTCGCGGGTACGCACCGTTTTTCTTACAGAGGCTAGGCATGGCAACAAATCAGGAAAGCGATCGCGAGCTGCGGTATGTTCCGCGCTCGCCGTGGAGGTTAGTCCCCCACACCGTGCTGAGGTTTGTCCCTCGCGCCCCGCGGAGGTATGCACCCCGCGCGCCGCCGCCGAGGTCTGTCCCTCGCGGCCCGGCGAGGTCTGTTCCTCGCCGCGCCGCACGCTCGCGGACGATGAGCCTCTCCCTGGTGTGCTCCAGGAGATGATCGACCGCGCGGACGCGGCGGTGGGCTTGCTGCCGAATCAAAAATCCGCTCTCACCACGCTGGTGAGGAACTTCTCGGACATCTTCTCGCTGCACCCGGACGATATCGGCCGCTGCACCTGGAGGCTGTTTGAAATCCACACAACGACAGAGAAGCCGGTTCGCGTCCCGCCTCGGCCAATTCCCATTCACTGGAGAAAGCAGGTCCTGGAAATTTTCCATGCATACCTGCGCACTGGAGTTATGCGGCGGTCCGCTTCCCCGTATTCCAGCCCCATTGTGTGTGTGAGGAAGGCCGATGGCTCTGTCCGTGTGTGTGTGGACTACAGGCAGCTCAACAAGGTGACAGTGTTCCCGCAGGCCGTCATGCCGCACATCCAGTCTGTTCTGGAGCAGCTCGCTGGAAAGCAGCTTTTTGGCATTGTCGACCTGATGTGGGGCTTTCACAATTGTGTCATCGCGCCCGATTCTCGCCATAAGACGGCGGTAACAGTACCCGGCATTGGAGTACTGGAGTGGACGTGCATGCCTTTCGGTCTGTCCGGGGCGCCGAACCACCTCCAGGAGCTGCTCCAGCTGGTACTGCAGCCCCTGCAGCTAACACCGCTGCTGGACGACGTGGCCTTCGGCGGCCGAGATTTCCCTGAGCTGCTCCAGCTCATCGAGAGCCTGTTCATGAGGTTTCGGCAGGCTAACCTCAAAATTAAGCCGTCTAAGTGCACGCTCGTCACCAGGGAGCTGCAAGTGCTCGGACACCGCGTCAACGCGGCTGGTGTGACAACCGACCCTGCTAAGGTCGAGAAAATTGTTAACTGGCCCGCTCCGCGATCCATCACCGAGCTCAAGCAGTTCTTGGGCTTGGCTGGGTTCTACGCCCGCTTCATTGACGGGTACGCGGAGCTGACGGCGCCCTTACACCGCCTCACGCGCAAGGACAATGACCCGTTCCAGTGGAACGCCGAGGCGCAGCAGTGCTTCGAGGAGCTGAAGCACAGGCTCACCTCCGCGCCGGTCCTCTCCCTGCCCGACCAAAATGGCGGCAAAATGATCGTCATGACCGACGCGTCTCAGAAATCGATTGGGGCGGTGCTGATGCAGGAACAGCAAGGCGAGGAAAAAGTGCTTGCCTATCACGGGCGGGTACTTAATCCCGCCGAAGCCAACTACTGCATCACACAGAAAGAGCTGCTCGCCATAAAGGACGCCGTCGAGACTTGGTATCACTTCTTGGCCGGCGCCGAGTTTGAAGTCCGCTCTGACCACAAGGCCCTCATGTGGCTGAAGTCACTGCGAAATCCTACGGGAAAGTTGGCCCGCTGGCTGAATTTCCTGAAAATGTTCCGCTTTAACATCTACTACACGCCGCCGGCCCAAATCGTGCCCGCCGACGCCCTGTCGCGGTACCCCGAGCGCCCCTGCTCGGACTGCGCAAAGTGCGAGCGCATCGAGCAGACCGACAGCCAGGCCGCGGAAAAAGCAGGTGACGGCGTCTGTCGCCTCGTCTGCTTGCCGCAGCCTGACTTCGACCTGGCGGAGATGATACGGGCGCAAAACACCGACCCCGACATATGGCCCGTCCTTGTCGGCGTTCAGGCGGACCGGAAGCCGACCCCGGAGGAGGCCGCGTCCTTCAGCCCCAACGCGCGTGCGCTCTGGCTCCAATACGAGTTCCTTGTACTCAAGGACGGCCTGCTCTACCGCCGCTTCGAACACCAGAGCGGCGACCCGAGTCGAGAGCGCCTCCAGCTGGTGCTGCCCCGGGGCAAGGTGAAGGAGGTCCTGTCCCTCTATCACGACGCCCCGGGCAGCGGCTCGCACTTCGGCGTGCAGAAAACGCTCGCGCGGGTGCGCGACCGCTTCTATTGGCCCGGGTACAGTCAGGACGTGCAGGACCACTGCGCCGCCTGCATCCCATGCGGCGCTAAGAACGGCCCGCGCAGGAAGCCGCGCGCGCCCCTGCGCATCTGGCAGGAGGGTTCTGTCAACGGCCGGTGGAGCATTGATCTCTGCGGTCCGTTCCGCCAGAGTGTCGATGGCCACCGGTACTGCCTGGTCGCCGTTGAAAATTTCACTGGCTTTCCCGAGTGCGTGCCCTTGCGCACGAGCAAGGCTGACGAGGTCGCCCGCGCCCTGGTCGGCATTTGGTGTCGCTATGGCGCGCCCCGCCAAATCCGCACGGACCAAGGCCGACAATTTGAGTCGGAGCTGCTCGCGCAGGTCCTGGAAATATTCCAGGTGCAGCGGGTGCGTACCTGTCCGGGCCACCCAGCCGCCAACGGCCGCGCGGAGCGCCTCATCAAGACCCTGAAAGGCGCGCTCTCCAAGGTCGTGCAGCACAGTCAGACCGACTGGTCGCGAAAAATTGACCCCATCATGTTAGTGTACAGGTCCGCGGTGCACCCGGGTACGAAGTACTCGCCGGCCCAGCTAATGTTTGGCCGTCGGCTGACTCTACCCGCGGACCTCGCGACCTTGCCGCCGGCTCCGTACGACTTCGACCGATACGACCTGCGAGGCTATCCAGACTGGCTGCGCAACACTTTGCGCGAGCTGCATGGACTGGCTAGGGAAAACTCAGCCTGGTACGCCCGGGCCATGAAGTCCAACTACGACCGCAACTCCACCCTGGTCAGCTTCCAGCCTGGAGACGCGGTCTGGTTCTTCAACCCGCGGCGCACCGTCGGCCTGACTCCCAAACTGCAGTCGCCCTGGGAGCACGGCTGGCAGGTCGAGGAAATGCTCAACTCTGTCGTGGCTCGCATCGTGCGTAACGGCAAGAAAAAATGCGTGCACGTGGACAGGCTGGTCCGCGCCGCGGAGGACACGCCGTGCAATTTTATCACGCCGTGCATGCAGTTGCTGTCAGGCCTGGTCCCGGGTTCGATCCCCGGGCAGGGCAAGGCAGGCGGCGCCCTGCTCGCCGCCGCTGAGATAACCGGCCAACCGGCCGCCTGAGCGCACGCCTCAAACAAAGCCCGAGAAGAGCGTCTTGGTTATCGGACTGCCACCCGAAACGCCTGCAACACGACGCGCCTCGACATGAGCACGGTGCGCGCCTTGCGCGCTGCTGCCCGGCGGCGAGCCGTCCTCTCCCCTGGGCAGAGCAGCGCGTCTCGGCCTCGGCCCCGGCCTCCTCACAGTCCGGTGCAGAGAGCAGAGGAGTGCGGAGATAAAGGTGACATGAGTCCTCACCACGCTGAGTCTCGCCGTCCGGTGCGCCGCGCCTGGGTTTGTTCCCGGTGCGGCCGCCCTGCCGGGTCCGGCGCAGGCCCTGTCCCTAAGGGATTATTGTGCTACCGCTGTCACACGCGGGAAAAATGCGGCACCCCCGCACCTCGCCGCCGCGATGCTAGCCCCGCCGCGCGCCGGAAGTTCCGCCCGGAGCCCGCCACGAACCGCGCAGCCAGTCCCGCGCGCCGCGAGCATCGAAACCGCTCGCCGAGATCAAAGCCGTCAAGCTCGCGTCCGGGGGAGAGGTCAGCTTCCCTCCCCTCGACCAAAAGGCTAAAATCAGTCATTGTGACAATTGATTCAGCGCCTCAAGATGCACCGGCGGACCCGACCGAGGCCCCGGCCCCGGCCCCGGCCCCGGCCCCAGCCCCGGCCCCGGCCCCGGCCCCGGCCCCGGCCCCGGCCCCGGCCCCGGCCCCGGCCCCGGCCCCGGCCCCGGAGTCTGGCTCTAGTGAGAGTGAGGCTGAGCCGGTCCGTGAGCGGCTGGGTGCGCTTCCCGCCGCCGCAGCCGGCAACACCAAGAGGCCGGTGCAAGAGAAACTAGGGCCAGTCGCCGCTCCTGCCCTGAACGCCGCCCGTCCCGCGCCCGTCGCGGCCGTGCCCGCGGAAGGCGCCGCGTCAGTCGCCGGCGCCTCCGCCTCCAAGCGCCGCCGTCGCAAGCGTGGCAAGCGTGCCCGTGACCCCCGCCCCTCCAAGTGTTACTTGTGCGGCGTGCGTGGGCACAAAAGCTCCACGTGCTTGGCGGATCCAGACGAGTTGCCCATCCTGGGCGACTTGGACGACGAGGACATGCTACTGCAGACGCCCTAGCGCCCGGCCCTGCCCGGCCCCGCCTGACAGCGCCACCGCAACCCTGCCCCTGCAACAGCTGCCCTGCAACCCGCCCGACAGCCTGTGCGTGTGCGTGTATGTGTGAGTGAGTGAAGGAGTGTGTGTGTGTGTGCAATGTTTTTTTTCCTTTCTCGATAGAATAAACAAACATGTTTTGTAAACCTCCCTAAATTTTGTGTTTTGTAATTTCCTTAAATTGGTTTGATCCCAGCTATTTTAAGGAGAGGGGGGGAAAGGATGACCTGCTGCCTTTGCGCGGTCTTTCGTTAACTTTGCACACGCCCGGTGTCTTACCTGCTGCCTCGCGCGGTTTGTTCACTGTTACACACTTGGCCTACCTGCTGCCTTTGCGCGGTTCGCCCTCTCGCACACACTTAGGTGCTTGACCTGCTGCCTCGCGCGGTCTGCACGCATGCACCACACTCGCCCTTACAGAACGAAAAGTCCCTGCTCGGGCCGATACGATGGACTAATGTTGGACTTTCTTTGGACTGATGTGGGACTGTTGGCATACTCAGAGCGGACTCTGGCTGACAGGTTGACCAGGTTGAAAAGGTTTCATATTTCGGACTGATTTCAACCTGTCTCTAGTCCTCTAAAAGTCCGACCAGTCCTCCAAAAGTCCGACCAGCCATTCGAAATCCAGACCCTCGTTATACGTAGCTGCTCGCATATACATGATCCTACCAGGTGGAGACGATCCAGGGACCTTTAGACTCAAATCCTAACGCCGGAGACCACACGGCCGCCAGGACACATCTGGAGAGGGAACGCTCGCACCCGACCTGATGCGGCGCTCCGCCAGGGAACAGAATGCTAAGATCGTAACTGCGGAGCGCGTATATCGGATGATATTTGGTACCGTGTCTTTTGAACTTTTAATTACTTGACATGTAACAGCGGGCTCTACACTCTCAGACCGTTATTGGCATTTTGTTATTATTTTATTAACCTTTTTGTATGGGCTAATTATCATACATACAATCATACATACAATTTCCTCTGTTAACCTAAAGACATTTTTCCAAAAGGCCTGAATTATGTAAGAAAATCTCCATAGATAGGCAGAAAAGTAACAGTGCACAATTATACTAGTTCATATAAGTCAATAAGGAAATGCTTATGGCCGAAAATGTCTTTTACTGTCTGAGAGTGTAAATTTGTGTATTGGAAGGAAAAACACCATATTTTTTTTACGTTTTTGAACTTGTTTTAAATTTTTACAACTGTGGCGGCGTGACGGTCTAGTTCTGTCAAATCTTAGTACCAATGTGCTGTCTTTTCATAACACGTATTTGACTTTTCATTACGGTACTAGACTTTCACATTATTGGTATGAAATGTCATTGAGATAATATAATTCTTGGTTATCGTGAATTATTTAAGTCAAATAATTTTTGCTATTTCAAAGCATTGTTGAACGTCAATGAGTATGCGGGAAGTACGACTAGTCCGCCGAGGAACACTAGGGGGTTGACTAGATTGACCAACGAGAGTGGAGTGGACTGGGTGGACTAAAGTCGTACCGGTCAACCCAGGGCATACTCTAAGCACACCTGCAGGTTGACCGAAAGTCCGACCGACGGACTTCTCGTTCTGTAAGGGCGCGTTTGTCGTTAAACCTCCAGTTGCGTATGTCGCCTGGAAATCTCTACACCTGGCCCCGCCGGTGTGTAGACCTGATCGCTATCCTGATTATCTCGGTAACCTGGCGGCGCTGGGTACGTCCCCCGCCAGTAGTGATCGATATGCCATTGCCACGCCACGCCGTTCGTTGCTGTAGAAATGCTGAATGCATTCTGGAACAGCTGATTCGCTGTTGGAACGAGACCTCAGCCCGCTGCTCGCTTTGCTCCGCGCACCCAGCCGCCGCTGGAGCAACTCGCGCTCAGCCCCGCGGGAGCAGCCTGGCCGGAGTCATCGTGTCGCAGCCGTCTCGCCGAGATGCGCCGCTGCAGCTTCCGCCCGTGCGGCCCGTTTTGCTTTCAGCGCTGGCACGCCCGCCCAGCCCTCCGGCTGCAGTGTGGGTGTGCGCAGCCTGGGGAGATGCATTTCGGTAGCACGGGAGAGTGAGCAGTTTAACTTTTATTTTTCAGGAAAGATTTTGGGTTTGAGAAACTGCTCTATTTTCTCTCGGCTGCCTTAGTGCCCCCCTCCATAAATTTCTTGTTTGAGATTACTTGTTGGTTTTCGAGCCCCTGTTCCAGCGCGCGCCTCGTGCGGCCGTGTCCCGCAACTTCGGCTTGCCTCGCGCATGCGCCGTGCGCTGCATCGCTGCAGCGCCCCTCGCCCGTGCCCGCGCCGCCCGGCCGTGCAGGAACCCGCCCTGGAGCACCTTCGCAATGAACGAATGTCCGAGCTGCAGTTGGCAATGCTGGGTCTGTCCCGAGCAGCGCCCTGCATTTTCCTTGAACGGTTCAACGGGATGCCCGCGGTGTGTCCGCCGGCGCCCGTTGCCGTCCCGCCTGTCCTGAACGCGTCTGTCGCGGAGGGTACTCAGCGTCGTTCCTGGCCAGGTTTTCTTGCGTGAACGGGTTTCTCCCGATGGGTTTTTGGTTCACACGATTGCAAGTTTTCCCTGCGCCCTTGCACCGAATGGTGGGAGCGAGATGCCCTCCTGGAGCTGTTATGCCCCTGAGGTGCGTTTGTCGCACTGATTAGGACCTGACTCATGGCATGAGAATTGTCGGTCTGTTCCGCTCTGCCTGAGTGACGGCCGACTCGCGTCGCGCCCCCTGCGTCGCGCCTCGCGGCGCCGCCGCACGCCCTGCGCCTGCTGTGTTGCGACGCGCCTGCTGCGCCCGTCGCACCCTGCGTCCTGGACCAGCTGATCGGCTGGGCCCAGCGCCGCTCGCGCCCCGCTCACGCGAGCGACTGCTGCTCGCCCTCACTACCGTACAGAACGCGCTGGTTTGTTCCGTGCACTGCGTTTGAACGTTTAGGCAAGGCCAGTCTGTCCGCCTTCGCCCCACCGTAGCCAACCCTTTTCAAAACGAAGGGAGGGGAAGTGTTGTGTAGTGCGTTCACAACACGAACGCTCTATTTCCCCCGCTACTTTAAATCCCGCGCGTGTGTCGCGCGGGGTAGGCAACCCGCCGTACACATCTCGCCCGCCGGCCCGAGCAGCGCCTCGGCTAGCTTCGGCCTCCGCCGGCCTCGGCTCGGCCCGCCCGGCCGTCCAGCGCTCGGCGCCAGGCCGAGCCGCAGCGACCCGGGCCCCGCGCCCGCCGCCTCGAAGGAGCTCGAGCCTCTGGCTCGACACGACTTCTTGTCTTCGTCTTGTAGTGGACGGACGTGTCCCTGTCGCCTGCGTCCCGCTCTGTCCCGCGCTACCAAGTTGAACTTATTCTGTAGCCTGAGTGAATAAACCTCAGTGTTTAAACTTGAACCTGATTCCCTTACTCCTCATAACGCCTCCTGCCTGATAAAACGCGCGACACGACAATATAAAGAATTTAAAAAAAAAACGAATTTATCAAAAGTTTTATCACTGAAACGGTGTTTAATCTAGAGTAAGCCATTACTTACATTTTATATGCATTTCTTCCATTACGGTACCAGGTTTGCCTATCGCAGCTGACGGGGACAATTGCATGGGTCAACTGAGCGTATCGTTACGCGGCTTAACAATTTCGCGTTTTGCAAACGATCGGATTACCTCCGCGCGAATATAGTTACATTGGCGGAATCTAGAAGGTCTACAGATTCAATACAGCCCACTAACAGCCTTTTAGGATCATCGGCCGAGTTGATGCAGAGCTCTAAACATTTATCTTTGCATATCTCAGAACGGGCTTTTTGCAGATACAACATTGTGAGAACGACCCTTTGCAGATAAGACATTGTGAAAATGACGCGCTGCAGATAGAACGTTGTTGTTAGGACACGTCGTCTTGTACTGTTACTTTATTTAAAGTGCGTCCTTTTATGTATCATGAAACACTATTCCAGTATGTTCTCACATTCGAGAACCCAACACATAAACACTCCACATAAATTAGTGAAAAACTATGAACTTTACCATAAATATTTCTCCGATGCGAGAAAGTTTACATTTCACTGACAACTGCCGTCAGTCTTGAAAGAAGCTACAATTTCTGAAAAACATCTTGAGCAGTAATTTCCTCGTAACGAATACTCCGGGCCATAAACATTTGATAAGTTGGGAATCAGGAATCAGTTGCCGAAATTTGTCAAGGAGTTCTGGAAAATAGCTGATGCGGAATCTTATCCCTCCGGTGCTCTTTGGAGAAAGTTCTTAGCGCCTGTGTGCTTCGTGAAACAATTGTTTGTCAAAGAAACAAAATGTCTATAAAATAAGATAAATATCCCAACTTTGGGTAAATAGGCTTTGAAAAACCGTAAAATTGAGTGTTTTGCAAAGGGCTTACGCATATAGATAGGTGGCTAACGACGCAAGGAAGAGCAAAGAGTTTATATAACTTTCGGATCCATAGTGAAATTGATGTGAAACTGTATTTGAACTGTATTTGAACTGTACTCAAACTGTAGTGACTCTCGTCAGCTGTCAGGGTGGGATCTTGGTCATGACATTAGGTTGCTGAGGAGCTTGCGGTAAGGTGTCGCAGTGGCTCAGTGGTTAGCGTCACGGTCTCTGAACTCCGAGGTCCGCGGTTCAACTCCAGTCAACCGCCAAGTAAAATTGAACATATCGTAAGTTAATTTACTATGTACATGTAAAAGGTAGAATGGAGAAGAGAAAGAGGGAAAGGTCAAAAAGAAAAAAAATCTAAGCATTTTTTTCAAATGGTTCAAATGGTTTTTTCAAATTCAAAGCAAATTCTACTCAAATTGTATTTTACAACTGTAGTCCTAACTGTAGCTGTGACTGTGGTCTAAGTTCAAAAAATCCACTTTTTCGACAGTTAATGTACAGTTTGAATACAGTTTGTGAATATTTTAGTATACTTTAACTGGAAGTGGACTGCAAAAGTTTTTTTACAGTTCGACTATGCTCGCTTCATAGTACCAACTTCAAAATGTACCCTTAATTCAACGACACTTACAGTGTGGTCATTGTTTAGTACGGCTGCTGTTGTTCTTCACTCACAAGTGCGGTTAAAACACATTTCTAAAATGCGCTTCAAAGTGCAGATCCTTCCGCGCGGGGAAATTGCGTGGTTATTGAAAATCGTGAAATGGTCTCCCGCCGCGAGAACCACGATCGTCCCCCTGTCAGACCTGATTTAGGCAGCCGTGCCTAACAGGAGAGTGTTGCGGACTGGGCTAGGCCGCCGGGGATGCCGGGGCGTGTTCATCATGTGCTTCACACGCGGGCCAACCGAGGCGTGGTGCGACTACCGTGGCCGCTGTCAAAGCAAGTACCCCGCGAGTACTGGCGGGTATGTCGACCCCGCCCTTTAATAGGCACCTTAACTGCGGCCTGGCCAAGCTCTGTAAATCCCACAGTGTACCCACTAAACCTTTATGCATTCACAACCATAGTTATGCACAAAATTTTATGCATAACTATGTACACTTTGTGCATAATTCTGCACAAACTTGTGCATAAGGAACACAGTTAAGCATAGTTATGCAGGAAAAAATGTGCATTGTTAAGGTTGTGTAAAAATCCTGCAAGGCTTATGCACAACAAAGTGCATAAGGGTGTAGTGTGTACCTGCTGACATGCACACTTTTATACATGCATACTTAAACATGCACCCATTTATAAATGCATACATGAGCATGTACATACGAAATAATGCGTACATTGTACGCACTTAAGTGAACTGCACCGAAAAAAATGACTGAATTGTGAGGATCAATTTTTGTCGATGGGCAAAATTCGATGGCTGAAATCGAGAATCTGATACCTACAGCCAGGAGCTGGTTGTCGCGACCGGACACTTGTATAATGAGAACGAAGCTGGAGTTTGTTGTTCCTTTCGTTCGGTAGCAGCCCACTACATCCAATGAAAAGACCTCCAAACTCGACTGAAAGTAAAACAGAACAATTTTTTTCTTTACCTCCAAAAAATGAACGCCAATAAATGCTCCAAAAATTATTCCTCCAAAGTTTAGAGGTATTTAAAAAAGTTACCGTGATTAAAGAATCACCTCCAAACCAAAACAGATGCAGGCCCTCCAATTTTTGAGCTGTGCAAACACCTCCAATTGAAGCAGTGTTCCCAGACCGTGATAAATTTCCCATTTCTTGTTAAATTTTACAGCCTGTGGGAAAAAGGGGGAAAAATCGAAAATGGGGCTAAATGTGGGAAATTTTGAGATTTTGGGTGTTTTTAGCCCGCCTTTCTGCTTTTAAAAAGCTTCAGAGCGGGCTTATGTAAACGCCCTTGTGTCTGTCTGTGTGTTTGTTTGTTAGTCTGTCTGTTCCACTTAAAGGAGTTGAGCTAGATAGTTGAAATTTTTAGGGGATCTTAGGGGTCACTCCTGGACAACGAAACGCTTGGTGCAAATCCTGCCAACCCGCATTAAGGCACTGAAAAAAATTATTAAAGTTTTCACGGGACATAAAATAAATCATTTGTTACATAATTTTATGGTTTCCTAAGGGGTATCTCGACGAATTAGCGTCCTATGGACCAAATTTCGTCCGTTTCGCTCTCTCTCTATCCGTTTCGGCGCTACAGCCACATCAAAGACCCAAATATCAGAAAACATCGTGTTGGGTGTCGTGACATGGGTTTTGAGTAATTTTGAGGTCCAATGGGCCAAAAATTCGTCCGTTTCACTTTATCTCCTACCGCTTCGGCGCTACAGACAAAAGACAAAAATATCATGAAACAGCATGTATCGTTTCATGGGTTTTGCGTAATTTTGCGATCCTAAAGACCAAAATTTCGTCCGTTTCGCTACATCTCTTACCGTTTCGGCGCTAAAGCCACATCGAAGACCCAAATATCCGAAATCGTCAAGTTGGGTATATCCTGTCATTTTTTTAATCACAGAAATTATGATATAAGTGCAACCAATAGACGTCTAACCACTGCGTTTCAAAGCAGAAGGGTGGGCTGCCGTCACGGTGATACACCGCTACCTTAAATATTTTCCCGCTTCAAATACCGTGGCTTTTAAACTAATTTATAGTACTTTTTCTCCGTTTACCAAAGCTTTGAGTGTCGTTCAAATG
Source organism: Frankliniella fusca (assembly GCA_029379305.1). Lineage (NCBI taxonomy): Eukaryota > Metazoa > Arthropoda > Insecta > Thysanoptera > Thripidae > Frankliniella > Frankliniella fusca. The sequence goes on along the minus strand of JAHWGI010000886.1, from coordinate 342,471 downwards.
GTGCACACTTACTGAAAATGTACTCTTTTGTTCATGTATGTACTCATGATGAACGAACATTTTAACAAAATCGTTTGTAATATTAAGTAACACGGTGTTCTGTCAAGTCAAATACACACTAATGTTGCGGGTTATCCCACCCGATCTGCACGTAAGGCGGCATAGCTCCTAGAATAGGCAAACCGACATCAGTGGTATATATTAAATAACCAGGCATAATCTGTCAAAATAAATAAAAGGATGATCAGACCGAAGGCCAAAATGTACCATATGACTGCGAGAGGCGAAAATAGCTCAGCGGGCAAAGGCCCGTTATTCAAAGCAGTAATTTACATTAAAAAAAAAGAAGAAAAAAATGTATGACCGGGCCGAAGGCTCAAATTGTTTGGTACGACCGTGACAATAAGTAAGCGGGCCGAAGGTTCGCTTTTTTGTAACCTGTGACTCCTGGGACGGGCCGAAGGCAGAGTTCTGATATGGGCGGGCGGGCTCCGCCCGCTGCTCGCCGAGCTGCTCGGCCGTGAGGGCCCGGCCCGGCCCGCCTCGCCTCGGCCGGGCCGGGCGGCCGCCCGAACCGCATCTTGGTTCGGGCGGTGGGAGCGCCCGGGCGCTTGCCGGCTCGGCACGGCACGGCTCAGATGACCAGCATGCCACGCCACGCCATGCCCCGCCTGGTTACTGAGCTTGATGGCGCGCTTCGTTCAAATTTTACTTTACGATCGATAGCATGACGGCATGACGCATCACAGGGAAGGGGACGCGCAACGCACTATTAATGGTTAAAACTATTTAGCCTATCACTTTTTTCTGTTTCATACTAGTATAAGGTCTGTGGAATGACTCGACTTTGAAAGAGAAGAGTAAAAATTTCATTTCACATAACTTTCATTTTATTTATTATTTTTTTTTAAGTTTCTAAGATAGGAGCCAAGAAATACAATTGACTCCAAGTGCTTGGGGGCTAGGCGATTTCTTCTGTTGTTTAGTATAAACCCAGTTTTGGACCAAACCCGCTCACTAGGCGCTGCTGTCGCCAGTTTGCATAGCTCCCTCTTAGCAAGTTTGGCAAGCTTCGGCAGTCCGTCAGGCCGGTCCTGCAAATAATAATAATAATAATAATAATAATAATAATAATAATAATAATAATAATAATAATAATAATAATAATAATAATAAAATAACAATAAAGTTTTTCAGCTTTAAATTTAAAGCTCACCATCATTCCCCACCACTTCAGCAGTTGGTCAGGGGCAACCGATACTGACATCGCCATATATCGACTGATCTCGTCCTGAGGGGTTTCTAGCGGCTGTTTTTTATACTTAGCGTACTTGTCCAAACGCAACTTTTTGGATGGAGGGGCAAGGGCAAGGGAGTCGTCAGTAGGGACTCGTACATCTAGAGCGCCGTCAACGTCATCCTCGCCGATGAGCGTGCGTACTCTAGCCTGTACCTGTGCGACAAATTAAAACACCATTACTATTTTATGTACTTTTTCATTACGACACCGACTGAAAAAGTGAATCTTACCTCTACCCTTTCCGCCTCAGGTATCATTTCCAGGTCTTTATAGTCGGGCCAAAGGAACGTCGCCACTTTAGCCTTCAGGCTAGGCCTAAACTTAGAGTTAAGAAATTTGAGACACCTGGTTTTCACCACCTCTAAGTGAGTAGAGTCGTCCAGGGCTAGCTCACAGTCGTCCTGCAACGCACTAGCCGCCAGTACCACAAAGGGGAGTGTCGGGTGGTCATTCCCTTCAAGGGTTTTAGTCTCTTCTTTAAACGCCCTCAGAAAATTGACCAGCCAGGCCAGCATTTCACGGTCAATTTTCTCCATACGCCTTTGCTGACCTGGCTGCTGAGCCAACACTACAACAATCTGAAAGATAAAATTAATATGAGTATAGACACAATTTGAATAAAAGTCTGATAAGGGACGACGGGGACACGCGACGCGGTTGTTGAAGGTAGCGCGGGCAGGTCACGGTGGTGCCGTCCGACGGACAGCCCGCAGGCAGGCGCAGGCAGAGTGCCCGAGTGCCCCACGCCCGCGCGCGCGGTCGCGGTCGCGCCCACCCCGGGCAAGAAGGCCGGCACGAGGCACGCGGGTAGGCGCGGTGGGAAGGGACGCGACGGCGGGCGGGCCTGCAGGCAGGTGAGGCGCAGGCAGAGTGCCCTACGACCTCAGCCCTCGGCCGCGGTGGTCCCGGGCTGATCACGACGGCGACATGGGTCATGCGACGCGGGGCCAACGACTGGCGCGGGCGGGTAGGGTCGCGACTCGCGACGGCGTCTGTAGGCTACATTTATGTACCGGGCGTTTCAGAGAACACGTGACAGTATTGCGGGTCTGCCTACCCAAGGGGCCACGGCGCCTTACGGCAGGAGCGGGTAGGCAAATCCGTACACTGTTTCGTGCTCTCTGAAACACCCGGTACCTGGGTGTGTGCACGGTGATATCGTGTTTCAGAGCGGACACCGTGTCTTGCTGGTTTGCTTACTTCTTCTGCGGCGACCGAGGGGGAAACTACTCTGAATTTTGGTGTACAGATTTTGAGAAGTTTTGTGAATTTTTTGGTAAATTTTCCTGAATTATTGTTGAGTTTTATGCAATTTTTGCTTGATATTTTTACAATTTATAGTGAGATAATTTTACTCTTCCTGAATTTTTGAATTTTTTCTGACTTTTTCTTAATTTTTCTGCATTTTTATGAATTATTCTGAATTACGAGGTGTACAAAAATTTCAGAGTTGTTTCCCCCTCGGCGGCGACAGGTTGTCTGCGACCGACGAGTATGCAAACCCGCTAGACTGCGTTGTCTCTTCACACGGCATAGCGTAGGCGTGGGGGTCCAACCTACCTCATCATACACATCCTCGACAGATTGTAGCATCGTGTGGATAGAATTCCAGCGCGTTTCGCACTCTTGAAGCACTTTTTTGCTGAGGCTGGATGCAAGTCCTGACGACTTCAAATATGTCACTACCTCCTTGGCTTCTTTGATAAGAACCAGGACATCCATCATGGTTCGCAGATGCTTAACGGCTGACTTCATACGCATGACTTCGGGAGAGTCCCTTTCCTGGTCGATATCCAAATGCTTCATCATGGAGGCCAGATCAGTGCCTGTGACATGGCATTTCTTGTCAAGCGGCCCAAAGAAATCAATGAGGTCTGTGAATAGTGGTGTTTCTAAATCCTGGGTGAGCCGATCGGCAAGATCAATATGCCCTCCGCCACTCGCCCTCAACACAGTTAAAACCTGGCAACAGTAATTTTATTTTAAGGAGAGTATAGTGAAAAATGTAACACAACTGCTCTCAGTCATTCCAGCTCAAACCGATCCGAAATCTGGGACGATGTCACCGATTTTGTTTTTGACCCTACAGTCTGACAAGTGTCACTAGAAACTCTTCAATACCAAATATGAGCACTCTAGCTCAAACCGTTCAAAAGTTATTGAAAAAATTTCAACTTTGACCCAAAAGTAGAGAAAAAAACACTAAATTGTGGATATCTCCCGAACTATTGATGCCACATGGCTGGATGAGTGATATTCTGTTAAATATTTTAATTCTCTTTAAAGCCATATATAAACATGTTAACTTTCATGACACGGTGTAACTTTCAATAATACCAAATAATATCAATCCAATCAGAGAAATAGTCTGCATCAGAATACACACTTACAGTGATTTAAAAGACCAATTTTCATTTTTTTAAATATTTTGAGTCAGGAAATTTAGTAAATTCATTTTTTCTCTCACACACACACACACACTTAACCAATAGTATACTATATCACAACTCTAATAACCTGTATTAAAATTTTCAAAAAGGATAGAGATTTAAACGGACTTAACTTACATTTTTTTTGTGAGTAGCCAAGGACTTCAACATTGAAGAATAGTTGCCGTGGAAGGTCCGGTTAGGGAGCTGCAAATTTTGCTTCAGCTTTTTCAAGTCAAGCCTGGGGGGAAGGGCCAGTCCAGGGTCGGCGGAACGCACCACCTTGACGGCTTCTTCGGCAGTTTCGAGAAGGGCAGTGGTGGCTTCTGAAGCGACTGCCATAGCCAATCCCCTCACCTCATAATACGGTATAGTGAATGCGCTCCTCACAACAGTATTGATGAGGTGGGCTGCACAATCTTCCCTGTGAACAGATTATTGAAAGGTTAATGAAAAGTTTTTGGCACGAGAACCACAATAGCATTTAGCAATTCCCCCTCCCCGGCCGTCTCCCACGCAGACAGCAGGTAGGCAACCGTGCAGGACTGTGACGCCCCCCACCCCCACCCCGTTTCAAACTCCCCGCGATTAGGCAGTAGCCGAAAGGACGCGCTACCTGCCCCGCCCCGCCGCGGCCCGCGACGCCGCCGCCCCGCCACGGCCCGCGACGCACGCCCCGCCCCGCCCCCCCCCCTGCCCGCGGGGAAGGCCACAGGTAGGCAATCGCGCCGTGCAGCATTGCTTCGCGTTGAACGTTTCTACAAAGGCACTTAGAATACTAATACTAGAATACATACCTGGATAAATCCTCGAGCGCCTTTTTTATGTTTGCTCCTCTATCCGTCACCCACTCAATCGCTTCAAATTCTTCGGCAGTAAAACCAATTTCGTTCATAGAACGGAACATGGCGTTCCTTATGTTGATGCCTGTGCTTTTCATGGATGTCGGAAATTTCGCCACCACCAGGTCGAACGTGTCCGAGCTCCCACCCTCCTCGTCGGCCAACGTGACGGTGATGGCGATGAAATGGCGCTTTTGATCGTCATCTGTCCACATATCTGTTGAAGCTTGGCATCGTCCCTCCGCAATGGCTTTCTTCACCCGTGGGACAAGTATTTCCCTCTTGGACTGGGCTCTAGTGTCGATCCTCGTCACCACGGCCCCGGGGTGCGGCATCAGCTCCTGCACGTCAACACGGCCCTTGCAGCGCGCGCTGATGTCAACGGCAACTTGAATAAGCTCCACGACGGCCGGGCTTGTCAACAAATTGATGGATCCCATACTGAGAGCACAAGTGTCCGCCATCTTGTCAATGAACACCTCGCGTAACGCCCCTGGTACGGGACGGAACACACCGGTGCCAGGCTCGCCCTCGCCCCCGAGTGATCCTGTGCAGTGGTGGACTTGGTGCTTTTTCAGGGACGATATCCCTGACTTCATAGACAGCACATTACCGCACGCGATGCACATGGCGGTCCCCACCTCCATATTGGTCACCCGGTCTTTCACGACGTGGAACGTGGTCCACACGAGGCTGGAGGAGCCTGGTTTGGACTGTGGCTCTGTGAAGTACACATTTTCCCGCAGCATCCTCACGGACTCTTCCACAATGTCCTCACTACCTGTAGACGCACATGACGACGACGACGACGTACGGGACGCCGTGGATGATGTCGAAGGGGTTGGGGACGCCAGGGGAAGCGGAGCGCCGGCGCCGGCGCCTGTACTCTCAGCCACGCCTGCGGCTGCGGAGGGCCCGGGCACCTGCCCGTACACGAGAGGTGGCGGGACAGCAGCTGCTGCAGCTGCTCCCTTGCTCTCGCCCTTTCGACACCGCGACCGCGGACGCGGAAGCGGAGCAGACATCACTTTACTTTGCACTCACAACTTGCACTTGCACTAGCTAACCGAACTGATTGACTGACTGACACGACACGACACGCTGACTGCGGACGAAACTGAGCCTACCACAACACTACTCCCACGCGACACACGAGAGCCGAGCCGGACCGGACAGCAGACGAGTGCGATTACAGCGCTTGATCGTGAGTTGTTTTGACAACGGGCAAATGGCAGTGGGATCGGGAAGGGGCCAGCGTCTTAGCTGGTGCAAGTAACAATTTCGTATATATTTGTTTTCTATTTTAATATACCGCCGATATCTGTGCTGGGCGTTTTCTGTGTGTAATTTATTTCCATTCATTCTTAGAGGCGTCTGCGCCTGCGCCGACTCCTGCTCGAGCTGACGTAGTGGAGGAGGAGGGGGGGGAGGTCGGCCACGAGGTGAGGCGAGGCGACGACAGAGGAAAGGTGGGTGTGGGAGGGGAGAGTGCTGGACCGCAGCGAGCCGAGCCAAAAACAGTCGGATGCTGCACGGGTTGAGCTTGGACCAGCGGGCGGAACCGAGCCCACGGGCGGAGCGCCGCCCGTCCGCTCGGGAAGTGTTCGGGAGAGGATCGTGTGTTGGGCTCGGCCAGGCTGCCGGGCGACCGCTCTGGTGTCACCGCCCGGCCATTGTCGCTCTCTCTCGCACCTCTCAGGCGGCGGGCGGAGCCCGCCCGCCCATATCAGAACTCTGGCCGAAGGCCTGTCCATAACGCCGCCGGCAGTCCAAGCTAGGCCGCCCACGGCCGAACGGAGTTGCCAGCGCAGCGAAGCGGAGCAGGCAACGACGTTTGGCGGAAGGGCGGGCAGTAGTATAGAATACCTCTAGTCACCCGCCGCCATCTTGAATACCCCTAGTCACCCCGGCCCCCGAGTCCCGGCCCCTAGTCCCGGGCAGCCATCTTGAATACCCCGAGTCACCTCTGACTACCCCCGAGTCACCCCGACACGTCAGGACGTGTAACACAACCTAAGTTGATAGAGGCGTAAGTTGAGGGGCGTAACCTAACCTAAGTGAAGGGTGAAAGGCACTAACCGAAGTCGCCATCTTGGCTAACCCAACCTAAGAGGCCCTCGGTACACTTAGTGTCCAGAGATGTCAGGATAGCCAAGGGGTCTAAGGCAGCGGACTTAAGATCCGCGATTCGCGGGTTCGAATCCCGCTCCTGACATTTTTTTTATTACAGCATTTCAATGCGCACCCAGGAGGCATGCTGTCACGCTCGTTAGAATTTTTAACGGAAAATCCTATCCCCACCTAGTGGGAGGCCTATACGAAACCGACTATTTTGAGTCACTGTAGATTGTAAGCGAACTCACACCACAACGCAACCCTCTTGGCGTTGAGCGCCGCGCAGGTGTGCAGAGGGAAGGTCAAGTGCTCGACACAGTGGGACTTGACGAACAAGCGTGCCAATTTTTCTAGTTTTGGACAGCCTATCTCTCCCACATCTACAACACAGGCGTCCGGGATCAGATGGAGCAGCAGGTTTTTCTTTTGCTCGCCCTTGACGCAGAGGAAAGCGTATGGTGCTGTCAGTGAGCGCAGTGTGTCTGCACACTCGCTGTAAGGCACAGTGCCGGAGCCGGAGTTCCACCTCAAGCCATGGATATTGTTTGTGACGTATGCATTCTGCTGCGTCACATCAGCACTCAGAAGGTGTTCAGGATACGGCGGGGCGAATATCACCGTGTGACTCACGTCCCACCTCGCATCGTACACACTAAACTCTTTCACGACATAGTCCGTCCGATCCGCTGCGCAGAGCAGCTGCCCATCGACGCCAGCATGAGACATGGTGTTCTACTGTGACAGCCAAACCGAAGTGATGCCATCTGGAGCGCTGCGCCAGCTTTTTATGCAGCGCCGGGTACGCTCGCTCTGCATTCTTATTGGCTATAATTAGCCTCAATCTGATTGGTTAAAAATGAAACAAATGTCGATTGGACCGCGCGGTGGCGCGTGGCAAGTTGTAACCGGTACGCGATACGCTCGGGCTGGACCGCGGCCGCGAGCCGCACCGGGCCATGCCAGGGGCTGCTGAGCCGAGACGGAGCGGTGCAGCGACGCTAGCGCTGCCTAGCGGGCGACGGAGGCACGCCGTGGCACGCCACGGCACGCCACACACGTCGTGTTAGGGAGCCACAGATCCAGTCCGGCTCCGATCCCCTTGGCGGAGCCGAGCCAAGCCGCCGCCGCCGGGCGGACCCGAGGTGACTGGACCCGAGCGGACCCGAGCGATGCCGAGAGGATCGGAGCCGAGTGGAGCCGAAGGGATCGGAGCCGAATGGAGCCGGTGGAGCCGAGGGGATCGGAGCCGAGTAAAACTGGAACCGAACCGAGGGGATTGGAGCCCACAGTTTGCGTTGCGTCGAAGCCGAGAAACTCACAGCTGGACTATAACTATAAATTGAAAAAAATAAAAACAAATTTCTTTCCTCTTTTAAATGAGGTATTTTACGAATTAGAAGAACAGGAGGAAGTTTGCGAAGGCTTTTTAATTGTTTTCCATACCACTTTGATCAGCTCTCTGAAGAATTTTGTGTGAGTGGCCAGACCATTTCAGAATTAAAAAAGTTGATAAAAGAAAGAAGATATATCCTGAAGCAACGCAATGTTATTTTAATGATAGGCACGAATGACTTCAAGAATGGAAAGATACTTCGGGACATTCAATTGCAAGTGAAGTCAATCGTAAAACTTTTAACTCGTCTCAACGCATCAATCATCATTTGTGAAGTGCTACCATTTGCCTGTCAAGCTTTGTCGAGTCATGTTAATTCCAACATTTTGGATCTAAACAATTTCATTCACACCAACTCAGACATCTCGAAGCTTTCTCGTATTGTCAACACCTCTTCACCATTCATTTCTGATGGTATAATTTGCACTGATTTATATTGTCAGTTTTATTTTGCTTCCCAGCGTGTAGATCTAATTTCATCCCAATGAGAAGGGCTTAGTAGCAATTTTAGAATTAATTTTATCAACATAGGGTGAGCATGTTTGTGAATGTCATCTTCAATATGAAATAACTTTTCCTACGACCCAAGTCAGAATATTATTATTATTATTATTATTATTATTATTATTATTATTATTATTATTATTATTGATATATTATTAATATGTGACATATGTGAAGAACTTCTTCAACCGACTCTTGAATAGTGAAATGCTTCTTATGATGTATGGTAATAAGGAATAAGGATAAAGACTTTGCAAACAAATGTGATATTTCTTTTTTAATTCTTTTGGTTAGATGAAATACAAAATTGAAGCATTAACTTAACCCACTAGTTTGATTTAGATACCACAGATAATTATCACAGATATTTTAAATTAAAATACACACAGAACTTACCAAAAATGTAAGCTTAACCTGGGTTTTTACTAGCTCAACAGAATAGGGTAGAGTGGGTGTGAGCGAAACAGATGACTAATGGGCGCCAGGCAGCAAAGCTGCCCCCAAAGTAAGCAAAACTAAAAGTGTGTGGGTACTCTCACATAATTGAACAATTCAATAAATAAATTGAACATTATAACAAGATAAATAATATGCTCAAGATAAACATAAGAAGCAATGCAAAACAAAACAAAGTGATGGTGTGAACATTCAACATTACAACAATAAAGCAACAAGAAACTAATTAGCTCAAAAGAGAGAGAGCATAGCAAACAGATGGTAAAGTGTGGCAGCCCCGACCAACGCTGTCCACTGTGGCGGTCAACCTAAACTAAACTGAAGCTAAACTTACTGATCTTACAACCGCCCCCAAAATAACTGAATATTTACAAAAATAAACAATAAAGTTAAAACACAGAAATAGTGCCAAAGCACAAGGAAACAGGAAACATCTAACATTTAACACAGAGTGCGAAAAGCACAAACATATAACAAAGTGCGAAGAGCACAAACATATAACACAAAGAGTGCTAAAGAGCACAAACATATAACATAAAGAGTGCTAAAGAGCACAAACATATAACATACTAAGATCTAAGATTTAACTGAAGCTAAAGCAAAAGAAGGAAGAGCTCACTAAGGTATTACACCATTTTTAAAGAACTGAGCTCTGACAAAATAAGTCTAAAGACCAAGAAAATTATTTAGAAAAATTTCATAACTAAGATCATAAACAACATAAGATCGTAAACTTAACGAGAAAACCCAAGCAAAACTGGAGACTCAAGATAGGTATTGACCGTGGAATGGCCTCCAGGCCTACATCAGTTCTCTCCTCATTGCTCCTTCTTCAGAGCGTAGATAAGTGCTTTTCATTTCTGCAAGAGTTGGGAAGTCTGAAAAGGAAACCCTTGAACCACACCATAAACTCAGTCCAATTAATGAGTACGGGCAAGCAAAACATTAACAAGCAGAATGGGTAAAAGCTTCGGTGAATACCTGTCAAAAAGCTGCTATATGTTTCAGATCTGTTGAGAATTCATGATGTGAAATTGATTTGTATGAGATGACACTTCGCAACAACACACTGTAAATAAACTCCATAATTAAGGGTACTATGTTACCAAATGGAACAGTTTAAAACAGTTGAGTGACTGTAGCATGACAACAAATGGAACAGGATGATTTAACAGTAAATATAAAATACCACAAATAATACAACAGGCTACACCAAGTACCTCACTCATCCCTGATGGTATCAAACGCTTCACACACCGGTTAAGAAACTTCCTATCATCACCAATTACCAATTAATATGTTGAGAGAGAGATTTTAACGCTAATGATGTCCAAAATCCCTTGAGCAGAACTAACCTCAATCCGAACCCCTTGTCACACTGGTTACATCTAAAATATTGCTCCCTCTCTCTGTCATGAACTAATAAAACCTTGTGAACAACTGAAATGTGCTTTGTCAAGTGGTCAGATCTATTAAAAAGCTTGTCACAGAATTGGCACTGATGCTGTCGCTGGATAAAATGGGCTGATCTCTGATGTCGTCGTAGGTTAGAAACTTCGGTGAACTTTTTGCCGCACACTTCACAATTAACCCTGTCAATTTAAAACATATGTTAGACAAAAGTAAGGCATATAATACACACGTAGTAAACAAGGAAGCACTTACATGGTTCAAGAAATAAAATCACAGCACCGACAGAAAATAATAAAAACAAGCTACTCCAATTCGCGGCAACAAACATTCAGAGACTGACGCTGGTTTCCGCGTGGTCTCGGGCTCCGATCCCCTCGGCTCCATTCGGCACTCGGCTCCGATCCCCTCGGCTCCACTCGGCTCCGGTCCCTTCGGCTCCGTTCGGCTGTTCGGCTCGGCCAAGGGGATCGGAGCCGAGCCCTGGATCTGTGGCTCCCTAACCGCTCCTCGCCACACCGTGCCGCGCCGCGCCGGTCCTTCCTTACCCCCACTCCACTCGATCCAACTCCAACTGGCTCACCAAGCGTGCGAGAGAGAGAGAGCGCCCCGCCATCGTGTCGTCTGCTGTACGTACCTTTTTAAGCCTGGATTAAGCTATACCATCTTTTCATCACGACAAGAAAATGTGTGCGTGTCATCACACACTAGACTCGATTTTTTACGATCAACACACAACGACACCGACGCAAAATTAATGTAAATTAGTTCGGAGTGCCAATAAGCATTTTCCTGAAAAAATCCACCCATCCCATCATCGCTCCCCTGCCGCCCGGAGCGAGTAGGACCCGTGCGCCGCGGCGTCACTCCTGTGCCGAGTGCCACGATGAGCCGACGTCTATCAGCGGACTTGTACCTCAGCGACGACTCCTCAATGGCGCCACTTTATTTTGAGGAGGAGGAGGAGGACTCCAGCTCCGGGGCCCTCGAATTACATCCCTCGGGGCTCCTGTATGATGAGGTAAGTGAAAATTCGGTGTCCTTGTTCGTGGGGGTTCCTCGCCATCAGCGCGGACTCAGACCCCTCCAGCCAGAGGCTGACGCCATGGTGTCGCGGCGACCTGTTGCGTCCTTTTCTCGTAAAAATCTTCCTCGTTCTTAAAGCCTACTTTCCTAAATTCGTGTGTGGGTGCAAGACATTGCCTAAATATCCATTCATTGGGCGGGGGCGTCCTTCAAAGAAGTTTTGGCGCGCACGACGCTATGTTGCATCATCATCATTTCACTGTGAACTTTTTTAGTTTCATTCATCAAACCGTGAACTTTCGCGAGTGATAGAGCAGTGTCCTGCAAGCTCAGCCATTCAATCGCAAGTGGGTCCTGTAATCTCACGCGCGAGTTGAGGTTAAGTTACGTCCTCAAGGGAAATCCCCTTGCACGAAGAAACGATTCATTTTCTTTCAGCTTTCTTGTGGCCAGGCCGCCCCAGCGCCCTCCGAGGAGGCCCTGCCCCCGGCCTCAGCTCCCAGCGTCCAGGAGGCCCTGGAGCCCCCGGCCCAGCCCCGCAGCCCGGCCCCAGCCCCGGCCCCAGCCCCCTCACCGCCCGCGCCCACCGACGAGGCCGAGGAGGCCCCAGCCCCGGCGAAGACCGCCCACCACCCCCTGTCGATGCCCCTGCTCTTCGAGGAGGAGGCCTGCGATGGGGTAAGCATCACATGGACTTCGACGATGTGATAGTGATTTAAGTCCATACAATTCAGGATGTACTTGTTTCAGTTCTCTGTTCCTCCACCCGCGCCACCCGCGCTCGCCCCAGCCCCCGCGAGCAGCGAGGCCCCCGCCACCACCCTGCCCGAGGAGGATGTGAGTATTTTTACAGCATATCAAGCAGGTCGTCATTTGTGACAAACTGATGAAATTCGCATGTTTCAGTGCGACCCGTGTGTGCGGCGGCGCTGCCGCCCCTTGGCCGTGGTGGCAGGGGCCTCGCGCCCGCAGAAAGTGGTAAGTATATATATCTTTTGTCTCTTTCCTCCTCTTTGATTTTTCTGTGTCTTCTTGTTGCAGTCTGTGTTCGAGCACCCCTACCCCGCCGAGTAAGTAACATAGTTCTGCAAGTTGTTCTGGTGATGTAGGAATCGATTGTAACATATCTTGTGCAGTGTTGCAGCCTGCTCATGATCCCCGGGCCACAGCCACACCACCCCGCCCGGTGCCGTACGCCCCACCTAAGCTTGTAAGTACTCCTTGAGTGAGAGCGGGCTGATCTGTGCGATATCTGTCTAACGTAAAGTCCTCTATTGCAGACTGCTAAACAGTTGGCTGATGCTTTGAGAAGGCGGCGCAACTAGGTTTCTTAAACATGTAGCTATATATTTTTTTTTAAATTAAAATCATGTGCTCAGGATTTTTCTGTTGTTATCCTTTCAATAATCCTTCCATACGCAACTTTGATGAGGGGAAAAGTGAGGAAAAGATATTGTGCGATTCAATATGTTTATTTGAAACACTTGGCGAAGAAGAAGTTACACTTACACGAGTCAAGCTAATGAAGTGTTGGCGGTCAAACGATATCACAAGTTCCGTCGACCCAACTTCGGAATCATGACATTTGAAGAAAATAACAAGTCCCAGACAATAAATTCTTGCTCTTAAACATAAGGACTCACTTTCCCTTTGTGATTTTACAGGATATAACCATGAGAAATAATATTCACTTTGAATTTCATGTCTTTGGAACTTTATCAGACATTCAACTTATCTCATACTCTAAGACCTAAGATTTTTGACTTAAATAAAAAATTTTGCTGGAATACATTCAGTTTAACTTAGTCTTGGATTTTCAAAAGGATTTATGAGTGAGAATATCATAAAAGTGTTGGTGGTCAGTCAACACCATGCTTCAGAAACAATGTCAAGCTTTATCGCCCAAACTTCGGAATCATGACATTTGAAGAAAATTACAAGTTCTACACTCCATATTCTTGCTCTTACACATAAGGACTCACTTTCTCTTTGTGATTTTAAGGGAAATAGCCATGAGAAGTGATATTTACTTTGAAAATTGTGCCTTTGTCAACTTAGGTAAAATAAGTCAAGAGTGAGGTTACTTTTTGAGAGCTAACACTGAGAGAAATGTTTAGTGTCATGGTCTAAACTTTCGTTTAGTGCGCGCCGGGAGCGCCACAACTAAGCCTGTTTAGTGACCACCTCTAATAGGACGGTGCTCACCACTAAAGTTGTTTAGATCCGGGATCCAAACGTGGTTAGTCGTGGACTGTAACATTTTTGGGAACGGTCTCTAAATTTCGATTAATGGAGTTGATTGCTAACGTTTAGTCAGAGAGCAAGAAGATGGGGGAGAACTGAGAAGAAAAGTTGGGCCCGAACGAGAATCGATCCACGGCCCGTACAGTCGTGGGTCTGTGCCTCTACCAACTGAGCCATCGGCGTCGCGTCGCTTATAACTGCTTGTAGTTCGAAATGTTGCCACCGCTGGCGCCGCGACGCGACGCATGTGTGTGACCGGAACAATGATGCGCTTTATTTCCGAAGATAAGAAGTGGCGCCGATGGCTCAGTCGGTAGAGGCACTGACCCCGACTGTCCGGTCCGTGGTTCGAGTCCCGTTCGGACCCAACTTTTCTTCTTGTGTTAGAGCGTTTGGACGTATGGCAGCAACCTGGATTTAACTCAGGACACTGGCCTCATTTAGATGCATCGGAAAACAACTTTGTCCCCACAACACACATATTTAGATCCTGTAGCTAAACGACGGAGCTTAAACCGTTTTAGACGCCTGAACCAAAGTGTTTAGTGCGCTCTGAGATCACTAAATTTTTTAGTGCTGTGGTCTAAAATTTTAGTCCCTGCAACTAAACATTTCTCTCAGTGAAGGTACTGTTCGCTTTTTTTTACTATTCTAATAGATAAACATCCTTTTGTTAGTCAAAACAAAAATGAATGAGCAATCACCTAAGCAACAACAAGTTTCTGTTCACTTTCCTAACCTACCAGTTCACAAGTATACTCAAACATAGGCGCAGGGAGATTATAGGGGGTCTATTTCATTTGACCTACCTAAAAGTTGACCTACCTCAATATTTTAACTAAAATATGAATATTTTTAAATGATTCAAAAAACTCAAAATATGTTCCCATTTTTTGACCTACCCAAAAGTTGACCGACCCATTAAAATATCGAAAATATTAATATTTTTTAAAAAATATATGGGTAGGTCAACTTTTAGGGGGTGAGTACTAGACGTTACCCCTTCTGGAGTTTACCCCCTCATTTTCTATATTTTACATTATTAATAAAAATAATAAATGAAATAAATAATTTAACAGCGATTCCTGGAGTTTACCCCTTCTAGAGTTTACCCCCCTCTTTATAATTTTTTTTATTAATTTAAAAAAATGAATAAAAATTAAAACAAAAAAAAAATAAGTTTTTTTTTAAAAAAAATAATATATTTTTAAAAAATCATTGGTTTTCCTCCCAGACCAGTTAACGAGCACACGGGCCTGCCCTAGATGCATCCGCTAGCGACGACTTCCGTCAGCACTAAAGTGCTCCACATGTTTTTCATCTAGATTGTGGCAGCCTCGTGGATGCTCTCTTTACTTGGTAACAAACGGATCAGAATGGATCAGCTATCAACAAATCTTTTCTGACAACAAATTTTCTGCACTACGCTTGGCGGGGTTCCCTTGTTAGACCACAGGGAAGTTCTGCACTATGCACTAGAAGAGGCCTTGCGGTCAAAAGCGCCAAAACACTTCCAAGTGCACAACTATCGATTTGCCTACTTGCAAGTGCACAAAAACTGAGTTGCACACTTGCAACTGTTTAAATGACAATTGCTCCCTTTAAAGTGTGAAAGGTTAAAGCACTTTAACTGTGAAGGCGCGGTTTAAGGGGGGGGGGCGGGGGGGCGGGGGGGGGGCGATCACCCCTTTGGTCACTAGATAGCCGCCTGGAAAGTAGGCAAATAGCGCGACAAAACCCCTATATGTAGGCAACCTGGGGTGCGCCGCCCCCCTCCAGTCGGACCTTAAACCGCGCCTGTAACTGTGTAGGGGTAGGAGGTCTGTCCCCGTCACCGACTCCCGGAGACTGCCCGGAGGAGGTAGAGACACTACCACCGCACCGACACTCCGGGTTCTTCCGTGTTAGGACAGAGTATAGGGCAGGCCCGTGTGCCCGTTAACTGGTCTGGGTAGAACACCAACGATTTTTTTAGGCACGAAGTAGCGTTATGGGGTAAGTACTGGAGGTTACCCCTCCGGGAGGTTACCCCCCTATTTTAAAAGGATTTATTTATTTTTTTAAATTTATTAAAAAAAATAGGTGAATCCGGGAGGTTACCCCTCCTTGAGGTTACCCTTCCTGGAGGTTACCCCCGTTTAATTTTTTTTTTTAATATTTTCCTTATTTTTAATTAAATAAATTAATAAAAATGAATTAAAATGATTAATAAATATAAATAATTCTAAATAAAAAAAAATAATAGGAATATTTATTTAAATATCAAATAACATTTTCTTATTTATTATTATTATTTTATTAATAAATAATGAGCGCTCCCGTCGACGTATCCACACGCGACGTTCTCCGTCTCCATCGCGCTCTTAGCGGCCGCCGTGTGTTTCATACTTATTGTTGTAGCCTCGCAGCCAGGCCGTGCCTTGAATGCGATAAGAGCAGGCGGGTTGCCCTCTCATAGGAAGTTGATGTTGATGACATTCTGCAAGAGAAGTGACTTGTTTGCTCGTGAATAGCAACGCTTGAAGAATCGAGGAAGAAAAGTGAATGTCTGCGTCTGTCTCTCTCCGGAACAGCAGACATATATCTCTTGACTCATCGCCGGTTTTGCGAACTTATCTCTACGACGTTCCCGAGCAAACCTGCAAGTGACAAACTTCAGTGAGTTCGGTTGTTGTGACGTCTCAATTATTACAAGAGTGTGAAGTTGGCCAACTTTTTGTTGGCCAACCGAATTCAGCTTACATGGAACAGACTGTATGTACCCCAAAAGCAAAACCACTAGCCAACTGTAAGCCAACTGCTGTCCGACGCCCCCAGAGGTTGGTAAGGGGTTGTTTTGTGACCCGACTACCCACCCCCATCACCGGAAGTGGCCTACCTACCCTGGGCAAAAATCTCCCAAGCCTCAAACAGGGCCCCCCGTAGCACGGGAGACGTACTTTCGGCGTTGGGAGATTTTTGCCCCTGCGTCTCAAACGCATTCCGACGGTGGCAAGGGGTTGTTTTGTGACCCGACTACCCGACCCCATCACCGAAAGTGGCCTACCTACCCGGGGCAAAAATCTCCCAAGCCTCAAACAGGGCCCTCCGTAGCACGGGAGACGTACTTTAGGCGTTGGGAGATTTTTGCCCCTGCGTCTCAGACGCATTCCGACGGTGGTAAGGGGTTGTTTTGTGACCCGACTACCCACCCCCATCACCGGAAGTGGCCTACCTACTCGGGGCAAAAATCTCCCAAGCCTCAAACAGGGCTTCCCGTAGCACGGGAGACGTACTTTAGACGTTGGGAGATTTTTGCCCCTGCGTCTCAAACGCATTCCGACGGTGGCAAGGGGTTGTTTTGTGACCCGACTACCCACCCCCATCACCAGAAGTGGCCTACCTACCCGGGGCAAAAATCTCTCAAGCCTTAAACAGGGCCCTCCGTAGCACGGGAGACGTACTTTAGGCGTTGGGAGATTTTTGCCCCTGGGTCTCAGACGCCTTCCGATGGTGGTACGGGGTTGTTTTGTGACCCGACTACCCACCCCCATCACCGGAAGTGGCCTACCTACCCGGGGCAAAAATCTCCCAAGCCTCAAACAGGGCCCTCCGTAGCACGGGAGACGTACTTTAGGCGTTGGGAGATATTTGCCCCTGCGTCTCAGACGCCTTCCTGGGGTTGTAAGGGGTTGTTTTGTGACCCGACTACCCTACCCCATCACCGAAAGTGGCCTTCCTACTCGGGGCAAAAATCTCGCAAGCCTCAAACAGGGCTTCCCGTAGCACGGGAGACGTACTTTAGGCGTTGGGAGATTTTTGCCCCTGCCTCTCAGACACCTTCCTGGGTTGTAAGGGGTTGTTTTGTGACCCGACTACCCAACCCCATCACCGGAAGTGGCCTACCTACCCAGGGCAAAAATCTCTCAAGCCTTAAACAGGGCCCTCCGTAGCACGGGAGACGTACTTTAGGCGTTGGGAGATTTTTGCCCCTGTGTCTCAGACGCCTTACGACGGTAGTAAGGGGTTGTTTTGTGACCCGACTACCCACTCCCATCACCGGAAGTGGCCTACCTACCCGGGGCAAAAATCTCCCAAGCCTCAAACAGGGCTCCCCCGTAGCACGGGAGACGTATTTTAGGTGTTGGGAGATTTTTGCCCCTGCGTCTCAGACGCATTCCGAGTGGGGCAAGGGGTTGTTTTGTTACCTGACTAACCACCCCCATCACCGGAAGTAGCCTACCTACTCGGGGAAAAAATCTCCGAAGCCTCAAACAGGGCCCCCGTAGCACGGGAGACGTACTTTAGGCGTTGGGAGATTTTTGCCCCTGCGTCTCAGACGCATTCCGACGGTGGTAAGGGGTTGTTTTGAGACCCGACTTCGCACCCCCATCTCCGGAAGTGGCCTACCTACTCGGGGCAAAAATCTCCCAAGCCTCAAACAGGGCTTCCCGTAGCACGGGAGACGTACTTTAGGCGTTGGGAGGTTTTTGCCCCTGCGTCTCAGACGCCATCCGACCACCCGACGGTAGTAAAGGGTTGTCTTGTGACCCGACTACCCACCCCCATCACCGGAGTGGCCTACCTACCCGGGGCAAAAGTCTCCCAAGCCACAAACAGGGCCCTCCGTAGCACGGGAGACGTACTTTAGGCGTTGGGAGATTTTTGCCCCTGCGTCTCAGACGCATTCCGACGGTGGTAAGGGGTTGTATTGTGGACCGACTACCCACCTCGTTTACCGGATGTGGCCTTCCTACCCGGGGCAAAAATCTCCCAAGCCTCAAACAGGGCTTCCCGTAGCACGGGAGACGTACTTTAGGCGTTGGGAGATTTTTGCCCCTGCGTCTAAGACGCCTCCGACGGTAGTAAGGGGTTGTTTTGTGACCTGACTACCCACCTCCATCACCGGAAGTGGCCTACCTACCCGGGGCAAAAATCTCCCAAGCCTCAAACAGGGCCCATCGTAGCACGGGAGACGTACTTTGGGCGTTAGGAGATTTTTGCCCCTGCCTCTCAGACACCTTTCTGGGCTGTAAGGGGTTGTTTTGTGCCCCGACTACCCATCCCCATCACCTGAAGTGGCCTACCTACTCGGGGCAAAAATCTCCCAAGCCACAAACAGGGCTTCCCGTAGCACGAGAGACGTACTTTAGGCGTTGGGAGATTTTTGCCCCTGCGTCTCAGACGCCTTCCGACCACCCGACGGTAGTAAGGGGTTGTGTTGTGACCCGACTACTCACCCCCATCACCGGAAGTGGCCTACATACCCGGGGCAAAAGTCTCCCAAGCCACAAACAGGGCCCTCCGTAGCACGGGAGACGTACTTTAGGCGTTGGGAGATTTTTGCCCCTGCGTCTCAGACGCATTCCGACGGTAGTAAGGGGTTGTATTGTGACCCGACTACCTACCCCCATCACCGGATGTGGCCTACCTACTCGGGGCAAAAATCTCCCAAGCCTCAAACAGGGCTTCCCGTAGCACGGGAGACGTACTTTAGGCGTTGGGAGATTTTTGCCCCTGCGTCTTAGACGCCTTCCTGGGGTTGTAAGGGGTTGTTTTGTGACCCAACTACCCTACCCCATCACCGAAAGTGGCCTTCCTACTCGGGGCAAAAATCTCGCAAGCCTCAAACAGGGCTTCCCGTAGCACGGGAGACGTACTTTAGGCGTTGGGAGATTTTTGCCCCTGCCTCTCAGACACCTTCCTGGGTTGTAAGGGGTTGTTTTGTGACCCGACTACCCAACCCCATCACCGGAAGTGGCCTACCTACCCAGGGCAAAAATCTCTCAAGCCTTAAACAGGGCCCTCCGTAGCACGGGAGACGTACTTTAGGCGTTGGGAGATTTTTGCCCCTGTGTCTCAGACGCCTTACGACGGTAGTAAGGGGTTGTTTTGTGACCCGACTACCCACTCCCATCACCGGAAGTGGCCTACCTACCCGGGGGAAAAATCTCCCAAGCCTCAAACAGGGCTCCCCCGTAGCACGGGAGACGTATTTTAAGTGCTGGGAGATTTTTGCCCCTGCGTCTCAGACGCATTCCGAGTGGGGCAAGGGGTTGTTTTGTTACCTGACTAACCACCCCCATCACCGGAAGTAGCCTACCTACTCGGGGAAAAAATCTCCGAAGCCTCAAACAGGGTCCCCGTAGCACGGGAGACGTACTTTAGGCGTTGGGAGATTTTTGCCCCTGCGTCTCAGACGCCTTCCGACCACCCGACGGTAGTAAGGGGTTGTGTTGTGACCCGACTACCCTCCCCCATCACCGGAAGTGGCCTACCTTCCCCGGGGCAAAAGTCTCCCAAGCCACAAACAGGGCCCTCCGTAGCACGGAAGACGTACTTTAGGGGTTAGGAGATTTTTGCCCCTGCGTCTCAGACGCATTCCGACGGTGGTTAGGGGTTGTATTGTGACCCGACTACCCATTCTTTTCACCGGAAGTGGCCTACCTTCCCCGGGGCAAAAGTCTCCTAAGCCACAAACAGGGCTCCCCCGTAGCACGGGAGACGTATTTTAGGTGTTGGGAGATTTTTGCCCCTGCGTCTCAGACGCATTCCGAGTGGGGCAAGGGGTTGTTTTGTTACCTGACTAACCACCCCCATCACCGGAAGTAGCCTACCTACTCGGGGAAAAAATCTCCGAAGCCTCAAACAGGGCCCCCGTAGCACGGGAGACGTACTTTAGGCGTTGGGAGATTTTTGCCCCTGCGTCTCAGACGCCTTCCGACCACCAGACGGTAGTAAGGGGTTGTGTTGTGACCCGACTACCCTACCCCATCACCGGAAGTGGCCTACCTTCCCCGGGGCAAAAGTCTCCCAAGCCACAAACAGGGCCCTCCGTAGCACGGAAGACGTACTTTAGGGGTTGGGAGATTTTTGCCCCTGCGTCTCAGACGCATTCCGACGGTGGTAAGGGGTTGTATTGTGACCCGACTACCCATTCTTTTCACCGGAAGTGGCCTACCTTCCCCGGGGCAAAAGTCTCCCAAGCCACAAACAGGGCCCTCCGTAGCACGGGAGACGTACTTTAGGGGTTGGGAGATTTTTGCCCCTGCGTCTCAGACGCATTCCGACGGTGGTAAGGGGTTGTATTGTGACCCGACTACCCATCCTTTTCACCGGATGTGGCCTACCTACCCGGGGCAAAAATCTCCCAAGCCTCAAACAGGGCCCTCCGTAGCACGGGAGACGTACTTAAGGCGTTGGGAGATTCTTACCTCTGCATCTCAGACGCATTCCGACGCAGGTGAGAGGTTGTTTTGTGACCCGACTACCCACCCCCATCACCGGAATTGGCCTACCTACCCGGGCAAAAATCTCCCAAGCCTCAAACAGGGCCCACCGTAGCACGGGAGACGTACTTTGGGCGTTGGGAGATTTTTGCCCCTGCGTCTCAGACGCCTTCCGACGGTGGTAAGAGGTTGTTTTGAGACCCGACTTCGCACCCCCATCTCCGGAAGTTGCCTACCTACTCGGGGCAAAAATCTCCCAAGCCTCAAACAGGGCTTCCCGTAGCACGGGAGACGTACTTTAGGCGTTGGGAGATTTTTGCCCCTGCGTCTCAGACGCATTCCGACGGTGGTAAGGGGTTGTATTGTGGACCGACTACCCACCTCGTTTACCGGATGTGGCCTTCCTACCCGGGGCAAAAATCTCCCAAGCCTCAAACAGGGCTTCCCGTAGCACGGGAGACGTACTTTAGGCGTTGGGAGATTTTTGCCCCTGCGTCTAAGACGCCTCCGACGGTAGTAAGGGGTTGTTTTGTGACCTGACTACCCACCTCCATCACCGGAAGTGGCCTACCTACCCGGGGCAAAAATCTCCCAAGCCTCAAACAGGGCCCATCGTAGCACGGGAGACGTACTTTGGGCGTTGGGAGATTTTTGCCCCTGCCTCTCAGACACCTTTCTGGGCTGTAAGGGGTTGTTTTGTGCCCCGACTACCCATCCCCATCACCTGAAGTGGCCTACCTACTCGGGGCAAAAATCTCCCAAGCCACAAACAGGGCTTCCGGTAGCACGAGAGACGTACTTTAGGCGTTGGGAGATTTTTGCCCCTGCGTCTCAGACGCCTTCCGACCACCCGACGGTAGTAAGGGGTTGTGTTGTGACCCGACTACTCACCCCCATCACCGGAAGTGGCCTACATACCCGGGGCAAAAGTCTCCCAAGCCACAAACAGGGCCCTCCGTAGCACGGGAGACGTACTTTAGGCGTTGGGAGATTTTTGCCCCTGCGTCTCAGACGCCTTCCGACCACCCGACGGTAGTAAAGGGTTGTCTTGTGACCCGACTACCCACCCCCATCACCGGAGTGGCCTACCTACCCGGGGCAAAAGTCTCCCAAGCCACAAACAGGGCCCTCCGTAGCACGGGAGACGTACTTTAGGCGTTGGGAGATTTTTGCCCCTGCGTCTCAGACGCATTCCGACGGTGGTAAGGGGTTGTATTGTGGACCGACTACCCACCTCGTTTACCGGATGTGGCCTTCCTACCCGGGGCAAAAATCTCCCAAGCCTCAAACAGGGCTTCCCGTAGCACGGGAGACGTACTTTAGGCGTTGGGAGATTTTTGCCCCTGCGTCTAAGACGCCTCCGACGGTAGTAAGGGGTTGTTTTGTGACCTGACTACCCACCTCCATGACCGGAAGTGGCCTACCTACCCAGGGCAAAAATCTCCCAAGCCTCAAACAGGGCCCATCGTAGCACGGGAGACGTACTTTGGGCGTTGGGAGATTTTTGCCCCTGCCTCTCAGACACCTTTCTGGGCTGTAAGGGGTTGTTTTGTGCCCCGACTACCCATCCCCATCACCTGAAGTGGCCTACCTACTCGGGGCAAAAATCTCCCAAGCCACAAACAGGGCTTCCGGTAGCACGAGAGACGTACTTTAGGCGTTGGGAGATTTTTGCCCCTGCGTCTCAGACGCCTTCCGACCACCCGACGGTAGTAAGGGGTTGTGTTGTGACCCGACTACTCACCCCCATCACCGGAAGTGGCCTACATACCCGGGGCAAAAGTCTCCCAAGCCACAAACAGGGCCCTCCGTAGCACGGGAGACGTACTTTAGGCGTTGGGAGATTTTTGCCCCTGCGTCTCAGACGCCTTCCGACCACCCGACGGTAGTAAAGGGTTGTCTTGTGACCCGACTACCCACCCCCATCACCGGAGTGGCCTACCTACCCGGGGCAAAAGTCTCCCAAGCCACAAACAGGGCCCTCCGTAGCACGGGAGACGTACTTTAGGCGTTGGGAGATTTTTGCCCCTGCGTCTCAGACGCATTCCGACGGTGGTAAGGGGTTGTATTGTGGACCGACTACCCACCTCGTTTACCGGATGTGGCCTTCCTACCCGGGGCAAAAATCTCCCAAGCCTCAAACAGGGCTTCCCGTAGCACGGGAGACGTACTTTAGGCGTTGGGAGATTTTTGCCCCTGCGTCTAAGACGCCTCCGACGGTAGTAAGGGGTTGTTTTGTGACCTGACTACCCACCTCCATGACCGGAAGTGGCCTACCTACCCAGGGCAAAAATCTCCCAAGCCTCAAACAGGGCCCATCGTAGCACGGGAGACGTACTTTGGGCGTTGGGAGATTTTTGCCCCTGCCTCTCAGACACCTTTCTGGGCTGTAAGGGGTTGTTTTGTGCCCCGACTACCCATCCCCATCACCTGAAGTGGCCTACCTACTCGGGGCAAAAATCTCCCAAGCCACAAACAGGGCTTCCCGTAGCACGAGAGACGTACTTTAGGCGTTGGGAGATTTTTGCCCCTGCGTCTCAGACGCCTTCCGACCACCCGACGGTAGTAAGGGGTTGTGTTGTGACCCGACTACTCACCCCCATCACCGGAAGTGGCCTACATACCCGGGGCAAAAGTCTCCCAAGCCACAAACAGGGCTTCCCGTAGCACGGGAGACGTACTTTAGGCGTTGGGAGATTTTTGCCCCTGCGTCTCAGACGCATTCCGACGGTAGTAAGGGGTTGTATTGTGACCCGACTACCTACCCCCATCACCGGATGTGGCCTACCTACTCGGGGCAAAAATCTCCCAAGCCTCAAACAGGGCTTCCCGTAGCACGGGAGACGTACTTTAGGCGTTGGGAGATTTTTGCCCCTGCGTCTAAGACGCCTCCGACGGTAGTAAGGGGTTGTTTTGTGACCCGACTACCTACCCCCATCACCGAAAGTGGCCTACCTACTCGGGGCAAAAATTTCCCAAGCCTCAAACAGGGCTTTCCGTAGCACGGGAGACGTACTTTAGGCGTTGGGAGATTTTTGCCCCTGCGTCTCAGACGCCTTCCGAGTGTTGCAAGGGGTTGTTTTGTGACCCAACCACCCACCCTCATCACCGGAAGTGGCCTACCTACTCGGGGCAAAAATCTCCCAAGCCTCAAACAGGGCCTCCCGTAGCACGGGAGACGTACTTTAGGCGTTGGGAGTTTTTTGCCCCTGCGTCTCAGACTTCTTCTGAGGGTTGCAAGGGGTTGTTTTGTGAACCGACTACCGAACCCCATCACCGGAAGTGGCCTAGCTACTCGGGGCAAAAATCTCCCAAGCCTCAAACAGGGCCGCCCGGAGCACGCAACATTTTCTGGGACAAAATTGTCCTTTTTCATTCAGATTGTGGTCGTGCATTAACCCTTTATGGTTTTGTTGCTCCTGAGCACAGAACTTCTGAAAGCTCTGGACAACGTGATTTTCAACCGATTTGCCCCATACTTACATTAAAACCCTATAAGGCATGGCGTTGTATACATACACCACTCGATAAAAAACACTCCCGAGAGCTTAGTTTTCTGAGTTTTTACCTTCCGATGCTTGAAACATGTTCTGGCCCACCCCTGCAGTGACGTATGCCGGTCCCCGAGCTTGTCTGGCGTACTCAGTTATACCAAGAGGCTCGCAAAAATGCTGTTTTATCGCAAGCCTCGTGCTGCAATGAGAAACGGCCTATTCCAACACGATAAAAGTGGCATATGGTGGAAACAAAGGTTGGGTCGTGTTGAGGAAGGTTTACCGAACACAATGCATTGTGAAATTCATCGGTGGGACAAATAGGGCAGTCACAGCATCAAAATGAAAATGAGTGTTGTATACGTACAACGCCATGCCCTAGAGGTCGTCGTTTTTGCCAAAAAGCAAAATCAGGCAAATCTCAAGCTTTTTTTCTTTTCGCTCGTTTAGAAATGAGAACTGAAGCTGTCAGACTTCTTATGATATAATATTTCGAAAACAATTCACTAATATTCCACTAATATCTGCCCGAAGTAAGACGCGCAGTTTGTGAGAATATGACTTTTGGAGTCCAATTATAGCCAAGATGTAACCTATGTAGACTCTCCACGAGCTGCAGACTGCTAAAGAGTGTTGCTGAGATGAATTTACGAGTAACTGGTCACATTCCGAACCCCTGGTTTCAGGTAAAAAAGGCCTGTGAAAAAGCCCCTTTGAACACCCTTTGTTGTACACAAACAACATATGTTGTTTGTGTACAACAAAGGTCGTGCCAAAGCGGGTTTTCAGCAGCCGTTCACTTCTTTTACAACAAGGTGTGCACCAGGACCCCGTCACTAGCCTCTTCGCCACGGAAAAGTCGTGGAGTAACCGCGTGGCATGCAAACAACTTGTTGTATGTATACAACAAATGTTGTATGTATTCAACAAATGTTGGTTGTGTACAACAAATGTTGTTTTCGTACAACAAACGTTGAGCAAATGCGCGTTTTCGAACATGTATGGTCGGAAATGGGTTGTCCTATGACAGGACTACGGCCGGACCCTAGCCGGACGTTTTTCAGCTGCGTGTAACAGATAATCTTTTGATTTGCGAAACAAGCACCGGAGGCCTTCCTTAGAGCGGCTGGTGGCCCGACTAGCCCGCACTACACCTGTGTCGTGTGTGGTGTCCTATGCAGTCTGTCTTCAGGCGTCAGCACAAGAAAGGTCACTTGTCAAACCTTGTTGTAAAAGAAGTGAACGGCTGCTGAAAACCCGCTTTGGCACGACCTTTGTTGTACACAAACAACATATGTTGTTTGTGTACAACAAACGGCGTTTTTATATAAAAATGACCTGTTGCTACTCGTGTTTTGAAGTATTCACCATGTTTTTAGCGCTAATCGATTGAATGTGGAATGCGGAAAGCTGATAAACGCACTTTGTGTTGTAAATCCGCAAAAATGCAGTTTTTGTTACATAGATCTCTGGGGAAGGCATGGCGTTGTATGTATACAACACTTACTTTGGCTCTGTAGCCGCTGTCTTTGAGAAAAATGAACTTCCGAGCTCGGAATCTTGTTCCTCATAGAACCCTACACTCGATTCCATTCAGATACCAGCATTTTTCAAGACACTTTGACGTTGACATTGTCATTTGCAAAATTTACCTGAAATTTTCCCCCCAAAACACAGTTTTGGGGTTATTTTGGCCACTCAACTTTTGATATATAGCATTTTTACACTTGGAACGAAGTAACATCATCCATACGCACAAGCCATAAATATTTCATTCGATTCGGAAAAACTTTATGAAATTTTGCCGATTGACCCCTAAGGCATGAAGTTGTTTGTATACAACATTCATATCTTCCAAACCAAGTGAGCTAGAACACCCCGCTTGGGCTTAAAATGCTCCTTAGACGATACCTAGGTCGGCCTGAAAAAATTTCCGAATTCGGTCGGCGGGGAAAATCTCATGCCTTATAGGGTTAAATGCAGTCACTAGCCAAAACAAGCAGGCCCGCCCTTCCACCAAACGTCGTTGCCAGCTCCGCTTTGCTACGCTGGCAACTCCGTTCGGCAGGGGGCGTGCCTGCTTGGCCTGCCGGCGGCGTTCGGTCGGGCCTTCGGCCCGACCCCTAAGTCACACAGAACGTCCTCTTAGCTTGTAAATGATCGGGCCTGCGGCCCGTAAAGGCATTCTCTTCGGAAAGAGGCAGTTTGTAACGGTGAACCACCGAAACTACAGCCCTCCCTTCTGCTTTGAAAACGTGCCGATAGTGACTAAACGGTCAGTTATTCGGCAAAAAAGGGGAGTCAGAAAACTCGAAAAATGTCGAAATACGTGAGTTCGGCCTCAGATGGAACGGTCGAACTCGGACTTTATTTGGCAGCAGTTGGCAACACTGAATTACGCTCGTCGAAACGATTTTAACGATATATGCGTCGAGGGGTGTCGAAAATTTCAAAAACTGTCGAAATATGTCGAAAATTTTCGAAATATATAGAAATACGTCAAAAAAGTCGAAAAATCTCGAAATATCTTTAAAATGTTGAGATATATCGAAAAATATGGAAAATGTCGAAAAATATTGAAAAATGAGGGATAATGTCGAAAAATGTCGATCAAAATTTGTCGGAATATGTCAACAATGTCGAAAAATATCAAAAAACATCGAAAATTATCAAAAATGTCAAAAATTATCGAAAATTATCGAAAATTATCGAAAAATATCGAAAAATATCGAAAATGTCGAAAAATATCGCAAATGTCGAACAATATCGAAAAACAACGAAAAATGTCGAAAATATCGAAAAACATCGGAAAATATCGAGAAATGTCGAAAATAATCGAAATGTTTGAGTTTTGACGATTGGCAACACTGAAAATTGAAAAACGGTTGGCACCACTGAATTGCGCTCGAAAAGACGGTTCTAGAGAGGTGCGGGTCGATGGGGTTCGTAAAAGTTGAAAAGTGTGTCAATTTTGGGTGCTTTCTACAGTGCAGTCGCGAGTTGGGTCCTTTTTATCGAAAAACGGTGGGCGCCATTCGTCGCCCCCCTGCAACAAAGACCGTTCGTAAAAGCTCGTTTTGAAAACGTCCGATCTACACTTGCCCCGCTGTTAAACGTTTGAAGTAGCTTTTTAAGCTGTTTTGAGTTATTAATACTACATTACGTATCGCGCTAGCGGCTTTCTTTTTCATTTTAATGATGTATGACGATTTTGACTCTTAAAACAAGATATTTCGCAAAAACTAAACATCCGATCTGCGTCTGCGGTCAAGTTTCCCGCTAAGAAAGTCCGATATGCGTTTCCGCTCACTGCCTGACCGAGCGCGCGTGTTGGCCGTCCTCGCGCGCCTCGCCCCCGAGGCCGAAGGGTGGACAGGAGCTGTTGGAGTAGGCAACAGGTATCTGTTGTGTCCGGCGTGATTAGAAGTCGTACCCGCTGTTTTAGATGCATTATTGTGATTGTGTATTATTGGCAGTTTCCCTGTGACGTCCTCGCTGACCCTACACAAGATTGCACGAGAAGAGGAGTCCAGTGCGAAAAGGGCAGCAGGCGTCACACGGCGGTAGTAAGTCCCCCGGCGTTGCGGCGTTGCGGGGGGCCACTGCTACTGCTGACCAGCTGGGCGCCACCAGCTGCCGGGGGTCGCGGGGGCGGCGACGACGGGGGTCCTGTGGCTTGCCGCAGGCGTCCCCCTAGTGCCAGAACCCGGGCCCCCAAGCCACAGCAAAAAAATACTAAGAAAATAAGAGAAAGGAAGAAAAGAAAAAGGGAGAGAGTGAGAAAGGGAGAGAAAGAGAAACAAAAAGAGAATAGAGAAGTGAGAGTAAAGGAGAGTGAGGAGAGTTAGAAGTAAAAAAGGGAGAAAAAAAAATAGCATAAAATGTAAGAATGCTATTATTGTATGCGTACTATTCAAAACCATATCCTTCTAAACCAAATGTGTTACTCCCTTTACGAAAATCAGTCATCCTATTCTCTGTTATCCTTAAAAAATTTTCTTGTTAAAACTATTATCTAAACAAGTTACGCTTAATGAAACAAAGCTTTTCAAAAAGTAACAATTGTTAATTGTACTTCTATAATGTATTATATTTCTATGTTTTATTTACTCTATATATTATAATTTATCATTGCACTGCTTAAATTAACGTGCAACCTTTATCTTTTATTAAAAATGTAAGGCGCAGTAGGAGGAAATAATAAAATTGCAACACACACACAAAAAAAACTAATTAAAAAAGCAAAAATTGTCCCCCTGCGTCAGGGCTTTATTTCCAAAAACCAAAAAAAACAGCTTTCTTTTGTAACCTGCCAATTTACTCATTGCAGCTTGTATGTATTATATTTTAAACCTAAAACTAACTTTGTAAAACTATTTGGTGAAATAAACCAACAATAAACCGAGCGATGGATCGGAAAAAGAAACTTGTGCTGCTTGGTCAGCAGAAGTATGCAGAAAAAAGTACGTACGCTTGATTATTGTGTTGTTGTTTCGTACCACAATAGTTTGCTTGGTTAGCTTTAACAAACATTCAATTACTGACTGAGGTTTCGTATAAGGGTTTCAACGAGTACGTTTACATGAATTTCAAAGGAATTAGTATCTTTTCTCTTTTTGCATTGATTTAATTTGTAATTATTGCCTCAGTCAACATAACCTGTTTTTGTATTTGTTATCTTTGGTGTTTGTTATAAATCCCTTAAACCTTGTCAAAATTTTCACTAACTCCCTTTTTTTATGTTTACAGATTCTCTAAGCAAAAGAAAAGTGATGTCTCCGGGTAAGTGTTGTGAAATCTTGCCTGAGTTGAGAAGTTGCAATCAAACTTTTGGTTGTTATCTTCCAAAGTGTCAGATGGTTCAGGCAAATTTGAGGTCTCTATAGTCGGGACAGGTATTTCTGAACAATTCTTTTTATCAGTGATGGTGTGCCTATGATACTTTGTTTTGCTTTGCTTGACGCAATCTGTGTCACAACTACTCAGGACATTTTACCTCAAAGCCCTGCACAGCTACAAGTCTTTGTTTTTTTTTTAAATCGTTGTTATTCATTATGAAATTAAGATATACAGCACGGAGGATAGCTACTGCTCTGTGTTAGGATGTATTCTTTTTCTTATAACTTCTGTTTTGTACTGTTTGTTTCAGATATGGTTTGGGGTAACAGTTGTGAAAAATGTGTAAGTTCATTCAAATCTTTTGTTCTTACTCATCAAATTGTTTTAAAAATAGTGGTGACTTTCCCTATTAAATCTGATGCTTGCTACGTATTTCACAACTATTGCCCCTAACCATCTTATCTCATGAGGTGCATTGCATCGTGTTCGTGTTTTGTTGAGCAGTAAGTAATGCCACCTATAATAATTCAAGAAGTGTGAGAACTTTTGGTGATTGATATTTGCTTCCTGTGTTTTATTCTGTGCTGATTCTATTTCTAAAAAACAGCAGTAATGCCATAATTCTTTCTTATTCATTTTTAATTACCTACTGTTGGACCCACTCTTAAATAGTATCTACAGATATTTCAAATAGATCAAGCAAAGTATATGCTACTAAATCAATGAAAATTTACTGCTGTTTCTTCTTTAGCATGTTCTTCTTGTATTATTTAACTTCCTTCTCCAGCTTCTCTGCTACCCGAGGTTCCTGCTTCAACTTATAATAATACATCTTTAAAATCTTGCTTAACTTACTGTGTGTCATCATTGTATTTTTTGTTTTTGTATTATAACTGAAAGTACTGTACTTTACACTCAGGAAAGGAAAATCCCACTCCAAATGGCCCTAAGAAGAGCACAAGTAAGGAGGCCACTGATCAGTCAGCCCCGCTCAAAGATAGTCAAAATAAAGAATCACGTGAAGTTCACGACAAAGATAGAGGTAATCTTTTTCCCCTCATTAGGTTTTACTGTTCACTTCTATTGTATTTCATCATATGCTCTAATGTTTTACAGGACTTGCCAGTGATAAAAATGATTCATCAGTGTCAGAGAATTTGACTCAAGTACCTAGTGATGCTATTTCATCTGCCAATCAACTTGTCACTCCAGAACATGACTCAGTTATTGCTTCTAAGCCGGCTCACAAGAAGAAAGGTAAACTTCTTTTCTTATTTTGTTTCATATATTTTATCTGTTTAATTGTTGGTCTTAATAATATTATTTCCTCTATAGGCATATGTAATGATGAAAATAACTTCACTAATGAAAGGCTTCCAAAAACTGTGAACACCAAAGAGGAAAAAGGTTCAAAGGTACAACGAGCATTGTTGTTTGAAACCGAGGCATGTGACCCACGGAAGAATCACCCACCCAAAATGAAATCAGGCATAAAATTTAATCGTATGACAAATGTGGGCTTCGACACTCCACCCTGCTCCCCATTTAGTCCTGAGGAGAAAGAAACAGGAACTTCTGGTAAATATTTACTGTAATAAATTTAATATTGACTGCTCTTTGCTTCACACTCTTTGATTTCATTTGCTAACTTTTCATTTTTTCTAACTAAATAATTGTGAAATAGGGAACATTATCTCTTGCACATCTTCTCTCAATCCTAAATCTGACATTGATGGAATATTAGCTTCCAAACTTTCTCTAACTCCTGAGAAGGGGATTGTCACTGCTTGTGCAAGGAGAAAGGTAGCACTTCCTCTTGCTAAACCAGGTAAGGTAACATTCCATTTATCATTCCACAGTAAGCTTCGTTATTACCTTTGGAAATGTTATTATTAATTTTACTCTAAGGGTGCTCCCTCAATTTCACTTAAATCAGATTTCTTAGTGTGATATCCATCAAATTTAAAAGGGTACTGGCATAAATAAGGTCTTTTTAAATCACTTTACTATTTAAATCCTAGTCTGTAAATATTTTCTAAAGCTGTAACCCCTTCCCAGTCATTTTTCCTTTTTTGTGCAAATTAAGTTAAAAAGTAGAATTACAGAATATAAATTGATCCTAGAACCAAACCTCACTGTAGTGGGCATACCCCCCACCTTCATGCTTGTTATTGGGATAAAGCTTAATGCCTTTCTCCACTCAAATTTCTCACAACCCACTACCAACATTTTCAAGGTATTAGTTTTGGGAGCACTCTAAAGGGAAACAGAACTATTTTAGGAGTACACATGGCTTATGCTCATGTTTTGGTTGCAGAGGGTTTGTTATTAAATCAGAGTGCTGCCCTTTCTAACATTGTAGAAAGTTATGTTTGGTCAGATGAGGACACCCAGCACAGCACCTTTGCAGATACTTGTAAGTTCTGCTGAAAACATTTTTGTACATAGTAAACTTTGCTAGTTTTTTGTCCTTTTACTTTGAAGTTTTGAATTTTTCTCTCTCTCTCTCTCTCTCTCTCTCTCTCTCTCTCTCTCTCTCTCTCTCTCTCTCTCTTTCTCTTTCTCTTTCTCTTTCTCTTTCTCTCTCTCTCTCTCTCTCTCTCTCTCTCTCTCTCTCTCTCTGTAGGTGGATCTGTGGCAGTAGATGGTAATAGCAACCATATTTTGAATGTGGATGAG
This sequence comes from Frankliniella fusca, assembly GCA_029379305.1. Lineage (NCBI taxonomy): Eukaryota > Metazoa > Arthropoda > Insecta > Thysanoptera > Thripidae > Frankliniella > Frankliniella fusca. Next base: position 310,532 of record JAHWGI010000886.1, on the reverse strand, counting down.
AATAGTAATACGAGTAATGTATTTTTAGGTAAGAGAAGTAAACAAAATTTGAGACATAACTTTATTGTAAGACATTTATGTACTACATTTGATACAATTTTTTCTTTCAGAACAATCATGTGGCGATGCTATTACTCCTGTTAAAAGCAGCTTTGCTAGTTTTTCCTCCGACTGCAACCTAGAACCTGAAACTTCTCCGCCATTTGAAGACCACTTAAAGGCACCTGAAAAATACAGTTATCAAGGTTTGTCTTCAGACTGCGACTCTGATGCTGAAACATCACAGCAACGTAATGATCACCTTATTGCACCCAAAGGTACAAACTCAATGACAACTATTCTTAAGACCTATTTTACTAAACTATCTAAAATAAGAGCACTTTTTAGTTTCATTATAAATTTCTAAGAGACATGACTTCTTTTTACAGATGATTTACCTGAAACTGTCTCAAATGTTTTTTCAAATAAGGACTCCAATGCAACCTCTTCAAGAAATAGTAATGGTGACTCCACAGCTGAAGGTTAAAAATAATTTTAGTAATATATTTACTGCTGCATTTCAGAAAAGAAAAAAAGAAACCTAGATTATTGTTAGTATTAAAACTTACCTGGAGTCTTTTCTTTGCAGGTCTTGGTACCCTACAAGAAGACTTACAACTTGCTGGTATTGATGTGGGTGAAGAAATTATCATAATGCCTTTGAGTCCACTAAAACTTCAAGATACAGAAGCAGATAAGTCCCCACCTTCACAAGCAGAAGGAAATCAGACAAGTGTACTTCAAGATCAGGAAGAAAATCAACAGAATTTGCATGAAGACAGGGAAGACCCAGATGATCCTGATTTTGTCATTGATGATGCCACTGCTCCACACAATCTGAGTGGCTTGGATAGTGACGCAGGGAGTGCAGGAGAGTCACCAAAACCGAGGAGAAGCAATCCTAAGAACTGGAAAAGGAATGTTAGTAAGGAGAAAAATTCAAAAGGATTAAAGCATGTAAGCACTAGAGGGAAGGAAAAACCTGCTAGAGATGTTATCACAGATGGCTGTGGAGAATCATGCAAAAGAAAGTGCCATGGCTCATTAACACTGGAACAGAGGCAAAAGATTAACAAAAATTATTGGTCTATCGGAAACTGTAGTAGACAGTGGGACTATCTTAGCCGGCATGTGAAGATTCTTCCTGTTAAAAGAAGAACTAGTCATACTGAAGAGCCCTACAGAAAAAGATCCTATGAATATTACCTCACCGTGGACAATCTGCAAGTTCAAGTCTGTCAGCAAATGTTTCTGAAAACTTTAAATATTAGTGTTTCTCGCATTAAACTAGCACTGAAAAAGATGGTAAATAGGGATGGTGTTATTTCCCCTGATAAAAGAGGCAGAGTTGGTTCGAAAAGAAAAATCCATCCTTCTACTATTTCCAGTGTGAAAAGTCATATTGAATCATATCCCACATATGAAAGTCACTACACTAGAAGGAGCAGCAAGAAAAAATATCTTGATGCACGATTAAATGTGTCAAAAATGTACCGCAACTATGCTGCTTCAAGACTGACTAATACGCCCCACATCGCAACAGCCCGCCAGTATGAAGATATTTTCAGGAGAGAATATAAACACAAGCTTGGATTCTACAAGCCTAAAAAAGATCAGTGTGGGACATGCCTCAGGTGGAAAAACTTGTCACCTGAGGACAAGTTGAATGATGAAGCCAAAGTACAGCAAGAGAAGCACATCAACAACAAAGAGACTGCAAGAAAAATTAAAGATGACAATATAAAATTAGGAACAGATGATAAACAAGTTTGTGTGGCATCATTTGATTTACAAAAGGTTTTCTTTTGTCCCTATGGTGAAAATGGGGAGTACATATTTAGACGCAAGCTTCGATGCTACAACCTCTCAGTATTTCAGTCTGTAACCAAAGTCGGCTATTGCTTTGTTTGGGATGAGACCACAGGAAAGAAAGGTGCAGTAGAAATGAGTAGCTGTGTGTGGTCATTTATTGAAACAAAAGTGGCAGAGGGATACACCAAATTTTATTTTGTCAGTGACAATTGCTGGAACCAAAACAAGAATGGAATTATATTTGCTATGTACAATATGGCATCAATTAAATTTGGCATAGAAATACATCACACTTATCTGGAGAAAGGCCATACCCAGATGGAATGTGATTCCATTCACTCTCTTATAGAAAGGCGCTGCAAAAACTTGAAGTTATGTTCTCCTCAAGCATGGTATGGTGTTATACGAACCGCTAAAGTGCCAGACAAAAGGAAAGGTAGCCCATATCACCCTTATGTTGTCAAAGTCATGACAAAAGACAACATTTTTGACTTCAAAGCTGTTATGAATGAGCAAAACCTTAGTAAAATACCTAAATCAAAAGTCAGACAAATAACAATTTCTCAAAACGTTGCCAAGTTTAGGAGAGAATTTGACGGGCCTGAAGAGGAAGTGTCCCTTCTTTTGAAGAGGCCGGGAAGACCATTTAATTTCAAAACTTATGTCCTAAAGAAAATGTACTCCAAACGGATTCCTTTGAAAGCTGATCAACTTAAGGACCTTTTGTGGTTGTGTGATCAGAAACACATACCTGAACCAGACTCTCAGTTCTTCTACAACCTTGCTCAAGAATCGCAAATGGACTTACCTGCTGAGGGAGACGGAGAGGGTGATGATATGTCTGATGCTGGTACTGAAAGTGACGACAGTGACTCAGACAGTGAGGTAATTGTTTCATTATCTTCTCTTGTACTGTTATTTTCTATCTCTTCTTTTCTCTTAATTGATACAATAATATGCTGAAAAACTTATTTTGTCCACAGGCTTAAATTTTTTATTACTTTCAAGCTACATTGGTACCTTATGATAATATTTTATCTTCAATATATATATATATATATTTTTAAGATATTTGTCATGCTCACAATGACAACTTATTGTATAAGTATTAAAGTTTCAGTATTTTTGTTTTTGAAAAGATATTGGTTATGCTCACAATGACATTGTAATAGTATTTTTTTTCTGTGAAATTTCCACTTACAAAAAGACATTTTGTATTTGAATTTTAAGTGCAGTGGCTGCAGATAAATCACAGCCCCCCAAAATGTTGTTCTTTATGTATTTTTAATATGTGAATGATCACCTGATCATTCTTTTCATCTTAGTATTTGTTAAACTTGAAATAAACAAATTGATTGAACTTAACATTAATGCTAAAATACCATCCCTCTGTTGTAATTACTAGTCGGGCCCAAATCCCGTCTTTCAAATTCAAACAATATATGCTCTTCGCCCTAGAAATTAATTTCAACCTGGATATGTAAGGTCAAGGTATATATATACATGGAGCATTTGTAAAAATTTCTTATGAGTATACCAGCAAATAAGTCAGATTAGCTGCAAAAGAAACTCTGAGAAGAATACATATTAATACAAGTCATCCAGAGTCTTAATATGTCTTGGTATCTTGTATCGGGGTGAAGCCTTAGCGGATAGCTCAAACAGTAACATTTGATGAGCTTTACTTGTCGTTGAAATGGTTAGTTTCTGCAACAAAACAAGATTGCAATTCATCATTATGGAACCAAAATTTTATTTTATAGTTTACAGTTTACAGTACCCACCTGAATCCAGAACTTCAGAGTATATTTTGTTGTTTATACATTTTAAATTAAGATTTATTGAAACCCCTCTTATTTTCTTTGGAAGGTCAATGGTTTCCATACATTTCTTCAAATTTTATAGAAGAAATGGCTTTTAAGGGCGAACTGCTGTTCATTATACGGATAACGGTGCATAGGCAAGCCCGCATAACACGCCTGTGTGTGTGGGGGAGATGGCCTACCTAACAGGCGCTTGATGGTCTTTCATAATTTTACCCAACTTACAAGTCTAAAAGAGTAATTCACCTTCGGAAAGAGAACATACATACTACCTCATCACACTAGTCACCCACGCGCCCACATTATACTATGTACCATACGTTGGATCATCTCAAATCGCCATACAAACACTCGAAATATGTACAGAACGGTACAGAAACACTTCCTTTAATATATGGATAATATGTACCACTTATAATAATTATACGGGTAGGTCAAAACTTCATCATCCAATATCTCAGAACAACCAGAATGCAGATCGGACGTTCTTCAACGGGGCAAGTGTAGATCGGACGTTTTCAAAACGAGCTTTTACGAACGGTCTTTGTTGCAGGGGGGCGACGCATTGAACTGGACGCGAAAAGACGCTTCCGGGGAGGTACGGGTCGACGGGGTTGAGAAAAGTTGAAAACTGGACCAATTACGGGTGCTTTTTACAGTGTAGTCGCGAGCTGGGCCCATTTTTTCGTAAAAGGGTGTGCACCATTGAACTAGACGCGAAAAGACGCTTCCGAAGAGGTACGGGTCGGCGGGGTTGGAAAAAGTTGAAATTTTTTTTTTTGTTTACTCCGTGAAAACTTTAATAATTTTTTTCAGTGCCTTAATGAGGGTTGGCAGGATTTGCACCAGGCGTTTCGGTGTCCAGGAGTGACCCTTAAGATACCCTAAAAATTTCAACTCTCTAGCTCAACTCGTTCGAGTGGAACAGACAGACAGACAGACAGACAAACAGACAGACAGACAGACACCAGATCGATTGCATAAGCCCGCTCTGAAGCTTTTTCAAAGCAGAAGGGCGGGCTAAAAAGTGGATGCCAGTTTTACATTTGCCATCATTTACTTAGCTTTAAATGTGCATGTGGCCACACAAAATAGCGCGCAACGGGCTGCTTTCTATCAACAACGACTCGTTTTACAATTGAATATGAAAGGAATGACAAGTTTTACGTTTTCTTGAAAACAGTTTAGAAAGGAGCTCGTTTTTCCCTAAGATAGTTGAGGAAAGTAAAGAACAGCACTCGGTGAAAACATGAACGGTGCTCTAAAACCGCCAGACAGCTATGCAACTAGGATTAAGCGGTAGTAACGCAGAGACCTCAGAGGGATCTCGCAAGGACTTTTGGCAAGTGGTAGCTACCAAATCCCAACTCCCCCAAACGACCGCCTTTGGGACCTGCACGGACTTCTGCCTTTGGACCTTCCGAGGGATTTCGACTTTGGGACAATATTGGGACATCGATTTCTGTTAGGGCCATAAGGGGCCATCGTGAAGAATAAAAAAAAAAAAAAAAACCATACGATTTCACGAAATCCTGGTAGACAACGGAGTTTTTATAACTAGGGTAAAATTGTTGTGAGGGTGTAGTAAAACTAAAAGAAAAACCGGTAGTTTTGTTATATGTAGAATATACTTTTTAGCCCGCCCTTCTGCTTTGAAAAAGCTTCAGAGCGGGCTTATGCAATCGATCTGGTGTCTGACTGTCTGTCTGTCTGCTTGTCTGTCTGTCTGTTCCACTCGAAGGAGTTGAGCTAGAGAGTTGAAATTTTTAGGGTATCTTAAGGGTCACTCCTGGACACCGAAACGCCTGGTGCAAATCCTGCCAACCCTCATCAAGGCACTGAAAAAAATTATTAAAGTTTTCACGGAATAAACAAAAACAAAAACAATAAAAATCAACTTTTTCCAACCCCGTCGACCCGTACCTCTCCGGAAGCGTCTTTTCGCGTCTAGTTCAATGGTGCACACCGTTTTACGAAAAAATGGACCCAGCTCGCGACTACACTGTAAAAAGCACCCGTAATTGGTCCAGTTTTCAACTTTTCTCAACCCCGTCGACCCGTACCTCCCCGGAAGCGTCTTTTCGCGTCCAGTTCAATGGCGCCCACCGTTTTTCGATTAAAAGGACCCAACTCGCGACTACACTGTAAAAAGCACCCAACATTGACCCACTTTTCAACTTTTTCGAACCCCATCGACCCGCACCTCTCTAGAACCGTCTTTTCGAGAGCAATTCAGTGGTGCCAACCGTTTTTCAATTTCCAGTGTTGCCAATCGTCAAAACTCAAACATTTCGGTTGTTTTCGACATTTCTCGATATTTTCCGATACTTTTCGATATTTTCGACATTTTTCGTTGTTTTTTGATATTTTTCGATATTTTTCAACATTTTCGAGAATTTTCGATATTTTTCGATAATTTTTGATAATTTTCGATAATTTTTGATATTTTTTGACATTTTTGATAATTTTCGATGTTTTTTGATACTTTTCGACATTGTTGACATATACCGACATATTTCGATATTTGTAAACATTTTTGACAATTTTTGATATTCTTCGACATTTTTCGACATTATATAATTATATAAATTATATAATTATATATAATTATATAAATCCCTCATTTTTCGATGTTTTTCGATGTTTTCGACAATTTCCATATATTTCGATATATCTCATCATTTTTAAGATATTTCGAGATTTTTCGACATTTTTGACGTATTTCTACACATTTCGACAATTTTCGACATATTTCGACATTTTTTGAAATTTTCGACACCCCCCGGCGCCTTTATCGTTAAAATCGTTTCGACGAGCGTAATTCAGTGTTGCCAACTGCTGCCAAATAAAGTCCGAGTTCGAACGTTCCATCTGAGGCCGAACTCACGTATTTCGACATTTTTCGAGATATCTGACTCCCCTTTTTTGCCGAATAACTGACCGTTTAGTCACCATCGGCACGTTTTCAAAGCAGAAGGGAGGGCTGTAGTTTCGGTGGTTCACCGTTACAAACTGCCTCTTTCCGAATAGAATGCCTTCACGGGCCGCAGGCCCGATCATTTACAAGCTAAGAGGACGTTCTGTGTGACTAAGGGGTCGGGCCGAAGGCCCGACCGAACGCCGCCGGCAGGCCAAGCAGGCACGTCCCCTGCCGAACGGAGTTGCCAGCGTAGCAAAGCGGAGCTGGCAACGACGTTTGGCGGAAGGGCGGGCCTGCTTGTTAGAGTTAATGTTTACCGTAGTCTTGATTTGTAGCTTGATGAAACTGAGTACGAATTGATAAGGTGGGCTTCAATTGGGGTACACTCTTACGGTTTCGAGTGAGCGTAAACGATCGGTGACGTTACTGGATTTGTTTTGTCTCAGTGTTTGATCAGCGTAACTTACTAGTTCAGGAAAGTCACATGTCAAATTTCATCTTTCTAGCTTGAACGATTTCGAAGTTAGTCTCTTGGTAAAAATTGTCCGATCAGCTTGATTTTTGAACTGTAGACTCGTAAATCGATCACTAAATTGACATTTTTACTCCAACGTGTTCTTCCAATTTTTAGTTTTTGAACCACTGCGCATGAGTTGAATCAACAGCCCCTCCCCTTCCCCCCTCACCACGGCCCTCCTCCTCCCCTGCGCGCCGCGCCGAGGGGAAGAGGGGCCGAGCGAGCACCTGCAACAAAGCCGACTCGGCTTGACTTGCCTTCGGAGCTTCGGAGTGCGCAGCGCAGTCCTCCCTTCTGTGGTTCTAGGCTGGGATCTCCACTCAACAAAAGAAGGGTGGGAGGGCCCCGCCGCCTTATAGACAGAACGGAGCCCATTTGAGGCAGGAGTGCGCAGTCCTCCCTTCTATGGTTCTAGGCTGGGCCCTCCCCTCAACAAAAGAAAGCCGGTGGATCGGCGGCTCACGCGTCCACCTCGCGACTGAACTCGCGTCCACTACCGAGAGATGGCGCCACTAGCGCACCTAGCGACTTTTATAACTATTTATTTTGGCTGAACGAAATGTTACATAAAACATAGCCGATATGAATATGAAAATAGCCGTTTCAGACCCGCGGAAATAGTTTTGCAAAGTTTCACGGCGGTTCAATGCGTTGGGACAAAAGTGATTTACGAAAAAGGTACACGTAAATGTACACCAGTTCAAGAATTCTGCTCACCAGATTAAAGTCAAACTTACCAAATCGTTTTCTGCAGGTGAAAAACTACTATAAACGCAGTCAGTTCACCGACTAAACGTTTCGATAACTTAGTCCATTTTCAGAGCTGTTTATTACAAAAACGGTGTCATTTGCAGTACTGTCGTTTTCGTAGTAACTGTTCAGAATTTAGCGGACAATATTCAATACTCTAAGAGTGACGCCTCTATACATACACTGTTAGAAAAAGTTGTTGCCTGACGACCATTTGTTTTACGGGAATCCTGTTTCTGAACAGCTCTTCTTTTATCAGTTAAAAACTTACTACATATGGATTATTTCAACAGCAGTCTCAAAGAACAGTGAATGAGGATCACTTTGTATGCTGGTGCTTTACAGGAAATACGCTGTTAATTTTGTTAACAGCCCTTACTGTTCGAAATACAACAATTTTGTAATATTACGGAAGAGAGATATAAGTGCAAAAAGAAGTCAATACATTTCGACGAAAAAATTGATTCTGAGATTTTTCCCATCCTTGTATATTTACAGTTTTTCCTTTTGAAACAGGATTTACTGCTAACAAACTTAACAGTACTTTTCCTGTTAATTTACAACAAAATTTTTAACAGTGTACCCGTACAAGATATCAATACATTTAAAGTCAGCGTTTTTGTCCGGTAGGTCTGGAAGATTTAGCTGTTGTCCGTTTTATTAATCACTTATGTAGATAAATAAGTTGAGAACGGAAAGTCCGATTTAAATGTTTCAAACTACGTCTTAGCTTCATGTTTTGTCATTTAGCGAGCGGTAAATGATATGTACTCAAAATATTCAAATAAAATGGGACTTTCAGGGACTTAGAGAACTAAACACACCGTTTCATTGGGGGACATTAGTCCTCTAAGGCATGACGTTTTAAAACAACGTTCACTAAATTTGGCTCTAGAGCAGCTAACATTTATATCCTTTGCGATTTTATGGCCGAAACATGTTGTACTAGTGCCCGTCGATGTTGCAGGCCAGCCGACAGACCTCGTCGACGCACACAGTGGGTCCTATTATGATCGAAAAATGACTAATTTCAATTTTCCGTGCGCCGGCTTGGAAATTTTCCTATTCTGACGAGATAGGGGTGAAATTGGTCGACAATTAGACAGAAACCTGGTCCAGAAGGTTGACTGAACGTAATCCGATGCCTATCTCTCCGGTCCGGTGCGTCAGGCTGCTCTGACAGTGCAAAATAGTCGAATGTTGTTTTAAAACAACGTCATGCCTTTGGGGTCAACCGACCACCTCGAAAATCAAAAATTGCAAGTTCCTCTTTCTGCGAGGGGTCGTCAACTGCCTTTAGCCGTGTACGGAGGAATATTGGTATTATCAGTAATATCAGAGTTATCTTAGGGTAATATTGTAATATTGTAGGTAATATGGGTAACATTGATGTAATATTGGCAAAAATATGGGCAATATTGATGTAATATAAAGGTAATATCGGTAATATTGAAGTAATATCAGGGTAATATCAGTTTCGTGTACGGAGGAATATCAGAGTTGACGACCCCTTAATTGTCTTTCTGAGCACCCAAGGATCTGTGATGCATACGTTACACACTCACCCCAGTTTACCGGCTGCTAATTTGTGCTTCTAAGGTTCTCTCAAGCATGCATACGTAACTTTAGCGCACAGCAGCTGTGAGCAAAGGGCGCTAAAACATCCCATCCGTGCACAACCCTTGTTCTCAAACAACATATGTTGTTTGAGTACAATAAACCTTGCGCGAAGGCGCGATGTTGCACGTCTATATCCTTCGACCGCAGAGTTGGAAGTGAAGTGCGCCACTTCGAGGCATTCCTAAACACAGCTAGCCCCATGGGAAGGATACCATCGAATCGATATCGATGGGACGTGGGCGTCCACCGTGGATTCGATGAAGACAGTCGAGTCGATCATCCACGGGATGACGGAAATAGAGTCCACGGGGATTAGTAAGGGATCGGTCGTGTGGATGTGCTGAGGATTGTCCACTCCGTATCTCCTGCTTCCCGTAAAATTTGTCATCCCTCGAGAATTTAAAAAAAAATATTTCTTTTTTGTCCCTTTTGATTTCATTTGTCTCATCCTCTTTGTACACATTACTTTCAATACCTCTATCGATAGAAATTCGATTACCTTGACCGGGTGTTGAACTGAGGACCTCCTGCTCCATGGTTGATGACGCTATCCACTCCGCCACTCCGACATCTGCTCATATGAGTCGACTAGAAGATATAATATGCGGTAGGGTACGCCGTGTCTCTATCCACAGGCAATCCCCGAAGTGACAACAGGGATAGCAGAGTGTTATCGACCTCGCCTTGACTTTTGCAATATGTACAATGTCCAGCATTTTATTAAATATTGGTAAGGCCACGAGTACGCGAGGTGATAAATTTTAACGAGTTACATTCGCATCGATAACTGGGCTGTGAAGCGGAAGAAGGGTGTAAGTTGACTTATACCCAAAATGAGATTTTTATGGCATATGATAGTACATTAAAGTCTGCTTGTCTCTACCAAATATTATGGGGATATCTCCCATAGGATGAGAGATATAGGGGTTTGTAAAAAGAGATAAGTCGACATAACTTGTTTTGTACGGTAATTATCATGAACCAAAAGGGGGTAAGTTGACTTACCTCCAAATTCATAAAATTTCAACAGAAGCAAAAGGAGTTAAGTAGACTTGACTCTGTAACCATTTAAGGTTATACTTATCCCATTGTTGGGAATGCTGCCTAGTCCAAGCTAGGGTTTTCTCAGAGGCGTTAGGTCAGTTCTGTTCAAAGGATAAACACAGTGGAACTCATGGTGGTGCCTTTACTTACAAGTGATTCTCATGTTCATACACAGGCGGGGTGACTCGGACTGAGCTCGAAAGTGAGTGCGGGTAGTATACGAGGGGGCAACAACTCAAGAAATCATGTGTCCCTAGCCGGTGAAATCCCAGAGAAATCCCATTGAAATCTCGCGAAATCACCGAAATCATTGAAAATCATCTAAACGAAATTCACCGAAATCTCTCGAAATCCCGTGAAATCTTGAAGGCTTCTTGAGAAATCCGTTAACATCTGGTTGAAATCTCGTGGAATCACACGCAATGTGAAGAAATCCTTCAAAATCAGAGAAATCAGGTAAAATCAGAGAAGGGGAATCTCGAGAAATCTCGGGAAATCTGGAGAAATCTTATAAATCGTGAAATCATGTGTCCCTCCGCATAGGGAGTGGTTGCCCCCTCGGTAGTATATATAACCTGGCAGCGGGGCTGCGTACGCTTCGAGGGTGTTTACGAAAACTGTGCTAATATTACTCGCTCCCAAATATGGAGCGTCGGGTCCACGCCTTAAGGCCGGCTTAAGTCTGTGGGCCCTCGCGACATACTTGGAGGGAGTGGTTACAATGAGAAATGTAACCCGATGGGTTACAACTCCTTATGTAGCATGATATCAGAAAAGTTTAGTTGACTTATACCCTTTTGCACAAAAAATACTAGCACATTTATTTCTTTTGAATTCTAACGCAATACTATATGGCTGCGTTTTAGATTACAAGTTGACGGAAGGAGTTTTTTTAAGGTTTTAATTTCTGGAAAACTTCCGGAGTCCCATATTATGTTAAAGTTTTAAATAATTAATATGATTTATCTCCTTATGCAACTAATGCATTTAGAGTTAAGTCAACTTAACTCTTTTTGTCAATTTTCCAATGACTTGACTCCAAATTCTTAACCTGTCAAAAGAGTTAAGTTGACTAATGTCCATAAGTTAACGTTGGCAAAAGGAGTCAAGTCTTAAATCTCAATAACGGAGCATGATATTGAAAAACTTCAAAGTGGCAGTAATATCCCACATGAAAGCACATCCCATTTACATCATAACATTTAAAAAAAAATTAATTGTGAATAGTTTTTTTGATTTCCTGAAAAGTATGGGTTTTAGACTTATCCCCTTCTTCCGCTTCACAGCCCAACTAAGAGATGAGTGTAGTATCTCTGACTCCGTGTGATCTTTGTAGATAGATAGCTAGCAGGGACTATCCACAGTGAATCCACGTGGACACTCACTGTCGTTGACCACATTGATCAATCTAGCGTTTCTGCAGAGTGGATGGTCCGGCGATGGGCGTGAGTTGATGCATCGACCGACTCTCGAGGTGGAAACTAAAGGGAGGCGTCTACGTCGACTGTTCGAATTAGCATCTCGATAAATTTAGCGTCTCTAGATTGTGGATGGGTTGGCGATGGGCATGAGTTGATACGTCGACCTACTCTCGACGTGCAAAGTTAAGGGAGGCGTCTACGTCGACTGTTCAACTTAGCATCTCGATAAATTTAGCGTCTCTAGATTGTGGATGGGTTGGCGATGGGCATGAGTTGATACGTCGACCTACTCTCGACGTGGAAAGTTAAGGGAGGCGTCTACGTCGACTGTTCGACTTAGCATCTCGATAAATTGAGCGTCTCTAGACAGTGGATGAGCGGGCGATGAGCGTGAGTTGATAGGTCGACCTACTCTCTAGGTGGAAAGTAAAGGGACGGGTCTACGTCAACTGTTCAGCTTGGCCTCTTGATCGAATCCACATCGCTTAAAGGGGGATGAATCCCCATCCACGTGGATTCCGTCGATTCAATGTGGATGCAACGTTCGGTTCCCATGGGGAGGTTAGGCCACCCCGCATCGCGCGGGTGTGTTGCGGGCCGGTCACCCTTTAAGGCGCTCCAAAGTGGCAAGTGGCCGCTTGGCGTCAGTGCATAACTTATTGGCAAAGAGCTTTCAAATGCGATTTTAGAAAAGAAACGTGTCCGGGCATGGTGGGGTGGGCAGGGCACTGGTGGGACGGCACTCTCTCTATCACAATGTTCACCCCTCGCGCTGCTTCCTTTCGTTGCGTTTCCTCCCGACTAGTCGGGTCGTCTCGACGGCTTTTTGGAGTGCACCGGGTCGTGGCCTCGGTCGTGGCCTCGGTCGTGGCCGGACGCCTGCACACAGACCGAGTACGCCAACCCGCCTATTGCATATGTGCGTTGCAGGCCGGTCGCTCTCCCAGGCGGTCCACAGGGGATCTAGCGTTCGTGGGCCGCGAGCAACGTTTGTTGTATTCAAACAACACATATTGTTTGAGAACAACAATGTTTGTACGGATGGTCTGTTTTGAGCACACTTTGCTCACGGACGCTGTGCACTGCAGTTACGTATGTATGCTTAATAGTACATCAGAAACATTTACTACCAGCCGGTGAACTGGAGATAGTTAGTAACAACGGTCGAAGGACATAAAGAGGTGCAAAACCGCGCATTAGCGCAAAGTTTGTTGTACTCAAACAACATGTTGTTTCAGAACAACAAAGTCAAATATTCAGCATGCAGGGGCGTTAGGCACTAATTTTAGAGATAAGATCCTTGAATTTTCCCCAAAATGCCTTTTACACAAGATGGCTGATACTGATAGAAACCTTCACGGTACGTTTTTCTTAAAAAATTCACATTTTCATGTATACTTCCTAGGGGAAGACATGGTGTTGTTTTAAAACAACGCTCTCTTTTCGCAGCCCGAGGGCCGTCGCCTTTGAGAAATTTGATGCTTTGAGCTCAGGATGTCATTCCTTACACTTTTTTTTGCATATGATACGAGAGATTTACCTACGTTTTTCTTAGTAGGTAGGCCACTTCCGGTGATGGGGTTAGGTAGTCGGTTCACAAAACAACCCCTTACAACCCTCGAAAGGCGTCTGAGACGCAGGGGCAAAAATCTCCCAACGCCCAAAGTACGTCTCCCATGCTACGGGAAGCCCTATTTGGGGCTTGGGAGATTTTTGCCCCGAGTAGGTAGGCCACTTCCGGTGATGAGGGTGGGTGGTCGGGTCACAAAACAACCCCTTGCCACCGTCGGAATGCGTTTGAGACGCAGGGGCAAAAATCTCCCAACGCCTAAAGAACGTCTCCCGTGCTACGGCGGGCCCTGTTTGAGGCTTGGGAGATTTTTGCCCCGAGTAGGTAGGCCACTTCCGGTGATGGGAGTGGGTAGTCGGGTCACAAAACAACCCCTTACAACCCTAGGAAGGCGTCTGAGACGCAGGGGCAAAAATCTCCCAACGCCCAAAGTACGTCTCCCGTGCTACGGTGGGCCCTGTTTGAGGCTTGGGAGCGAGGGGTCCCTAACTCGAAAATTTCAGGTACAATGAATATTGAATACGAGTGAGTTGGTTGAATATTATTGAATGTATTGAATATAGTTGAATATGAGTGAATATGGTTGAATATGATGAATATCATTGAATACGTGTGAATATCGTTGAATACCATTGAATATGTGTGAATATCGTTGAATACCATTGAATATGTGTGAATATCATTGAATACCATTGAATATTTCTGAAGATCATCGAATACCATTGGATATTTGTTAATATCATTGAATATTCATGGATAGAAACTGAAATTTGTAGTAAATGAAATCCTGATCCTTGATAAAAAATCACTTAAGTTTACTTCCCATTCTCTAAGGAATGTCTATTTGTCTTCCAATAAGCAAAGGAGGGAAAAACTTTTTACATGCAGAATGAATTCTCCGTCTACATAACGTGGTGCTGACACTGGCCACTAGCACTTGTCAAGGGGTGTCTTTTCATCCAAATGAACTTTGGCGTGCTCTTCGCGCTCCAGCACCCTGTACCAAGTAACGCGAATCAGTCGCTGTGACGTCACCGTGAGGTATCTCAGAAGTCATTTTGAGGGAAGTCACGGTGACCACTCCTGTTTTTGTATAGTGACCTAATTAGTGATCCTCCAGGGACCCCACCGCGACCACGAACTATACAAGCCATGTACATGCCCAACTAATGAGACAGTTAGGTTTGTTTCGCTAAATAAATACTTTACACAAAATATAGAATGGCTATACGACCAAAGTTCAAAAATTATGCTGTCGGCCTACTACGAAGTGGGGTGACTCGGACCACCCCAACCAGATTGACAGATAATATCATCCCCGTCTTGGTCATTTTCCAGCTATTTTGATCAAATTCAGTGTTTGCATTTGTAAATCTAGATTTCGTCTCATGCACAGTCAGTCAATCTTTATCAGAGCCCTGCACCGGGAGGGCGGCGATGCCTACTTGGCGTCCGAAAGCGGCTCGTGGGAGTGAAATAATCGCTCCGGGCCATAACTCCCTCTCACTCTCCACTCGTTTTCGGACGCCATGTAGGCATCGCCGCCCGCCTGGTGCAAGGCTCTGATCTTCATTGATTGGCATAATAGAAGAAAGTAAGATTTGAAAATTTACCTACTTTAGAGGGAAATTACAGCTACAGCAGGGTTCGAGTGCTCGCAACTTGCAACGACGCACCCTACCGCTTGGTAAAAATAGTTTCTTGTATTTCAAGATCTGTCTCGGATGTCCATTGGTATTCTCCATAAGATCCAAGAAAGATCTTGAAATACAAGAAACTATTTTTACAGTGCGGCGGTTGTGGTAAACAGGGAAACCTCAGGTCACCACCAAGTCACGGAGGAATCACGAATGCGAAACCCTGTTCAATGCTTAAAATTCATTCCGCATCTTTATAGTACAGCAGAACCAGTATTTTCAAGTAGTGTTTAAATTTAGTTTTAAATTTTGAAATTTGACAGTCACGATGCAGTTATCTGAAGGTCACGAAATTAGCGGTGGAGTCACAAAATGGTCATTATGACGTCACCGTGAAGTCACAGTGACCATTTTGCGTTACTTTATGTAGGAGCAAGCGCAGATGCAGCCTACTTTACTCTTCTGTGTCAGGGCAACTTATTGCCTACTTTTCTGGCAGCACTAGCGCCAACAACTCCATCCTCGCATTCTGTATGCAAGGGCTGCTTTATGTCATATTAATATTGACGAAAATCAATGAATATTCATGAATTTGGATGAATACTATTAAATAGTAATTTTTATAACTGAATATTGCTGAATATAGGCGAAAACATGGGAATATTTTGAATTCAATTGAAGATGGCTGAGAATTGTAAGTACAATTGAAGATGTGTGAATATTGTGAATACTAGTTGAATAACAAATTTTTGTCCAATAAATATTCGAAGTTATGGACCCCTCGCTTGGGAGATTTTTGCCCCGAGTAGGTAGGCCACTTTCGGTGATGAGGGTGGGTGGTCGGGTCACAAAACCACCCCTTACCACCGTCGGGATGCGTCTGAGACGCAGGGGCAAAAATCTCCCAACGCCGTAAGTACGTCTCCCGTGCTACGGAGGGCCCTGTTTGAGGCTTGGGAGATTTTTCCCCGAGTAGGTAGGCCACTTCAGGTGATGGGGATGGGTAGTCGGGTCACTAAACAACCCCTTACCACCGTCGGAAGGCGTCTGAGACGCAGGGGCAAAAATCTCCCAACGCCTAAAGTACGTCTCCCGTGCTACGGTGGGCCCTGTTTGAGGCTTGGGAGATTTTTGCCCCGAGTAGGTAGACCACTTCCGGTGATGGGGGTGGGTAGTCGGGTCACAAAACAACCCCTTACTACCGTCGGAAGGCGTCTGAGACGCAGGGGCAAAAATCTCCCAACGCCTCAAGTACGTCTCCCGTGCTACGGGAAGCCCTGTTTGAGGCTTGGGAGATTTTTGCCCCGGGTAGGTAGGCCACTTACGGTGATGGGGATTGGTAGTCGGGTCACAAAACAACCCCTTGCCACCGTCGGAAGGCGTCTGAGACGCAGGGGCAAAAATCTCCCAACGCCTAAAGTACGTCTCCCGTGCTACGGTGGGCCCTGTTTGAGGCTTGGGAGATTTTTGCCCCGAGTAGGTAGGCCACTTCCGGTGATGGGGGTGGGTAGTCGGGTCACAAAACAACCCCTTACTACCGTCGGAAGGCGTCTGAGACGCAGGGGCAAAAATCTCCCAACGCCTCAAGTACGTCTCCCGTGCTACGGGAAGCCCTGTTTGAGGCTTGGGAGATTTTTGCCCCGGGTAGGTAGGCCACTTACGGTGATGGGGATTGGTAGTCGGGTCACAAAACAACCCCTTGCCACCGTCGGAAGGCGTCTGAGACGCAGGGGCAAAAATCTCCCAACGCCTAAAGTACGTCTCCCGTGCTACGGTGGGCCCTGTTTGAGGCTTGGGAGATTTTTGCCACGAGTAGGTAGGCCACTTCCGGTGATGGGGGTGGGTAGTCGGGTCACAAAACAACCCCTTACCACCCTCTGGGGTCGTCGGACAGCAGTTGGCTTACGGTTGGCTGATGGTTTTGCTTTTGGGGTACATACAGTCTGTTCCGTGTAAGCTGAATTCGGTTGGCCAACAAAAAGTTGGCCAACTTCACACTCGTATTATTACTCTGTATTTGTATTTTCATCACTTGGCAATTCTAGTTGAAACCTCAAATATTCCTTTGATCCGTCGTGACCAGTTGTGTGGGCCCTCATAACCCCGAAAATGTTCAGCCTCTACGCATAAGCTGCAGTTGTGTTTTCACTCAAACCTTGTATGTTGACTGTCATTTGCCACAGTCACTTGCCCCACTACTACAATGGAAGTCGAGCCTCAATCTCAAGACTATTTGCGAAGGGAACTCTGCGATAATGGACTGTCACCGTTAAAGGAAGAGTGCTCCAGTCACTGTTCCACTGTGAGTGCAACTACTGCAGAAGCATTTCAGCATCAGTCAGATGACTGTTTCAAGAGTGAATCCATATGCTGCAGAAGAATGTGTCTGCAATGTCAAATTTAAGGTGGGTGTTATCATCACTTTGTTCCACATCACCCCACTGAGCATCTTACGAAGACTGCTTTTTATTTTGCAATACTTCTCACATTTTCTTTTTGCAGGCTGAAGAAATGTCTCTACACCACATCAAGACTGAAGTTAAATGTGAAGGCGTGTTGTCACATGGTGAAGACTCACAGCAGTAACGGGCGGGGAAGAAACCACGCACAACTGGGGTGTGTCCGGAGTGTTTGGCAGTGTACTCTTGCAACAGATCTGGACTGGATGCCCTCGGTCATCATATTATCAATAGCCACAGAAGACGCGCTATGCTTCACAGGAGCAGGCTGAGAGCTGGATTGCATCCGATAGATGCACACCACATAAGAGAGGGAGTTTGTAATTCTTTGGACAATTGTTGGTTAGAGGCTTCATCACATCTCTCAACAGAAAGCTGCTCTTCTTAACTGGTCTGTCTGCTTTGAAAAAGCTTTGGAGTGGGCTTGCTCAAATAATCGGGTGTCTGTTTGTCTGTCTATAGTGTTTTTTTTTTTGTGTATTATGATTTCTGCTGTAATGAAGTAGAGGCATCAGAAGCCATTGACTGCAATGAACAAACCTGAAAATAAATTAAAAATTGAAATACTTTGTCTGAAAATTACTACTTATTTTGAAGTGAAACCAAGTGTCATGTGTTGTTAGATTTGAAGGTTGGATGTGTCTTTGGAAATTATTGTTGCATTTTTGCTGAATAATTTTGGATGTTCTTTCTGGTCTTCCTTTTGTAAATATGTCATGTGTCTGTTTACATGTGTTGTACTATTACTCTTTCATTTCACTCAATTAGTCACTGAGGCAGTGCTTTGGGAATTCCCAATCACCTATGTCATCGGTAGGAATGATTTGGATTGACAGACAGTTCTGATGAAGAAAGTGTTTTCAGCTTGTATTGCTATTAAAGTAATGTAATCATCTGGAAGGTATATAAATATTTAATTGTTTAGTGGTACAGTAACAGGTGATACTTTTTGTCTGTATCTAAAGTGGACTCTGCCTGTTGTTGCCTGTTTTAATGGCTAGCTGTGATGAATTTTCCATGTGAATTAACTGAGAATTGAATATCTTGTGGCCATAAATTTGGCCCCAGGTCAACACTGTTGTAAGTTTCCCTTTTAAGTAAATCTTTGTTATTTTTGTTTGTTTGTTTGCATCTGACTGTGTCTCTTCACTTAATTGCTTCTCTTTCAAGGAATCGTGTTAACTCCAAATCTTTTTTATTCTGAGTTTCAGTCTTTCTGTGGTTTAAATGGGTGAACCAGATACATTTCTGACAAATTAATGTGTCTGTTATTAAACTTCATATTGTATTACAATATTTTTACCGTTTTTAATTACCTGGCATTTTCTGATCTTGAATCAGTATCACTTCCTCATTAATCATTAATACTGAATACCACTGAACTTTAGCAAATAATGACAACGTATCAGAGGAGGATAAGTAACTATCCTTTGCCAAATCGAAGTATGAAACATCAATCGATCTTGTATTAATACATTCTCTGCCTTTCCTCTACTCATTTTCACAATAGTCACGGACGAGAAACGAAGGCAATCCTCCTGTAATATCTGCAGTCATACCTCTGTAGAGCGTACAGCTGATACTTGCCGCTGTGCTGCAAACACTCCCGTCTGCGCCACCCTGCCCGCCCCAGCGCGTGCGCAGCCCCGTGGCTTCCTGTTCGAGCACAAGGTGGTCCTGCGTCACCCTGCCCGACCTAAATAGTAATCGAAATTTACATAACATACTGCCATATCATCGGATGTTCTCCGCTAGAGGTGCAGGAGAGACTGCACCACGAACGCGTCGTAGACTGCAGCAGAGAAGGCCAGCGCTTCCTCGGTAGCACGTACCGCCGTATCTGCGGAAGCTCTCGAATAGCGCTGAGCGTAAGCCTGCTTAGCGATCACGGCATCGTCCAGAGCCAGGCAAGGCCAGCGCTGAGTCAGGTAGCGAGTACAGGCGTATCTGCTCCCTCGCTTCATCCAGCGGACCATTTCGGCGGCCACACTCTTCGCTCTCTCTCACTCCCGGGGAGGCGATCGAAGGCTGAACGCATACCCTGTCTCTCTCACACCCCCAGTCAGCGCCGGAGAGAGACAACAGCAGCAAGCAACCCGTGATGCCGACCGATTCCGAAGATCGCTTTCATACTCATACCTCTGTCCTCGTCGCACTCATGGAGCGCTTCCCCGACCAGCATAGGGCACCGCTGTAGGTGCAACAAGGACGGAGAGAGGTAAGCGATCTCCCGAATCAGTCGTCTGGGCCACTGAGTCCTGACCTTGCTCCTTGGTGACGGGCATCACCTTCTCCAGGAAGGCAACGCCGGGGCGCGTTGGCGCGCTGCGCAAACCAAGCAGCTTGGGGACGGCCTTCCCTTCCTCCCGCGGCCCGACTCCGCTGCCAAACTCCTATCTCTGTCTCTCTCGCTCTCAGCGAGCGGACCCACGTTGCGACAATGCCCTGTCTCTCTCGCACTCCCAGTCAGCGCCGGCGTGCCGGCGATGGACGACAGCAGCAAGCAACCCGTGATGCCGACCGATTCCGAAGATCGCTTTCATACCTCTGTCCTCGTCGCACTCATGGAGCGCTACCACGACCAGCATAGGGCACCGCTGTAGGTGCAACAAGGACGGAGAGAGGTAAGCGATCTCCCGAATCAGTCGTCTGGGCCACTGAGTCCTGACCTTGCTCCTTGGTGACGGGCATCACCTTCTCCAGGATCAGGCAACGCCGGGCCGCGTTGGCACGCTGCGCAAACCAAGCAGCTTGGGGACGGCCTTCCCTTCCTCCCGCGGCCCGACTCCGCTGCCAAACTCCTATCTCTGTCTCTCTCGCTCTCAGCGAGCGGACCCACGTTGCGACAATGCCCTGTCTCTCTCGCACTCCCAGTCAGCGCCGGCGTGCCGGCGATGGACGACAGCAGCAAGCAACCCGTGATGCCGACCGATTCCGAAGATCGCTTTCATACCTCTGTCCTCGTCGCACTCATGGAGCGCTACCACGACCAGCATACGGGCACCGCTGTAGGTGCAACAAGGACGGAGAGAGGTAAGCGATCTCCCGAATCAGTCGTCTGGGCCACTGAGTCCTGACCTTGCTCCTTGGTGACGGGCATCACCTTCTCCAGGATCAGGCAACGCCGGGGCGCGTTGGCACGCTGCGCAAACCAAGCAGCTTGGGGACGGCCTTCCCTTCCTCCCGCGGCCCGACTCCGCTGCCAAACTCCTATCTCTGTCTCTCTCGCTCTCAGCGAGCGGACCCACGTTGCGACAATGCCCTGTCTCTCTCGCACTCCCAGTCAGCGCCGGCGTGCCGGCGATGGACGACAGCAGCAAGCAACCCGTGATGCCGACCGATTCCGAAGATCGCTTTCATACCTCTGTCCTCGTCGCACTCATGGAGCGCTACCACGACCAGCATACGGGCACCGCTGTAGGTGCAACAAGGACGGAGAGAGGTAAGCGATCTCCCGAATCAGTCGTCTGGGCCACTGAGTCCTGACCTTGCTCCTTGGTGACGGGCATCACCTTCTCCAGGAAGGCAACGCCGGGGCGCGTTGGCGCGCTGCGCAAACCAAGCAGCTTGGGGACGGCCTTCCCTTCCTCCCGCGGCCCGACTCCGCTGCCAAACTCCTATCTCTGTCTCTCTCGCTCTCAGCGAGCGGACCCACGTTGCGACAATGCCCTGTCTCTCTCGCACTCCCAGTCAGCGCCGGCGTGCGGCGATGGACGACAGCAGCAAGCAACCCGTGATGCCGACCGATTCCGAAGATCGCTTTCATACCTCTGTCCTCGTCGCACTCATGGAGCGCTACCACGACCAGCATAGGGCACCGCTGTAGGTGCAACAAGGACGGAGAGAGGTAAGCGATCTCCCGAATCAGTCGTCTGGGCCACTGAGTCCTGACCTTGCTCCTTGGTGACGGGCATCACCTTCTCCAGGATCAGGCAACGCCGGGGCCGCGTTGGCACGCTGCGCAAACCAAGCAGCTTGGGGACGGCCTTCCCTTCCTCCCGCGGCCCGACTCCGCTGCCAAACTCCTATCTCTGTCTCTCTCGCTCTCAGCGAGCGGACCCACGTTGCGACAATGCCCTGTCTCTCTCGCACTCCCAGTCAGCGCCGGCGAGAGACGACAGCAGCAAGCAACCCGTGATGCCGACCGATTCCGAAGATCGCTTTCAAACCTTTGTCCTCGTCGCACTCATGGAGCGCTTCCACGACCAGCATAGGGCACCGCTGTAGGTGCAACAAGGACGGAGAGAGGTAAGCGATCTCCCGAATCAGTCGTCTGGGGCACTGAGTGCTGACCTTGCTCCTTGGTGACGGGCATCACCTTCTCCAGGATCAGGCAACGCCGGGGCGCGTTGGCACGCTGCGCAAACCAAGTAGCTTGGGGACGGCCTTCCCTTCCTCCCGCGGCCCGACTCCGCTGCCAAACTCCTATCTCTGTCTCTCTCGCTCTCAGCGAGCGGACCCACGTTGCGACAATGCCCTGTCTCTCTCGCACTCCCAGTCAGCGCCGGCGTGCCGGCGATGGACGACAGCAGCAAGCAACCCGTGAATCCGACCGATTCCGAAGATCGCTTTCATACTCATACCTCTGTCCTCGTCGCACTCATGGAGCGCTACCACGACCAGCATAGGGCACCGCTGTAGGTGCAACAAGGACGGAGAGAGGTAAGCGATCTCCCGAATTAGTCGTCCGGGCCACTGAGTCCTGACCCTGCTCCTTGGTGACGGGCATCACCTTCTCCAGGATCAGGCAACGCCGGGGCGCGTTGGCGCGCTGCGCAAACCAAGCAGCTTGGGGACGGCCTTCCCTTCCTCCCGCGGCCCGACTCCGCTGCCAAACTCCTATCTCTGTCTCTCTCGCTCTCAGCGAGCGGACCCACGTTGCGACAATGCCCTGTCTCTCTCGCACTCCCAGTCAGCGCCGGCGAGAGACGACAGCAGCAAGCAACCCGTGATGCCGACCGATTCCGAAGATCGCTTTCATACCTCTGTCCTCGTCGCACTCATGGAGCGCTACCACGACCAGCATAGGGCACCGCTGTAGGTGCAACAAGGACGGAGAGAGGTAAGCGATCTCCCGAATCAGTCGTCTGGGCCACTGAGTCCTGACCTTGCTCCTTGGTGACGGGCATCACCTTCTCCAGGATCAGGCAACGCCGGGGCGCGTTGGCGCGCTGCGCAAACCAAGCAGCTTGGGGACGGCCTTCCCTTCCTCCCGCGGCCCGACTCCGCTGCCAAACTCCTATCTCTGTCTCTCTCGCTCTCAGCGAGCGGACCCACGTTGCGACAATGCCCTGTCTCTCTCGCACTCCCAGTCAGCGCGCGGCGGCGATGGACGACAGCAGCAAGCAACCCGTGATGCCGACCGATTCCGAAGATCGCTTTCATACCTCTGTCCTCGTCGCACTCATGGAGCGCTACCACGACCAGCATAGGGCACCGCTGTAGGTGCAACAAGGACGGAGAGAGGTAAGCGATCTCCCGAATCAGTCGTCTGGGCCACTGAGTCCTGACCTTGCTCCTTGGTGACGGGCATCACCTTCTCCAGGATCAGGCAACGCCGGGGCGCGTTGGCGCGCTGCGCAAACCAAGCAGCTTGGGGACGGCCTTCCCTTCCTCCCGCGGCCCGACTCCGCTGCCAAACTCCTATCTCTGTCTCTCTCGCTCTCAGCGAGCGGACCCACGTTGCGACAATGCCCTGTCTCTCTCGCACTCCCAGTCAGCGCCGGCGAGAGACGACAGCAGCAAGCAACCCGTGATGCCGACCGATTCCGAAGATCGCTTTCAAACCTTTGTCCTCGTCGCACTCATGGAGCGCTTCCACGACCAGCATAGGGCACCGCTGTAGGTGCAACAAGGACGGAGAGAGGTAAGCGATCTCCCGAATCAGTCGTCTGGGGCACTGAGTGCTGACCTTGCTCCTTGGTGACGGGCATCACCTTCTCCAGGATCAGGCAACGCCGGGGCGCGTTGGCACGCTGCGCAAACCAAGTAGCTTGGGGACGGCCTTCCCTTCCTCCCGCGGCCCGACTCCGCTGCCAAACTCCTATCTCTGTCTCTCTCGCTCTCAGCGAGCGGACCCACGTTGCGACAATGCCCTGTCTCTCTCGCACTCCCAGTCAGCGCCGGCGTGCCGGCGATGGACGACAGCAGCAAGCAACCCGTGATCCGACCGATTCCGAAGATCGCTTTCATACTCATACCTCTGTCCTCGTCGCACTCATGGAGCGCTACCACGACCAGCATAGGGCACCGCTGTAGGTGCAACAAGGACGGAGAGAGGTAAGCGATCTCCCGAATTAGTCGTCCGGGCCACTGAGTCCTGACCCTGCTCCTTGGTGACGGGCATCACCTTCTCCAGGATCAGGCAACGCCGGGGCGCGTTGGCGCGCTGCGCAAACCAAGCAGCTTGGGGACGGCCTTCCCTTCCTCCCGCGGCCCGACTCCGCTGCCAAACTCCTATCTCTGTCTCTCTCGCTCTCAGCGAGCGGACCCACGTTGCGACAATGCCCTGTCTCTCTCGCACTCCCAGTCAGCGCCGGCGAGAGACGACAGCAGCAAGCAACCCGTGATGCCGACCGATTCCGAAGATCGCTTTCATACCTCTGTCCTCGTCGCACTCATGGAGCGCTACCACGACCAGCATAGGGCACCGCTGTAGGTGCAACAAGGACGGAGAGAGGTAAGCGATCTCCCGAATCAGTCGTCTGGGCCACTGAGTCCTGACCTTGCTCCTTGGTGACGGGCATCACCTTCTCCAGGATCAGGCAACGCCGGGGCGCGTTGGCGCGCTGCGCAAACCAAGCAGCTTGGGGACGGCCTTCCCTTCCTCCCGCGGCCCGACTCCGCTGCCAAACTCCTATCTCTGTCTCTCTCGCTCTCAGCGAGCGGACCCACGTTGCGACAATGCCCTGTCTCTCTCGCACTCCCAGTCAGCGCCGGCGTGCCGGCGATGGACGACAGCAGCAAGCAACCCGTGATGCCGACCGATTCCGAAGATCGCTTTCATACCTCTGTCCTCGTCGCACTCATGGAGCGCTACCACGACCAGCATAGGGCACCGCTGTAGGTGCAACAAGGACGGAGAGAGGTAAGCGATCTCCCGAATCAGTCGTCTGGGCCACTGAGTCCTGACCTTGCTCCTTGGTGACGGGCATCACCTTCTCCAGGATCAGGCAACGCCGGGGCGCGTTGGCGCGCTGCGCAAACCAAGCAGCTTGGGGACGGCCTTCCCTTCCTCCCGCGGCCCGACTCCGCTGCCAAACTCCTATCTCTGTCTCTCTCGCTCTCAGCGAGCGGACCCACGTTGCGACAATGCCCTGTCTCTCTCGCACTCCCAGTCAGCGCCGGCGGCGAGAGACGACAGCAGCAAGCAACCCGTGATGCCGACCGATTCCGAAGATCGCTTTCATACCTCTGTCCTCGTCGCACTCATGGAGCGCTACCACGACCAGCATAGGGCACCGCTGTAGGTGCAACAAGGACGGAGAGAGGTAAGCGATCTCCCGAATCAGTCGTCTGGGCCACTGAGTCCTGACCTTGCTCCTTGGTGACGGGCATCACCTTCTCCAGGATCAGGCAACGCCGGGGCGCGTTGGCACGCTGCGCAAACCAAGCAGCTTGGGGACGGCCTTCCCTTCCTCCCGCGGCCCGACTCCGCTGCCAAACTCCTATCTCTGTCTCTCTCGCTCTCAGCGAGCGGACCCACGTTGCGACAATGCCCTGTCTCTCTCGCACTCCCAGTCAGCGCCGGCGTGCCGGCGATGGACGACAGCAGCAAGCAACCCGTGATGCCGACCGATTCCGAAGATCGCTTTCATACCTCTGTCCTCGTCGCACTCATGGAGCGCTACCACGACCAGCATAGGGCACCGCTGTAGGTGCAACAAGGACGGAGAGAGGTAAGCGATCTCCCGAATCAGTCGTCTGGGCCACTGAGTCCTGACCTTGCTCCTTGGTGACGGGCATCACCTTCTCCAGGATCAGGCAACGCCGGGGCGCGTTGGCGCGCTGCGCAAACCAAGCAGCTTGGGGACGGCCTTCCCTTCCTCCCGCGGCCCGACTCCGCTGCCAAACTCCTATCTCTGTCTCTCTCGCTCTCAGCGAGCGGACCCACGTTGCGACAATGCCCTGTCTCTCTCGCACTCCCAGTCAGCGCCGGCGGCGAGAGACGACAGCAGCAAGCAACCCGTGATGCCGACCGATTCCGAAGATCGCTTTCATACCTCTGTCCTCGTCGCACTCATGGAGCGCTACCACGACCAGCATAGGGCACCGCTGTAGGTGCAACAAGGACGGAGAGAGGTAAGCGATCTCCCGAATCAGTCGTCTGGGCCACTGAGTCCTGACCTTGCTCCTTGGTGACGGGCATCACCTTCTCCAGGATCAGGCAACGCCGGGGCGCGTTGGCGCGCTGCGCAAACCAAGCAGCTTGGGGACGGCCTTCCCTTCCTCCCGCGGCCCGACTCCGCTGCCAAACTCCTATCTCTGTCTCTCTCGCTCTCAGCGAGCGGACCCACGTTGCGACAATGCCCTGTCTCTCTCGCACTCCCAGTCAGCGCCGGCGAGAGACGACAGCAGCAAGCAACCCGTGATGCCGACCGATTCCGAAGATCGCTTTCATACCTCTGTCCTCGTCGCACTCATGGAGCGCTACCACGACCAGCATAGGGCACCGCTGTAGGTGCAACAAGGACGGAGAGAGGTAAGCGATCTCCCGAATCAGTCGTCTGGGCCACTGAGTCCTGACCTTGCTCCTTGGTGACGGGCATCACCTTCTCCAGGATCAGGCAACGCCGGGGCGCGTTGGCACGCTGCGCAAACCAAGCAGCTTGGGGACGGCCTTCCCTTCCTCCCGCGGCCCGACTCCGCTGCCAAACTCCTATCTCTGTCTCTCTCGCTCTCAGCGAGCGGACCCACGTTGCGACAATGCCCTGTCTCTCTCGCACTCCCAGTCAGCGCCGGCGTGCCGGCGATGGACGACAGCAGCAAGCAACCCGTGATGCCGACCGATTCCGAAGATCGCTTTCATACCTCTGTCCTCGTCGCACTCATGGAGCGCTACCACGACCAGCATAGGGCACCGCTGTAGGTGCAACAAGGACGGAGAGAGGTAAGCGATCTCCCGAATCAGTCGTCTGGGCCACTGAGTCCTGACCTTGCTCCTTGGTGACGGGCATCACCTTCTCCAGGATCAGGCAACGCCGGGGCGCGTTGGCGCGCTGCGCAAACCAAGCAGCTTGGGGACGGCCTTCCCTTCCTCCCGCGGCCCGACTCCGCTGCCAAACTCCTATCTCTGTCTCTCTCGCTCTCAGCGAGCGGACCCACGTTGCGACAATGCCCTGTCTCTCTCGCACTCCCAGTCAGCGCCGGCGTGCCGGCGATGGACGACAGCAGCAAGCAACCCGTGATGCCGACCGATTCCGAAGATCGCTTTCATACCTCTGTCCTCGTCGCACTCATGGAGCGCTACCACGACCAGCATAGGGCACCGCTGTAGGTGCAACAAGGACGGAGAGAGGTAAGCGATCTCCCGAATCAGTCGTCTGGGCCACTGAGTCCTGACCTTGCTCCTTGGTGACGGGCATCACCTTCTCCAGGATCAGGCAACGCCGGGGCGCGTTGGCGCGCTGCGCAAACCAAGCAGCTTGGGGACGGCCTTCCCTTCCTCCCGCGGCCCGACTCCGCTGCCAAACTCCTATCTCTGTCTCTCTCGCTCTCAGCGAGCGGACCCACGTTGCGACAATGCCCTGTCTCTCTCGCACTCCCAGTCAGCGCCGGCGAGAGACGACAGCAGCAAGCAACCCGTGATGCCGACCGATTCCGAAGATCGCTTTCATACCTCTGTCCTCGTCGCACTCATGGAGCGCTACCACGACCAGCATAGGGCACCGCTGTAGGTGCAACAAGGACGGAGAGAGGTAAGCGATCTCCCGAATCAGTCGTCTGGGCCACTGAGTCCTGACCTTGCTCCTTGGTGACGGGCATCACCTTCTCCAGGATCAGGCAACGCCGGGGCGCGTTGGCGCGCTGCGCAAACCAAGCAGCTTGGGGACGGCCTTCCCTTCCTCCCGCGGCCCGACTCCGCTGCCAAACTCCTATCTCTGTCTCTCTCGCTCTCAGCGAGCGGACCCACGTTGCGACAATGCCCTGTCTCTCTCGCACTCCCAGTCAGCGCCGGCGAGAGACGACAGCAGCAAGCAACCCGTGATGCCGACCGATTCCGAAGATCGCTTTCATACCTCTGTCCTCGTCGCACTCATGGAGCGCTACCACGACCAGCATAGGGCACCGCTGTAGGTGCAACAAGGACGGAGAGAGGTAAGCGATCTCCCGAATCAGTCGTCTGGGGCCACTGAGTCCTGACCTTGCTCCTTGGTGACGGGCATCACCTTCTCCAGGATCAGGCAACGCCGGGGCGCGTTGGCACGCTGCGCAAACCAAGCAGCTTGGGGACGGCCTTCCCTTCCTCCCGCGGCCCGACTCCGCTGCCAAACTCCTATCTCTGTCTCTCTCGCTCTCAGCGAGCGGACCCACGTTGCGACAATGCCCTGTCTCTCTCGCACTCCCAGTCAGCGCCGGCGTGCCGGCGATGGACGACAGCAGCAAGCAACCCGTGACTCCGACCGATTCCGAAGATCGCTTTCATCATACCTCTGTCCTCGTCGCACTCATGGAGCGCTACCACGACCAGCATAGGGCACCGCTGTAGGTGCAACAAGGACGGAGAGAGGTAAGCGATCTCCCGAATCAGTCGTCTGGGCCACTGAGTCCTGACCTTGCTCCTTGGTGACGGGCATCACCTTCTCCAGGATCAGGCAACGCCGGGGCGCGTTGGCGCGCTGCGCAAACCAAGCAGCTTGGGGACGGCCTTCCCTTCCTCCCGCGGCCCGACTCCGCTGCCAAACTCCTATCTCTGTCTCTCTCGCTCTCAGCGAGCGGACCCACGTTGCGACAATGCCCTGTCTCTCTCGCACTCCCAGTCAGCGCCGGCGAGAGACGACAGCAGCAAGCAACCCGTGATGCCGACCGATTCCGAAGATCGCTTTCATACCTCTGTCCTCGTCGCACTCATGGAGCGCTACCACGACCAGCATAGGGCACCGCTGTAGGTGCAACAAGGACGGAGAGAGGTAAGCGATCTCCCGAATCAGTCGTCTGGGCCACTGAGTCCTGACCTTGCTCCTTGGTGACGGGCATCACCTTCTCCAGGATCAGGCAACGCCGGGGCGCGTTGGCGCGCTGCGCAAACCAAGCAGCTTGGGGACGGCCTTCCCTTCCTCCCGCGGCCCGACTCCGCTGCCAAACTCCTATCTCTGTCTCTCTCGCTCTCAGCGAGCGGACCCACGTTGCGACAATGCCCTGTCTCTCTCGCACTCCCAGTCAGCGCCGGCGAGAGACGACAGCAGCAAGCAACCCGTGATGCCGACCGATTCCGAAGATCGCTTTCAAACCTTTGTCCTCGTCGCACTCATGGAGCGCTTCCACGACCAGCATAGGGCACCGCTGTAGGTGCAACAAGGACGGAGAGAGGTAAGCGATCTCCCGAATCAGTCGTCTGGGGCACTGAGTGCTGACCTTGCTCCTTGGTGACGGGCATCACCTTCTCCAGGATCAGGCAACGCCGGGGCGCGTTGGCACGCTGCGCAAACCAAGTAGCTTGGGGACGGCCTTCCCTTCCTCCCGCGGCCCGACTCCGCTGCCAAACTCCTATCTCTGTCTCTCTCGCTCTCAGCGAGCGGACCCACGTTGCGACAATGCCCTGTCTCTCTCGCACTCCCAGTCAGCGCCGGCGTGCCGGCGATGGACGACAGCAGCAAGCAACCCGTGAATCCGACCGATTCCGAAGATCGCTTTCATACTCATACCTCTGTCCTCGTCGCACTCATGGAGCGCTACCACGACCAGCATAGGGCACCGCTGTAGGTGCAACAAGGACGGAGAGAGGTAAGCGATCTCCCGAATTAGTCGTCCGGGCCACTGAGTCCTGACCCTGCTCCTTGGTGACGGGCATCACCTTCTCCAGGATCAGGCAACGCCGGGGCGCGTTGGCGCGCTGCGCAAACCAAGCAGCTTGGGGACGGCCTTCCCTTCCTCCCGCGGCCCGACTCCGCTGCCAAACTCCTATCTCTGTCTCTCTCGCTCTCAGCGAGCGGACCCACGTTGCGACAATGCCCTGTCTCTCTCGCACTCCCAGTCAGCGCCGGCGAGAGGACGACAGCAGCAAGCAACCCGTGATGCCGACCGATTCCGAAGATCGCTTTCATACCTCTGTCCTCGTCGCACTCATGGAGCGCTACCACGACCAGCATAGGGCACCGCTGTAGGTGCAACAAGGACGGAGAGAGGTAAGCGATCTCCCGAATCAGTCGTCTGGGCCACTGAGTCCTGACCTTGCTCCTTGGTGACGGGCATCACCTTCTCCAGGATCAGGCAACGCCGGGGCGCGTTGGCGCGCTGCGCAAACCAAGCAGCTTGGGGACGGCCTTCCCTTCCTCCCGCGGCCCGACTCCGCTGCCAAACTCCTATCTCTGTCTCTCTCGCTCTCAGCGAGCGGACCCACGTTGCGACAATGCCCTGTCTCTCTCGCACTCCCAGTCAGCGCCGGCGTGCCGGCGATGGACGACAGCAGCAAGCAACCCGTGATGCCGACCGATTCCGAAGATCGCTTTCATACCTCTGTCCTCGTCGCACTCATGGAGCGCTACCACGACCAGCATAGGGCACCGCTGTAGGTGCAACAAGGACGGAGAGAGGTAAGCGATCTCCCGAATCAGTCGTCTGGGCCACTGAGTCCTGACCTTGCTCCTTGGTGACGGGCATCACCTTCTCCAGGATCAGGCAACGCCGGGGCGCGTTGGCGCGCTGCGCAAACCAAGCAGCTTGGGGACGGCCTTCCCTTCCTCCCGCGGCCCGACTCCGCTGCCAAACTCCTATCTCTGTCTCTCTCGCTCTCAGCGAGCGGACCCACGTTGCGACAATGCCCTGTCTCTCTCGCACTCCCAGTCAGCGCCGGCGTGCCGGCGATGGACGACAGCAGCAAGCAACCCGTGATGCCGACCGATTCCGAAGATCGCTTTCATACCTCTGTCCTCGTCGCACTCATGGAGCGCTACCACGACCAGCATAGGGCACCGCTGTAGGTGCAACAAGGACGGAGAGAGGTAAGCGATCTCCCGAATCAGTCGTCTGGGCCACTGAGTCCTGACCTTGCTCCTTGGTGACGGGCATCACCTTCTCCAGGATCAGGCAACGCCGGGGCGCGTTGGCGCGCTGCGCAAACCAAGCAGCTTGGGGACGGCCTTCCCTTCCTCCCGCGGCCCGACTCCGCTGCCAAACTCCTATCTCTGTCTCTCTCGCTCTCAGCGAGCGGACCCACGTTGCGACAATGCCCTGTCTCTCTCGCACTCCCAGTCAGCGCCGGCGTGCCGGCGATGGACGACAGCAGCAAGCAACCCGTGATGCCGACCGATTCCGAAGATCGCTTTCATACCTCTGTCCTCGTCGCACTCATGGAGCGCTACCACGACCAGCATAGGGCACCGCTGTAGGTGCAACAAGGACGGAGAGAGGTAAGCGATCTCCCGAATCAGTCGTCTGGGCCACTGAGTCCTGACCTTGCTCCTTGGTGACGGGCATCACCTTCTCCAGGATCAGGCAACGCCGGGGCGCGTTGGCGCGCTGCGCAAACCAAGCAGCTTGGGGACGGCCTTCCCTTCCTCCCGCGGCCCGACTCCGCTGCCAAACTCCTATCTCTGTCTCTCTCGCTCTCAGCGAGCGGACCCACGTTGCGACAATGCCCTGTCTCTCTCGCACTCCCAGTCAGCGCCGGCGTGCGGCGATGGACGACAGCAGCAAGCAACCCGTGATGCCGACCGATTCCGAAGATCGCTTTCATACCTCTGTCCTCGTCGCACTCATGGAGCGCTACCACGACCAGCATAGGGCACCGCTGTAGGTGCAACAAGGACGGAGAGAGGTAAGCGATCTCCCGAATCAGTCGTCTGGGCCACTGAGTCCTGACCTTGCTCCTTGGTGACGGGCATCACCTTCTCCAGGATCAGGCAACGCCGGGGCGCGTTGGCGCGCTGCGCAAACCAAGCAGCTTGGGGACGGCCTTCCCTTCCTCCCGCGGCCCGACTCCGCTGCCAAACTCCTATCTCTGTCTCTCTCGCTCTCAGCGAGCGGACCCACGTTGCGACAATGCCCTGTCTCTCTCGCACTCCCAGTCAGCGCCGGCGAGAGACGACAGCAGCAAGCAACCCGTGATGCCGACCGATTCCGAAGATCGCTTTCATACCTCTGTCCTCGTCGCACTCATGGAGCGCTACCACGACCAGCATAGGGCACCGCTGTAGGTGCAACAAGGACGGAGAGAGGTAAGCGATCTCCCGAATCAGTCGTCTGGGCCACTGAGTCCTGACCTTGCTCCTTGGTGACGGGCATCACCTTCTCCAGGATCAGGCAACGCCGGGGCGCGTTGGCGCGCTGCGCAAACCAAGCAGCTTGGGGACGGCCTTCCCTTCCTCCCGCGGCCCGACTCCGCTGCCAAACTCCTATCTCTGTCTCTCTCGCTCTCAGCGAGCGGACCCACGTTGCGACAATGCCCTGTCTCTCTCGCACTCCCAGTCAGCGCCGGCGAGAGACGACAGCAGCAAGCAACCCGTGATGCCGACCGATTCCGAAGATCGCTTTCAAACCTTTGTCCTCGTCGCACTCATGGAGCGCTTCCACGACCAGCATAGGGCACCGCTGTAGGTGCAACAAGGACGGAGAGAGGTAAGCGATCTCCCGAATCAGTCGTCTGGGGCACTGAGTGCTGACCTTGCTCCTTGGTGACGGGCATCACCTTCTCCAGGATCAGGCAACGCCGGGGCGCGTTGGCACGCTGCGCAAACCAAGTAGCTTGGGGACGGCCTTCCCTTCCTCCCGCGGCCCGACTCCGCTGCCAAACTCCTATCTCTGTCTCTCTCGCTCTCAGCGAGCGGACCCACGTTGCGACAATGCCCTGTCTCTCTCGCACTCCCAGTCAGCGCCGGCGTGCCGGCGATGGACGACAGCAGCAAGCAACCCGTGAATCCGACCGATTCCGAAGATCGCTTTCATACTCATACCTCTGTCCTCGTCGCACTCATGGAGCGCTACCACGACCAGCATAGGGCACCGCTGTAGGTGCAACAAGGACGGAGAGAGGTAAGCGATCTCCCGAATTAGTCGTCCGGGCCACTGAGTCCTGACCCTGCTCCTTGGTGACGGGCATCACCTTCTCCAGGATCAGGCAACGCCGGGGCGCGTTGGCGCGCTGCGCAAACCAAGCAGCTTGGGGACGGCCTTCCCTTCCTCCCGCGGCCCGACTCCGCTGCCAAACTCCTATCTCTGTCTCTCTCGCTCTCAGCGAGCGGACCCACGTTGCGACAATGCCCTGTCTCTCTCGCACTCCCAGTCAGCGCCGGCGAGAGACGACAGCAGCAAGCAACCCGTGATGCCGACCGATTCCGAAGATCGCTTTCATACCTCTGTCCTCGTCGCACTCATGGAGCGCTACCACGACCAGCATAGGGCACCGCTGTAGGTGCAACAAGGACGGAGAGAGGTAAGCGATCTCCCGAATCAGTCGTCTGGGCCACTGAGTCCTGACCTTGCTCCTTGGTGACGGGCATCACCTTCTCCAGGATCAGGCAACGCCGGGGAGCGTTGGCGCGCTGCGCAAACCAAGCAGCTTGGGGACGGCCTTCCCTTCCTCCCGCGGCCCGACTCCGCTGCCAAACTCCTATCTCTGTCTCTCTCGCTCTCAGCGAGCGGACCCACGTTGCGACAATGCCCTGTCTCTCTCGCACTCCCAGTCAGCGCCGGCGTGCCGGCGATGGACGACAGCAGCAAGCAACCCGTGATGCCGACCGATTCCGAAGATCGCTTTCATACCTCTGTCCTCGTCGCACTCATGGAGCGCTACCACGACCAGCATAGGGCACCGCTGTAGGTGCAACAAGGACGGAGAGAGGTAAGCGATCTCCCGAATCAGTCGTCTGGGCCACTGAGTCCTGACCTTGCTCCTTGGTGACGGGCATCACCTTCTCCAGGAAGGCAACGCCGGGGCGCGTTGGCGCGCTGCGCAAACCAAGCAGCTTGGGGACGGCCTTCCCTTCCTCCCGCGGCCCGACTCCGCTGCCAAACTCCTATCTCTGTCTCTCTCGCTCTCAGCGAACGGACCCACGTTGCGACAATGCCCTGTCTCTCTCGCACTCCCAGTCAGCGCCGGCGTGCCGGCGATGGACGACAGCAGCAAGCAACCCGTGAATCCGACCGATTCCGAAGATCGCTTTCATACTCATACCTCTGTCCTCGTCGCACTCATGGAGCGCTACCACGACCAGCATAGGGCACCGCTGTAGGTGCAACAAGGACGGAGAGAGGTAAGCGATCTCCCGAATCAGTCGTCTGGGCCACTGAGTCCTGACCTTGCTCCTTGGTGACGGGCATCACCTTCTCCAGGATCAGGCAACGCCGGGCCGCGTTGGCACGCTGCGCAAACCAAGCAGCTTGGGGACGGCCTTCCCTTCCTCCCGCGGCCCGACTCCGCTGCCAAACTCCTATCTCTGTCTCTCTCGCTCTCAGCGAGCGGACCCACGTTGCGACAATGCCCTGTCTCTCTCGCACTCCCAGTCAGCGCCGGCGTGCCGGCGATGGACGACAGCAGCAACCAACCCGTGATGCCGACCGATTCCGAAGATCGCTTTCATACCTCTGTCCTCGTCGCACTCATGGAGCGCTACCACGACCAGCATACGGCACCGCTGTAGGTGCAACAAGGACGGAGAGAGGTAAGCGATCTCCCGAATCAGTCGTCTGGGCCACTGAGTCCTGACCTTGCTCCTTGGTGACGGGCATCACCTTCTCCAGGAAGGCAACGCCGGGGCGCGTTGGCGCGCTGCGCAAACCAAGCAGCTTGGGGACGGCCTTCCCTTCCTCCCGCGGCCCGACTCCGCTGCCAAACTCCTATCTCTGTCTCTCTCGCTCTCAGCGAGCGGACCCACGTTGCGACAATGCCCTGTCTCTCTCGCACTCCCAGTCAGCGCCGGCGTGCCGGCGATGGAAGACAGCAGCAAGCAACCCGTGATGCCGACCGATTCCGAAGATCGCTTTCATACCTCTGTCCTCGTCGCACTCATGGAGCGCTACCACGACCAGCATAGGGCACCGCTGTAGGTGCAACAAGGACGGAGAGAGGTAAGCGATCTCCCGAATCAGTCGTCTGGGCCACTGAGTCCTGACCTTGCTCCTTGGTGACGGGCATCACCTTCTTCAGGATCAGGCAACGCCGGGGCGCGTTGGCGCGCTGCGCAAACCAAGCAGCTTGGGGACGGCCTTCCCTTCCTCCCGCGGCCCGACTCCGCTGCCAAACTCCTATCTCTGTCTCTCTCGCTCTCAGCGAGCGGACCCACGTTGCGACAATGCCCTGTCTCTCTCGCACTCCCAGTCAGCGCCGGCGTGCCGGCGATGGAAGACAGCAGCAAGCAACCCGTGATGCCGACCGATTCCGAAGATCGCTTTCATACCTCTGTCCTCGTCGCACTCATGGAGCGCTACCACGACCAGCATAGGGCACCGCTGTAGGTGCAACAAGGACGGAGAGAGGTAAGCGATCTCCCGAATCAGTCGTCTGGGCCACTGAGTCCTGACCTTGCTCCTTGGTGACGGGCATCACCTTCTTCAGGATCAGGCAACGCCGGGGCGCGTTGGCGCGCTGCGCAAACCAAGCAGCTTGGGGACGGCCTTCCCTTCCTCCCGCGGCCCGACTCCGCTGCCAAACTCCTATCTCTGTCTCTCTCGCTCTCAGCGAGCGGACCCACGTTGCGACAATGCCCTGTCTCTCTCGCACTCCCAGTCAGCGCCGGCGAGAGACGACAGCAGCAAGCCGTGAAGGGAGCTACCAAAGTGACAGCGATGGTCGACATTGTTGATGACTTGATAATATAGTTTCCAACAACCAAAAGTAACAAGTGTGTCAATTATCTACTAGCACCTTTGATACATATCACTCAGGGGATAAAGGAGTGATGCAACTACATGCACACTCCAAGATTTCCCTAGTACTTTGATACGAGCAGAGTGTGTGAGACCGCAATCTGTGAAGTGTTTTGGAAATCCCAGCAGCCTTTCATAATCAGTTGGAGATAGGTATTCCTCCTCACCATTCCATTCGACAGGGCGTATGTTTTTCTTTCCTGTAACAAATGTGTCGATGGTAAATAATATTTTTGGAATTGTTTCTATCATAAATTGTTGAGTAAGTACCTGAGCACTGAGCAGCTACATTTGTGGTTAATGTAGGAACCTTCTGGACTAGTGCCTTTCTGTAGGGCTCCAAGTAATCTTGCAAAGTCAAGAAATTTTTGTGAGTTGCCATAAAGCAATACACTTCAGGAAGGTTGTGCCAAAAATATCTTTTACGATTCATTGGAACAAATGAGGAAGAGCAACGAACAATTGGGTCACACCCTAGAGTCCTACAGAACGATAAAACAATAAAAAAACAGAAAATCTCCTTCCTTTTCTTTGTCTTGTGTGGTGGTTAATTACTTGCAATGCTTACATTGTTATTTTTGATTTAGTTTGAGCATCCATTGTGGCTGTATTTTCAAACAACCAGTAGAGCTTAGTTCCTTCTTTTATGGTCTTTTCTTTAAAGAAGTTTAAGACTCTTACATATTGGTAGAAGAGTACACCAGTGCCAGAGGGGTCTAAAAGTGACTCATTAATTTCAGGGTAATATTTATTAAAAGAAAAGCACGCCCAACAGGCTTCAAACTATTTTCCTTACCATCTAGTCCTTTCCTTCGCCAGTTAACTCTGCTCAACTCTTCACATGGGCTGCCTCCAATAATAAGATCAATGTGTCCTAATGAAGCAAGCTGCTCATCAGAGATTTTTCCAATATCTCCAACAGGGGTTACTTCGTCTCCAAAATTGTGTAATTGAACTCTTTTAGCACTCAAATCAATTTCACTGGAGAAGTATGCATCAACGTCCAGGCCAAGACACTTTGTGAGAATGTAATATCCTGTGGAAATACCGTCAAATAGGGACAGTACCCTTATCTTTGATTTTCCTGTTTCACAAGCCTGCAAGAAATTTAAAGTAACAAAATACAATAAAATATTTAAATAAATTAATGGATTGCTGCTTTTGCTCACTTTTAAAACAAATGAACATTCCTGTGATGCTTGTGAAGCACTATGAGATTCATGATTGCAGTCTTTTGCAGAGGACCCTTCTTTATCATGACATTCTGAGCACTCATCATAGATTCCCTCAGAAGTTGCATCGAAATGCACCTCTTCACCTTCTCTTTGCCCTTCTTGAACCTCGACAATCTTATGCTTCTTAACAATCCATAAGAAAACAAAAATTTTATAATTGACATGCACTGAAAGTGTTAATATAATTTTCAAATATGTTTTCTTTCTCCCTTCAGATTTTTTGTCCTGTCAAACTACTTACCCTTCTCTTGACAAAGGGTTTCACCTTCAGTCTCTGGCCTTTGGGTGGAGGCTTCCAGCACTTCCTGGAACCCCTCCTCCTATAAACCATGGCCACAGATTGAAAAGAATTTCAAAACACTGATTACTAGAGTTCCAGTTCTTGGTTGCCATGCCAACTTTGACCATGGTGTGCAGTGTGCTAATATAAAAACACAATAAATTTGTTGGCATACCTTTATTTTGAGAGAGGCAGAAAGCACACAGTAAAGTCAAGCTTTGAAGGTCTCCTTAATCAAATAAAAATATAGAGATGGCAATAAAGAAGCTGTCCTTTCTAAAAAGAAAACAATAAAACCAGCAGAAAACTTGCTTTACGCAGAAGCAGTTTGCTCAAATTTATGGTGTCTGTATAGACTAAAAGAAAATACTGCTGCAGTCTTATAGGTAGGAACCTCTCCTTCAGTAACCCATCTGTACCAAATCTGCCCGCTGGCACTTAATAAAACCAATATCTTTTCATTCTGCTTTGTCAAGTTGAACAAAAATTCTGTTCTACAAAAACACAAAATTTTCATTGTCATGCCTTTATTTTGAAAGAGACAGTAAGCACACAGTACAGTCAAGCTTTGAAGGTCTCCTTAATCAAACAAAAATATAGAGATGGCAATAAATTAGCTGTCCTTCATATTGAGGAAACAAAACACCTGCTGAAAACTTGGTTTACGCAGAAGCAATTAGTTTACATTTATGGTGTCTCTAGAGACTAAATAAAAATACTGATGCATTCTTAAAGGTAGGAACCTCTCCTTCATTAACCCATCTTTACCAAATCTGCCCACTGGCACTTAATAAAATTAACATCTTTTCACTCTGCTTTGTCAAGATTAAAAAAAATTCTCTTCCACAAAAACACAAAAATTTCATTGTCATGCCCTTATATGGAGAGAGGCGGTAAGCACACAGTACAGTCAAGCTTTGAAGGTCTCCTTAATCAAACAAAAATATAGAGATGGCAATAAATTAGCTGTCCTTCATATTAAGGAAACAAAAAACCCGTTGTAAACTTGTTTTGCGCAGAAGCAGTTAGTTCACATTTATGGTGTCTGTATAGACTAAAAAAAATACTGCTGCATTCTTAAAGGTAGAAACCTCTCCTTCATTAACCCATCTTTACCAAATCTGCCCACTGGCACTTAATAAAATTAACATCTTTTCACTCTGCTTTATCAAGATTAACAAAAATTCTGTTCCACAAAAACACAAAAATTTCATTGTCATGCTCTTATATGGAGAGAGGCGGTAAGCACACAGTACAGTCAAGCTTTGAAGGTCTCCTTAATCAAACAAAAATATAGAGATGGCAATAAATTAGCTGTCCTTCATATTGAGGAAACAAAAACCCTGCTGAAAACTTGGTTTACGCAGAAGCAATTAGTTCACATTTATGGTGTCTCTAGAGACTAAATAAAAATACTGATGCATTCGTAAAGGTAGGAACCTCTCCTTCATTAACCCATCTTTACCAAATCTGCCCACTGGCACTTAATAAAATTAACATCTTTTCACTCTGCTTTGTCAAGATTAACAAAAAATCTCTTCCACAAAAACACAAAAATTTCATTGTCATGCCCTTATATGGAGAGAGGCGGCAAGCACACAGTACAGTCAAGCTTTGAAGGTCTCCTTAATCAAACAGAAATATAGAGATGGCAATAAATTAGCTGTCCTATGTGTTAAGGATCAAAACAGCTGTGAACTAAGCACATTTAATTCTACCTCTCTTCCAAGTCATCCAAATCATCAAGAGAACTTAGGTATAACATAAAGAGCCGTGCTAATAAAAAAAAAGTAACAACCTCAGACTAACCCATAAGACTTCTTTGTGCCTCATGAATGTATATATTACTGAAATGGTGAGTGTCTTGATTACAAATTTGCATAATTTAAAATCGGACTTTCTACATTTGCAATGTTCTTTCATTGATCCTGAGAGAGGCCAACGTGGAAATAAAGTCAAATCTGTTTTGGAGGGATAGCAAGAAGGACCTATGTACATAAAACAACAGTATTACATACAATTGGAATGTTTATTCTGAGAGATGTGAGAGTTTGCATGTCCTGGGCAGGTACTCTTTTGAGAGCAAATAAACCAATTTGGAGACAGAGGATGCGGAACAACAATCCTGAGGGGGGCAAGAAAGGAAGTTGAAGCAGAAATATAAGTAGGAAATATCACTAGTTCAACAGCCCAGAAGTTCAAGATAAACACGCATCATACTTTTGCTCTACCATGGTGCGAGAAATTCAAACTAAAAAGTGGGAGGTCTTCGTAATGTATGGGAAAGAAGGAATGGTGAAAACCAAAATGGAGATACGGAGTGTTGATCCCTTCATAAAGACCATCCAGTAAACATGTCACGGTGAAGTTGTTCGCAAAAGATAGAGAACAATTGGAAGAAATCATATTGTAATCTACTGAATCCACATTAAGGCCGTTCGCACAAAAGAACCCCTTCCCTTGGAGAAACTTTGTTGTTTTTTCACTCACAGGCTTCAATTCACTGTTCTCAATGCACAGGACCTCATCTGAATACAAACACATCCAACAGTTGCATTCAAGCAAGTATTCATTATTTTTCTTCTGTTCTTAACGCAGACTCTTTGACGATAGTTCTTTCTTCTTCGCAGGCATAATCTTTGATTTACATGCAGACTTATTAGCAACAAGATTTTTATACTTGGTAAGAGACATTCTATCTGCACTGTATCCTTGATTATTATAGTGTTTGAACTGGGCTGGATTACTTGCTTCGGCAGGGAATATTTCATTGTAGTGATGAGACAGAAGACCTTCCGATCCTCCCTCATTCAGAGCTGAAATGCTGCAGCAGAGGTATATTCCTTATTAGAGAGACGCCAAGAAGGAAGCTGAAGCAGGAAACAGTAAAAAAATATAATTACCAGCAGTTGTCATCCACTACCAGATACCTTGAAGGCTGCTGTAGAATATCTGTGCAGACCGAAACTTCCTCTGGGGTGAGTAAATCTCTGGGAATAGATATATGGCCATAACAGCCTTCACTTTGAGGAACAAAAGTAGGGTTAAGCCTATTTAATGACTCCCCGATGTCGCCGTCGAATTGACCTTGAACTGAAACACGTTCAGAAAACTCACTGAAATTACGACGTGGCCCAGACGACTGATTCGGGAGATCGCTTACCTCTCTCCGTCCTTGTTGCACCTACAGCGGTGCCCTATGCTGGTCGTGGTAGCGCTCCATGAGTGCGACGAGGACAGAGGTATGAGTATGAAAGCGATCTTCGGAATCGGTCGGATTCACGGGTTGCTTGCTGCTGTCGTCCATCGCCGGCACGCCGGCGCTGACTGGGAGTGCGAGAGAGACAGGGCATTGTCGCAACGTGGGTCCGTTCGCTGAGAGCGAGAGAGACAGAGATAGGAGTTTGGCAGCGGAGTCGGGCCGCGGGAGGAAGGGAAGGCCGTCCCCAAGCTGCTTGGTTTGCGCAGCGCGCCAACGCGCCCCGGCGTTGCCTTCCTGGAGAAGGTGATGCCCGTCACCAAGGAGCAAGGTCAGGACTCAGTGGCCCAGACGACTGATTCGGGAGATCGCTTACCTCTCTCCGTCCTTGTTGCACCTACAGCGGTGCCCTATGCTGGTCGTGGTAGCGCTCCATGAGTGCGACGAGGACAGAGGTATGAAAGCGATCTTCGGAATCGGTCGGCATCACGGGTTGCTTGCTGCTGTCGTCCATCGCCGGCACGCCGGCGCTGACTGGGAGTGCGAGAGAGACAGGGCATTGTCGCAACGTGGGTCCGCTCGCTGAGAGCGAGAGAGACAGAGATAGGAGTTTGGCAGCGGAGTCGGGCCGCGGGAGGAAGGGAAGGCCGTCCCCAAGCTGCTTGGTTTGCGCAGCGCGCCAACGCTCCCCGGCGTTGCCTGATCCTGGAGAAGGTGATGCCCGTCACCAAGGAGCAAGGTCAGGACTCAGTGGCCCAGACGACTGATTCGGGAGATCGCTTACCTCTCTCCGTCCTTGTTGCACCTACAGCGGTGCCCTATGCTGGTCGTGGTAGCGCTCCATGAGTGCGACGAGGACAGAGGTATGAAAGCGATCTTCGGAATCGGTCGGCATCACGGGTTGCTTGCTGCTGTCGTCTCTCGCCGGCGCTGACTGGGAGTGCGAGAGAGACAGGGCATTGTCGCAACGTGGGTCCGCTCGCTGAGAGCGAGAGAGACAGAGATAGGAGTTTGGCAGCGGAGTCGGGCCGCGGGAGGAAGGGAAGGCCGTCCCCAAGCTGCTTGGTTTGCGCAGCGCGCCAACGCGCCCCGGCGTTGCCTGATCCTGGAGAAGGTGATGCCCGTCACCAAGGAGCAGGGTCAGGACTCAGTGGCCCGGACGACTAATTCGGGAGATCGCTTACCTCTCTCCGTCCTTGTTGCACCTACAGCGGTGCCCTATGCTGGTCGTGGTAGCGCTCCATGAGTGCGACGAGGACAGAGGTATGAGTATGAAAGCGATCTTCGGAATCGGTCGGATTCACGGGTTGCTTGCTGCTGTCGTCCATCGCCGGCACGCCGGCGCTGACTGGGAGTGCGAGAGAGACAGGGCATTGTCGCAACGTGGGTCCGCTCGCTGAGAGCGAGAGAGACAGAGATAGGAGTTTGGCAGCGGAGTCGGGCCGCGGGAGGAAGGGAAGGCCGTCCCCAAGCTACTTGGTTTGCGCAGCGTGCCAACGCGCCCCGGCGTTGCCTGATCCTGGAGAAGGTGATGCCCGTCACCAAGGAGCAAGGTCAGCACTCAGTGCCCCAGACGACTGATTCGGGAGATCGCTTACCTCTCTCCGTCCTTGTTGCACCTACAGCGGTGCCCTATGCTGGTCGTGGAAGCGCTCCATGAGTGCGACGAGGACAAAGGTTTGAAAGCGATCTTCGGAATCGGTCGGCATCACGGGTTGCTTGCTGCTGTCGTCTCTCGCCGGCGCTGACTGGGAGTGCGAGAGAGACAGGGCATTGTCGCAACGTGGGTCCGCTCGCTGAGAGCGAGAGAGACAGAGATAGGAGTTTGGCAGCGGAGTCGGGCCGCGGGAGGAAGGGAAGGCCGTCCCCAAGCTGCTTGGTTTGCGCAGCGTGCCAACGCGGCCCGGCGTTGCCTGATCCTGGAGAAGGTGATGCCCGTCACCAAGGAGCAAGGTCAGGACTCAGTGGCCCAGACGACTGATTCGGGAGATCGCTTACCTCTCTCCGTCCTTGTTGCACCTACAGCGGTGCCCTATGCTGGTCGTGGTAGCGCTCCATGAGT
The DNA here is from genome assembly GCA_029379305.1 of Frankliniella fusca. Classification (NCBI taxonomy): domain Eukaryota; kingdom Metazoa; phylum Arthropoda; class Insecta; order Thysanoptera; family Thripidae; genus Frankliniella; species Frankliniella fusca. The sequence goes on along the minus strand of JAHWGI010000886.1, from coordinate 268,123 downwards.
GCGACGAGGACAGAGGTATGAAAGCGATCTTCGGAATCGGTCGGCATCACGGGTTGCTTGCTGCTGTCGTCCATCGCCGGCACGCCGGCGCTGACTGGGAGTGCGAGAGAGACAGGGCATTGTCGCAACGTGGGTCCGCTCGCTGAGAGCGAGAGAGACAGAGATAGGAGTTTGGCAGCGGAGTCGGGCCGCGGGAGGAAGGGAAGGCCGTCCCCAAGCTGCTTGGTTTGCGCAGCGCGCCAACGCGCCCCGGCGTTGCCTTCCTGGAGAAGGTGATGCCCGTCACCAAGGAGCAAGGTCAGGACTCAGTGGCCCAGACGACTGATTCGGGAGATCGCTTACCTCTCTCCGTCCTTGTTGCACCTACAGCGGTGCCGTATGCTGGTCGTGGTAGCGCTCCATGAGTGCGACGAGGACAGAGGTATGAAAGCGATCTTCGGAATCGGTCGGCATCACGGGTTGGTTGCTGCTGTCGTCCATCGCCGGCACGCCGGCGCTGACTGGGAGTGCGAGAGAGACAGGGCATTGTCGCAACGTGGGTCCGCTCGCTGAGAGCGAGAGAGACAGAGATAGGAGTTTGGCAGCGGAGTCGGGCCGCGGGAGGAAGGGAAGGCCGTCCCCAAGCTGCTTGGTTTGCGCAGCGTGCCAACGCGGCCCGGCGTTGCCTGATCCTGGAGAAGGTGATGCCCGTCACCAAGGAGCAAGGTCAGGACTCAGTGGCCCAGACGACTGATTCGGGAGATCGCTTACCTCTCTCCGTCCTTGTTGCACCTACAGCGGTGCCCTATGCTGGTCGTGGTAGCGCTCCATGAGTGCGACGAGGACAGAGGTATGAAAGCGATCTTCGGAATCGGTCGGCATCACGGGTTGCTTGCTGCTGTCGTCTCTCGCCGGCGCTGACTGGGAGTGCGAGAGAGACAGGGCATTGTCGCAACGTGGGTCCGCTCGCTGAGAGCGAGAGAGACAGAGATAGGAGTTTGGCAGCGGAGTCGGGCCGCGGGAGGAAGGGAAGGCCGTCCCCAAGCTGCTTGGTTTGCGCAGCGCGCCAACGCGCCCCGGCGTTGCCTTCCTGGAGAAGGTGATGCCCGTCACCAAGGAGCAAGGTCAGGACTCAGTGGCCCAGACGACTGATTCGGGAGATCGCTTACCTCTCTCCGTCCTTGTTGCACCTACAGCGGTGCCCTATGCTGGTCGTGGAAGCGCTCCATGAGTGCGACGAGGACAGAGGTATGAGTATGAAAGCGATCTTCGGAATCGGTCGGCATCACGGGTTGCTTGCTGCTGTTGTCTCTCTCCGGCGCTGACTGGGGGTGTGAGAGAGACAGGGTATGCGTTCAGCCTTCGATCGCCTCCCCGGGAGTGAGAGAGAGCGAAGAGTGTGGCCGCCGAAATGGTCCGCTGGATGAAGCGAGGGAGCAGATACGCCTGTACTCGCTACCTGACTCAGCGCTGGCCTTGCCTGGCTCTGGACGATGCCGTGATCGCTAAGCAGGCTTACGCTCAGCGCTATTCGAGAGCTTCCGCAGATACGGCGGTACGTGCTACCGAGGAAGCGCTGGCCTTCTCTGCTGCAGTCTACGACGCGTTCGTGGTGCAGTCTCTCCTGCACCTCTAGCGGAGAACATCCGATGATATGGCAGTATGTTATGTAAATTTCGATTACTATTTAGGTCGGGCAGGGTGACGCAGGACCACCTTGTGCTCGAACAGGAAGCCACGGGGCTGCGCACGCGCTGGGGCGGGCAGGGTGGCGCAGACGGGAGTGTTTGCAGCACAGCGGCAAGTATCAGCTGTACGCTCTACAGAGGTATGACTGCAGATATTACAGGAGGATTGCCTTCGTTTCTCGTCCGTGACTATTGTGAAAATGAGTAGAGGAAAGGCAGAGAATGTATTAATACAAGATCGATTGATGTTTCATACTTCGATTTGGCAAAGGATAGTTACTTATCCTCCTCTGATACGTTGTCATTATTTGCTAAAGTTCAGTGGTATTCAGTATTAATGATTAATGAGGAAGTGATACTGATTCAAGATCAGAAAATGCCAGGTAATTAAAAACGGTAAAAATATTGTAATACAATATGAAGTTTAATAACAGACACATTAATTTGTCAGAAATGTATCTGGTTCACCCATTTAAACCACAGAAAGACTGAAACTCAGAATAAAAAAGATTTGGAGTTAACACGATTCCTTGAAAGAGAAGCAATTAAGTGAAGAGACACAGTCAGATGCAAACAAACAAACAAAAATAACAAAGATTTACTTAAAAGGGAAACTTACAACAGTGTTGACCTGGGGCCAAATTTATGGCCACAAGATATTCAATTCTCAGTTAATTCACATGGAAAATTCATCACAGCTAGCCATTAAAACAGGCAACAACAGGCAGAGTCCACTTTAGATACAGACAAAAAGTATCACCTGTTACTGTACCACTAAACAATTAAATATTTATATACCTTCCAGATGATTACATTACTTTAATAGCAATACAAGCTGAAAACACTTTCTTCATCAGAACTGTCTGTCAATCCAAATCATTCCTACCGATGACATAGGTGATTGGGAATTCCCAAAGCACTGCCTCAGTGACTAATTGAGTGAAATGAAAGAGTAATAGTACAACACATGTAAACAGACACATGACATATTTACAAAAGGAAGACCAGAAAGAACATCCAAAATTATTCAGCAAAAATGCAACAATAATTTCCAAAGACACATCCAACCTTCAAATCTAACAACACATGACACTTGGTTTCACTTCAAAATAAGTAGTAATTTTCAGACAAAGTATTTCAATTTTTAATTTATTTTCAGGTTTGTTCATTGCAGTCAATGGCTTCTGATGCCTCTACTTCATTACAGCAGAAATCATAATACACATAGAAAAAAAAACACTATAGACAGACAAACAGACACCCGATTATTTGAGCAAGCCCACTCCAAAGCTTTTTCAAAGCAGACAGACCAGTTAAGAAGAGCAGCTTTCTGTTGAGAGATGTGATGAAGCCTCTAACCAACAATTGTCCAAAGAATTACAAACTCCCTCTCTTATGTGGTGTGCATCTATCGGATGCAATCCAGCTCTCAGCCTGCTCCTGTGAAGCATAGCGCGTCTTCTGTGGCTATTGATAATATGATGACCGAGGGCATCCAGTCCAGATCTGTTGCAAGAGTACACTGCCAAACACTCCGGACACACCCCAGTTGTGCGTGGTTTCTTCCCCGCCCGTTACTGCTGTGAGTCTTCACCATGTGACAACACGCCTTCACATTTAACTTCAGTCTTGATGTGGTGTAGAGACATTTCTTCAGCCTGCAAAAAGAAAATGTGAGAAGTATTGCAAAATAAAAAGCAGTCTTCGTAAGATGCTCAGTGGGGTGATGTGGAACAAAGTGATGATAACACCCACCTTAAATTTGACATTGCAGACACATTCTTCTGCAGCATATGGATTCACTCTTGAAACAGTCATCTGACTGATGCTGAAATGCTTCTGCAGTAGTTGCACTCACAGTGGAACAGTGACTGGAGCACTCTTCCTTTAACGGTGACAGTCCATTATCGCAGAGTTCCCTTCGCAAATAGTCTTGAGATTGAGGCTCGACTTCCATTGTAGTAGTGGGGCAAGTGACTGTGGCAAATGACAGTCAACATACAAGGTTTGAGTGAAAACACAACTGCAGCTTATGCGTAGAGGCTGAACATTTTCGGGGTTATGAGGGCCCACACAACTGGTCACGACGGATCAAAGGAATATTTGAGGTTTCAACTAGAATTGCCAAGTGATGAAAATACAAATACAGAGTAATAATTGAGACGTCACAACAACCGAACTCACTGAAGTTTGTCACTTGCAGGTTTGCTCGGGAACGTCGTAGAGATAAGTTCGCAAAACCGGCGATGAGTCAAGAGATATATGTCTGCTGTTCCGGAGAGAGACAGACGCAGACATTCACTTTTCTTCCTCGATTCTTCAAGCGTTGCTATTCACGAGCAAACAAGTCACTTCTCTTGCAGAATGTCATCAACATCAACTTCCTATGAGAGGGCAACCCGCCTGCTCTTATCGCATTCAAGGCACGGCCTGGCTGCGAGGCTACAACAATAAGTATGAAACACACGGCGGCCGCTAAGAGCGCGATGGAGACGGAGAACGTCGCGTGTGGATACGTCGACGGGAGCGCTCATTATTTATTAATAAAATAATAATAATAAATAAGAAAATGTTATTTGATATTTAAATAAATATTCCTATTATTTTTTTTATTTAGAATTATTTATATTTATTAATCATTTTAATTCATTTTTATTAATTTATTTAATTAAAAATAAGGAAAATATTAAAAAAAAAAAATTAAACGGGGGTAACCTCCAGGAAGGGTAACCTCAAGGAGGGGTAACCTCCCGGATTCACCTATTTTTTTTAATAAATTTAAAAAAATAAATAAATCCTTTTAAAATAGGGGGGTAACCTCCCGGAGGGGTAACCTCCAGTACTTCCTGGCGTTATGTAAATATTAATTTTATTTAAAAATTCTTTTCTTAATAAAAAAGGGAAACGTCCGGAAGTCCCCCCTCCGGGAGGTCCCCCCCGGATTATTTTATTATTTTTTTCGAATAAATCTATCGAGGAATTAAAATATAATAAAATATTCTAAAATATTCCAATATATTAAAAATATTATGTAAGCGCGCTGAGCGATTTCCCATACCGTGTCCGACACGGCATTCGTGAATCCCGCCGTCCCAGCGCGATATTTGAAAATCGAGATGGGCAACCAAGCATTCGAAGCATGTGTGGTAGGTTACTTTTAAAAAATGAATTAAATTATTGTTGCCATCCTAACCGTCTGAACAGTGATCTGTCGTTCTATTGCTTCCCTCCGTCCAGGTAAGAGCACTTCTTATAGAAACAAAAAATGTGTGTTGGTACACTTGATATATAGAAAGCTACAATGAGCTAGCTGGTCAATTTTTTTCTCTCATTTAATACCAAGGCTACATTTTTTGTATTCTTTCAGGACTTGGGGATTGCACCCTTTATCGTGGAGCTCTTCATCAGAGTAACGAAGTACGTCTTTCGTGCTTAGCACGACTTAGCTTTCTCAGTTTATCAAATCAATAAACAATTGCACTAAATCTCGTCTCTCTTTACGACCTGCATTCCCACATAAATGTACTGATGTCGTGTTCACTGGGTGATATGGACAACTGAACTGTCCTCGTTCGCCACGATTCTGTGCTGTGATTTTAATAAATGTTATGAACGAGTCATAAGTATTCTGTTCTTTGAAGGAACCGACACCTTATAGCTCAAATTTTTAGTTGGCCTTCCTTCCTCCCTCGCCCTTTTGTACTTTTGATGTCTCTTCTCATCCAGACTGATCAGTTGTCCATATCACCCTGTGAACACATCAGTCTATCTTTGTGAGAGTGCAGGTCATAAAGGGAGACAGTGGCGGTCTTAGGTTGGACTGAAAAGGGGGAAGGGGGGTGGCGGCCGCCGGAGAAGCACTTCAGGTTGCCTACATACAGGGATGTTGTCGGGCAATTTGCCTACTTTTCAGGCGGCTATCTCGAGACCGATGGAGGGGGAAGGGGGCATACCCCCGGTGCCCCCATTCCCCCCAGAACCGCCCCTGAAGGGAGATGAGTTTTAGTGGAATTGTTTATTGATTTGATAAACTGAGAGAGCTAAGTCGTGTTAAGCAGGAGAAATGTACTTTGTTACTCTGATACAGAGCTTCACGATGAGGGGTTCGATCAGCGGGTCCTAAAAGAATGATAAAGAAAAATATATAATTAAAGAATCTGTCTCCTTGGTACGAAATGAGAAAAAATCAACCAGCCAGCTCATTGTATTGTAGCTTTCTGTCAAGTCAACCACTGACAATGGAGGAGTCGCCTTATTTGTCGCTCTTAGGAGAGCGACTTTTCTGTACCAAATTTTCATGCTCCTGGGAGAGCGAGATGGATTAACATCGCTCTATTAGAGTCACTTAGATGACTCTTTTTGAGTCAAATCACCACACGTCACTCTTCTAGAGCGATTTCAAAATACCTAAAAAGACTCGATTTGAGTCGTTTTAGCGAACGTCACTTTAACTGAGCGATGAAAAAACGCTCCGCTCATTACGGGCGATAAATGTGACTATTACATTTCCAGTGAACCAACGAGCATTTTTTGTTTTTATAAGGAGTGCTCTTACCTGGATGGAGGGACGCAATAGAACGGCAAAGAGATCACTGCTGAGACGGTTAGGATAGTAACAATAATTATATTAAATTTTTGAAAAGTATACTTCCACACATGATTGGTTGCCCATCTCGATTTTCAAATATCGCGCTGGGACGGCGGGATACACGAACCAACGAAAGCCGTGTCGGAAATGGTATGAGAAGTCGCTCGGCACGCTAAGATAATATTTTTAATATATTGGAATATTTTAGAATTTTTTATTATATTTTAATGCCTCAATAGATTTATTCGAAAAAAATAATAAAATATTCAGGGGGGGGACCTCCCGGAGGGGGGACTTCCCGCATCGACCCATAAAAAACGCTTTTTAATTATTTTTATTTTTTATTCAATAACTATTTAATTAAAATTAATAAAATATATTTATAACAAGGGGGGTAAACTCTAGAAGGGGTAAACTCCAGGAATCGCTGTTAAATGATTTATTTCATTTATTGTTTTTATATTTAAAATAAATTATCAAAAATGGGGGGGGGGGGTAAACTCCAGAAGGGGTAACGTCTAGACGTTCCCCCTTTTAGGTAGGTACACGATTTTCATAAAAAAATACCTCTGAAAAAAAAAATTAATATTTTGGAGAAAATATTAATATTTTGGAAAAAATATCAAAATATCAATATTTTGGAAAAAATATTAAAATATCAATATTTTGGAGAAAATATTAATATTTTGGAGAAAATATCAAAATATCAATATTTTGGAGAAAATATTAATATTTTGGAGAAAATATTCTCGGGTGACGGAGATGACCGCTTCTAGAAGGCCAGCACTGACCTCAAGACAACGTACGTGGCACGAAGGTCGAAGTGTCAATCTGCAAGGCACCAAGGTGCAGTGTAATGACTGAGGTGTGTATACGCACTCTAGTTGTCTTAGGGGCCGTGCATAAATAACGTCACGCGTTTTTGGCCATTTTCGACCCCCCCCCCTAGTCACTTCTCGTCACATCCGGCTGACTCTTGGTGACTTTTTTTTTGAGGGAAATTGAAGAAAGTTAATGCTTAGTGTTCAAAACCGATATTTGTTTCAGTATTCAGTCTTACAATAAAAATACATCTTCTACATGTCTTCTGTCCACGGGGACTGGACTGGAGATATGTTGCCATATTATGCGGCGAGCGCGCAGTGCTGCACTGCGAAGCCCCGCCGTTTATTCAGCGGATCAGGGTGATTTTTCGGGTAACTTAGGAAATTACGTCACAAGAGGTCACTCCCCCCCGCCCCCCACGTCACATCTCGTCACGTTCGGGCGACCCCTCTCCCATAAAAAAAACGCGTGACGTTATTTGTGCTCGGCCCCTTATGGCCTGGGCGATTTTAAGTCAGCGTCACTTACGCTCCAGGATCATGTGAAGTTTAGTACGCGTTATCGTTCATGTGAGGTGAGCGCTCACGTGAGAAATGTGCGGCGCCCAATACAAAGCGAAATTGCCAATATTTTTGAAGAATTGCAATCTCCGTATTCTCCCCTCTCCAAAAAAGTATGGTTTTCTCAATTTTCCGCGCAATTTTCAGGTCATTCCACTTAGCATAAGTTGCGCACGCGTGACAGCCAATGAGAGATGAGCGTGGGGGTACAAAGAGAACACTGGTAAAACAAATGTTTAGTTTCTAAACATCATGGTGTTTAGTTGGCAATTCTAAACATAACATGATGTTTAGCAGGAACTTAACATGACGAGATGTTTAACAACTAAACACTTCGTAAATGTTTAGAGGTTAAACATTTTGTGATGCATAGAAGTAAACACTTGGGCGGGGCTTCACATGGAGAAGCATATGGATCCACGCTGCGCCAAGTGTTTAGCCAACTGCACACTTTCAAAGTGTTTAAAAATTAAACATCTGCTGGTGTATAGTTTGAACTAACTGCCCCTGTAGGTAGGCACTGGATTCCATGCGTCGGATGTCCTCAGCGATTGTATCCTGTTGTTAATTAATTAGCCGGTAGGTCCCAAAGATCGAACTGAGAGGAAAAGTGGGGACACGATTGTGTTGAGTACACCTTCCCGTGTAAGTGATAAAAATTTTGGGCCATCACCTCGAAAATTGGCGACGCTAGGTGTCACAACGTGTCACAGGTAGGCTGAAGAGGCAGCCGGAGCTTCATCTCCATCCACACTTCTCTCTTGATAGAAGTAAACACTTGGGCGAGGCTTCACATGGAGAAGCATAGGGATACTACCCTGCTCCAAGTGTTAAGCCAACTGCACACTTGCAAAGTGTTTAAAAATTAAACATCTGCTGGTGTATAGTTTGAACTAAACATGATAAAGTGTTTAAATATTAAACATTAGCAGCTAAACATCATTTGGTGTTTAGAACTAAATATTTGTTTGACCAGTGCCAGGCCATAAGGGGGCGAGCACAAATAACGTCACGCGTTTTTTATGGGAGAGGGGGGGGGGAGGGTCACCCGGACGTGACGAGATGTGACGTGGGGGGGTAGGGGGGGGGGAGTGTCCTCTTGTGACGTAATTTCCTACACTCTCAGCCCGTTACTGACTTTTCAGACCCCTTTGTCAGTATTCCTGCTGCTTAAAAACCTTTATAAGCTACTGACAACTTTTTTTGTCAGTAGTACGAAAGAATTCCTTTTTACGTTACTGACAATTTCATCTTTAATTAGTAGATTACTGACAAAACTATACAGAATAACTGAAGAATTTATCAGTAATCCTGCTGCGTAAAAACGTAGGTATTTACTAAGAATAAAATCAGTTGAGGTCTGAGAGTGTAAGTTACCCGAAAAATCGCCCTTCTCCGCTGAATAAACGGCGGGGCTTCGCAGTGCAGCACTGCGCGCTCGCCGCATAATATGGCAACATAGCTCCAGTCCAGTCCCCGTGGATACAAGACATATAGAATATGTATTTTTACTGTAAGACTGAATACTGAAACAAATATCGGTTTTGAACACTAAGCATAAACTTTCTTCAATTTCCCTCCCCCCCCAAAAAAAAAGGTCACAAGTCAGCCGGATGTGACGAGAAGTGACTAGGGGTCGAAAATGGCCAAAAACGCGTGACGTTATTTATGCACGGCCCCTAAGACAACAAGAGTGCGTATACACACCTCAGTCATTACACTGCACCTTGGTGCCTTGCAAATTGACACTTCGACCTTCGTGCCACGTACGTTGTCTTGAGGTCAGTGCTGGCCTTCTAGAAGCGGTCACCTCCGTCACCCGAGAATATTTTCTCCAAAATATTAATATTTTCTCCAAAATATTGATATTTGAATATTTTCTCCAAAAAATTAATATTTTTTTTAGAGGTATTTTTTATGAAAATCGTGTACCTACCTAAAAGTTGACCTACCCGTATATTTTTTAAAAAATATTAATATTTTCGATATTTTAATGGGTAGGTCAACTTTTGGGTAGGTCAAAAAAAGGGAACATATTTTGAGTTTTTTAGATCATTTAAAAATATTCATATTTTAGTTAAAATATTGAGGTAGGTCAACTTTTGGGTAGGTCATATGAACTGCACCGGATTATAGGGGAGTGATATTTCTTGAAGTTGGGTAAAGGAAATACACATTGCGCAAAGTTCACTTAAATATTTCACAAACTTCACAAAATATGCTCAAACAAAATTCAAAAAATGAATGTTGTTTTCTTTTCTCCGAGTCACTGGTGTACACAAAACTTCAGTGTTGACCTTCCACAGCTGACTTCTGCTCCGCTCGTCAACTGTCCTGAAGTCGAGCGGTGCTTCGCTCCAGTGGCGATTTGTGCAATCTGCACTCCGTGCAGACGACACTGTGCGGTGCTGCGCTACGTGCAGCCGGGCCGTTCCACCACCACCAACCAACTTTACAGCGCCGTGAGGTGGGTTGCCTATCTTCACGGCGCTCTGCTCCGCCCGCCCCGCCGCCGCCGCCCCCCGCGCCCGCCCCCGCGCCCGACCCCGCCACCGCCCCCCGCCGCGCCGCCGCCGCCGCCGTCCCCGCACCCGACCCCGCCACCGCCCCCCGCCGCGCCGCCGCATCGCGTCCCCGCAACGCTACGATGTGTAGAGCGATACAAGTCACGTTCAAACACGTATATGACAAGGGTCGCCAGCCAATCACAGCGCACCTTATTACTAGACATCCTCACGAGGAAATCGCGGCGCGGAAATTTTAGAAGTTTATCAAATGTTATCAGACATTGTGTCATGCAGTAACTTTTTCATAATTCGCGTCGCTCGCTCACTCGCTCTATATCTTTTTGAATTTTTAGTGCTACTGATTATCTAAATCTATCTTTGGGAAAGTTTGGTTTATTCGTTTTCCAAACATGCGTAGTTTTATGCATGTATAGACCGAGCATAGACAAATAGTTGCACAAACAGACACAATTTTTATTTCTTCATACTTCATGTGGCAATTAATTGCGCCCCCACAATGGCCGTTACCGAGGCGGAACGCCTGCGACAAACTGGATAGGCCAGCCCGCCGAGCACTCGTGTGAATGTGGCGGCCTACCCCGAGAGCACAAGCGCAGGGGAAAGAAGGAACTAAATTCCGGGTACCCAAAATTTGTAACCGTCACCTCCCGATGAGTTCATTGTGGGGGCACGTTAATTCAAAAAAGAGTAAACATTGTCTCTCTGTAAACAGTGTCCCATTGTAAACTTTGTCCTTTTGTAAACAGTGTCCCTCTGTAAACTTTGTTTCTCTGTTAACAGTGTTCCTCTGTTTACAGAGATGTTTACAGCAAGATGAAGACTATACATTGTCTCTTTTTAAACAGTGTCCCTCTGTAAACAATGTCTCTCTGTAAACAGTGTCCTTCTGTAAACAATGACACTTTGTAAACAGTGTCCCTCTGTAAACAATGTCTCTCTGTAAACAGTGTCACTCTGTAAACTTGATACCTCTGTTAACTTTGTGCAAACCTAGTTTACAGAGACACAAAGATCTCAGAGAGACATGGTTTACAAAAACACAAAGTTACTCCTTATCTTTCTCGGAACATTGTCCCTCTGTAAACAGTGTCCCTCTGTAAACATTGTTTCTCTGTAGACGTTGTCCCTCTGTCAACATGGGACTCTGATCACAGAGAGACATGGTTTACAGAAACACAAAGTTCCTCTTTATCTTTCTGGGAACATTGTCTCTCTGTAAACAGTGCCCTTCTGTAAACACTGTCTCTCTGTAGATGTTGTCCTTCTGTAAGCATGGGACATTGTTTACAGAGAGACATTGTTTACAAAGAATAGAGACCTGTCTGTAAACAGGTTCCCTCTGTAAACAATGTTTCTCTGTTAACAGTGTCCCTCTGTAAACAATGTCTCTCTGTAAACAGTGTCCCTCTGTAAACAATGTGTCTCTGTAAACAGTGCCCCTCTGTAAACAATGTCTCTCTGTAAACAGTGTCCCTTTGTTAAAAATGTCTCTCTGTAAACAGTGTCCCTCTGTAAACAATGCCTCTCTGTAAACAGTGTCCCTCTGAAAATTATGTCTCTCTGTAAACAATGTCTCTCTGTAAACAGTGTCTCTCTGTAAACTATGCCTCGTTGTAAACAATGTCTTTCTGTAAACAGTGTCCCTCTGTAAACAATGCCTCTCTGTAAACAGTGTCCCTCTGAAAATTATGTCTCTCTGTAAACCATGTCTCTCTGTAAACAGTGTCTCTCTGTAAACTATGTCTCGCTGTAAACAATGTCTTTCTGTAAAGTGTCCCATGTTTACAGAGGGACAACGGCTTCAGAGAGACAATGTTTACAGAGGAGCACTGTTTACAGAGAGACAATGTTCCCAGAAAGATAAAGAGTAACTTTTTGTTTCTGTATTTCATGTTTCTCTGTGATCAGTGTCCCATGTTTACAGAGGGACAACTTCTACAGAGAGACAATGTTTACAGAGAGACAATGTTCTCAGAAAGATAAAGAGTAACTTTGAGTTCCTGTAAATCATGTCTCTCTGTGATCTTTGTCTCTCTGTAAACTAGGTTTGCACAAAGTTTACAGAGATATAAAGTTTACAGAGGGACACTGTTTACAGAGGGACACTGTTTACAGAGAGACATTGTTTACAGAGGGACACTGTTTACAGAGAGACATTGTTTACAGAGGGACACTGTTTACAGAGAGACATTGTTTACAGAGGGACACTGTTTACAGAGAGACATTGATTACAGAGGGACACTGTTTACAGAGAGACATTGTTTACAGAGGGACAAAGTTTACAGAGAGACAAAATTTACAGGGGACACTGTTTACAGAGAGACAAAATTTACAGAGGGACACTGTTTACAGAAAGACAAAGTTTGCAGAAGGACACGTTTTACACAGACAATGTTTACAGAAATATAAAGTTAACAGAGGGACATTTAACGGCGTTACTAACGGACAGTCACTTTTTGACTGACTGATTATCGCTGCGCGTCGCAAACGAGCGGTCTCGCTGTCGCTCGATCGCTCGTTCGCTCGCTCCGCGAATAACCAATCAGAGCGCAGTAGCCCTGAATTATAACCAATAGCGTGCAGTGCGAGAAAGTCGCGACGCGTCAGGTGCGCAGCGGCCGCGCGCTGCCTATGCAATTTCGTAGTTCCACCGCGCACTATAGGCGGCGTTGTTGTCGCTGACTGCGCCGTATAAATTGAGCCCCCGCGCTCCACAGCGGTATCCGTCAAGTCACTCGATTCGTTCCGTGCACTTCGCTACTACTATGTCGTCGCTAGTTGGAGAGATTTTGGATGAGTGGGAAGGAGGGTGTTTTTACACCGATGAGTTGCTGTCCGAGGCTTACTCGGCAGTGCTGCTAGCTCTGCTGGACGCTTGTCCTGCAGACAGCTCCGATCCTCGTATCGTGCCCTTCCTGCTTGCCGGGTATCTCGCCTATCTGTGAGAGGAGCGAAACGTAGACCCCCAGGCACTCCTGACATTCAGGATGGCTCTAGCTATGTGTAATGCAGGCTCCAACGCCCCACCCCGCCCTGCTACACCCCCTGGGACCGGGGCGGGACCGGGGCGGGACCGGGGCGGGACCGGGGCGGGACCGGGGCGGGACCGGGGCGGGACCGGGGCGGGACCGGGGCGGGACCGGGGCGGGACCGGGGCGGGACCGGGGCGGGACCGGGGCGGGACCGGGGCGGGACCGGGGCGGGACCGGGGCGGGACCGGGGCGGGACCGGGGCGGGACCGGGGCGGGACCGGGGCGGGACCGGGGCGGGACCGGGGCGGGACCGGGGCGGGACCGGGGCGGGACCGGGGCGGGACCGGGGCGGGACCGGGGCGGGACCGGGGCGGGACCGGGGCGGGACCGGGGCGGGACCGGGGCGGGACCGGGGCGGGACCGGGGCGGGACCGGGGCGGGACCGGGGCGGGACCGGGGCGGGACCGGGGCGGGACCGGGGCGGGACCGGGGCGGGACCGGGGCGGGACCGGGGCGGGACCCCGGGGTAAAATTCCCATGGCTTCTCCTATAGGCACTGCTCTCCCATAGGCACCCATAGGGATGCCCATAGGGTCTGTTACCATGTAATTATGGCCCATCGGAACCCATGAGACTTTTCCTATGGGAATGGTCTTCAATGGGAACAATGCATACCCATAGGAAAAGTGTGCCCATAGGCATTTTCTTCCTATGGGCACTTTCCAATGGGTACTTTCCCATGGGCGTTTTTTGGTATTTGAACCCACGACCTTTGTGTTATGAGCTTGTCGCTTAGCCAACTCCGCTACCTAGACATCTATGTTATATATGACCCGGGTTCCTATCTAAGTAAAGCCCATTGGAGACCTCTTCCTATGGACATGTTCCTATGGTAATGGTGGGCTTCCCATGGGAGTTACTACCCATGGGCACGTTGCCCAAAGGAAAAAGCCCGCCTACAGGCTGATTATACCCCTGGGGAATGATATCCCCATGAGGAGGCTATAGGAACTGCCTATGGGCATGATGTCCCCATGATGTGGCTATGGGTACTGTCCATAGGTTTGAGCTCTGCCAATGGGAAGAGGGCTCCTGCCTATGGGAGGAGAGCTTCGATCCCTATGGGCATCATGGGAATTTTACCCCGGGACCGGGGCGGGACCGGGGCGGGACCTGGCATTACCGCACGGATCGCACTGTGTCCGGCCGGCCCAGCGACGCAACGAGGCCCTCGCGGCAATAGTAGGCATTTTAGAACAGTTTGTATGTCCTACAGTTTACCCACGGACCGGTTCCGAACACGCTCACAAATTTACCCCCCCCCCTTTCCCCCGTCATCTCCCCGACTCCTCTGTCCCTCTCGTATTTCTCTTTTTCTGTTGCTGTGTTCTTATACATACACATCGAAATATTTTATAATGAAACAACACGGCTCGGCCTAATAAAACGCAACAATCGAACGACGGGTTCCACGCCACATCGCCGCCGTTTACAAACGGCACTATCGCCATGACGAGGGGAAGTCCCTTCGTGGCGTTGGCCAAGCCGACGTAGCGCGTACCTTCGTTTTCGTTTTGCGGTATAAAATTTAAAGGCGGTGGTTTTCGGCGGCTGCGTGCAAACGTAGGCGTAACATTTCGGACACTGCCACTGCACTGCACTTTTGGAGTTGGGATGATGCTGCTCGGCAGCCTGGGCGAAGAACAACTCCGAATGTAATATATACACTGTCACGGATGTTTTATTGCCTACGAATATATACAAATCTAAACTAATGACTAAGCGCTAACGATATACGATCTACGGCGCGGTCGCAGTTGGTGACACGAGGGCCGAGGGCCGCGAAGCGAACGTGCCCGTGTGCTACTCGTGTCTTGATGCTGTCGGAGCGCGTGCTCGTGACGGAGTGCTGCCCTCTGGCTGGCTGCCTGAGGGCTCGCTGGCTGGCCGCTCCAGCCGCCGGGCGCTTGGGCGGTCAGCCCAGGCTGGCGGCAGCTGGCGCGGCGCGGACAGGCTCTGACCGGCAGACCCTTGGCCTTGCCGACAGGCCTGTCTCTCAGCCGTCATGTGGCGGGAGATTTGAACCGCCACAGGGCCCCCCCACGTAGAGGGCCAGGCCAGGCTAGGCCTGGAAACGGTCCGGCGGCCGCGTCTGGCGTCCGGCTCGAGTTCTGGCGGCCTCTGGCTGCGAGGCGGGCGGAGGCGGCTGCTGGGCCCGCGGCCCCGCGTTGAGGCGGGCGGGCGGCGGCGGCTGGGCCGGCGGCGCCGCGGCGGGGCGGGCGGCCAGCTGAGCCGGCGGTTGAGGAGGCGGGGGCGCGTGCGGCGCCTCGAGACCGGCGTCGCGCTGCAGGTAGGCGGGCTTGACCCGGTCAATGGAGACTTTGTCAGTCCGCCCTGGGAGCTGCAGCGTGAGGGTCTTGTCGGAGCGGCTGAGCACCGCGTGTGGCCCCGTGTAGGGCGGCTGCAGGGCCGGCCGCACGGTGTCGTCCCTGAGGAAGACGTGCGAGGCGCCGGCGAGGTCAGGGAAGATGAACACGGAGGGCCGCGCGTGGCGGGGACGGGCCGCAGGCGATGGACCAGCTGCTGGAGGCGGGTCAGTAAGCCTGGCGGCGTGGCGGGCGGCTGTGGGTCGCCTGGAATCAGCAGGAGGTCTCCCGGCAGGCGCAGATGCTCGCCGTAAACCAGCTCAGCCGTGGAGGCGCCGAGATCGGCCCTGAGCACCGAGCGGAGGCCGAGCAGGACCCAGGGGAGCGCGTCGTGCCAGGCCTCGTTGTGGCACATGAGGGAGGCCTTGAGGTCCCTGTGCCAACGCTCCAAGATGCCCGAGCTCTGGGGGTGGTAGGCCGTGCTGGTGTGGTGCTCGGTGCCGAGCAGCTGCAGGGTGGTGCGGAAGAGGCTCGAGGTGAACTGGGAGCCTCTGTCGGATGACACGACGCGCGGGGCCCCGAAACGCGCGACCCACCCCGTGAGGAAGGCCTTGGTGATCGTTTCGGCCTGCACATCCGCCATGGGGATGGCTTCGGGCCAACGCGTGAACCGGTCGATGACGGTTAGCAGGTAGCGAAACCCGCTCGCGGAGGGGAGCGCGCCGACGATGTCCACGTGGACGTGTTGGAACCGCGCGGACGGGGGCGCGAAATCGGCGAGCGGTGCTGTCACGTGACGGCTGACTTTTGCGCGTTGACACGGGACGCACTGTTGGGCCCACTGGCGGCAGTCTTTGTCTATTGACGGCCACACGTAGCGCTCCGCGACGAGCCGGCACGACGCAGCCTTACCCGGGTGGCTGAGGCTGTGCAGCGCGTCAAACACGCGCTTGCGGCAGTTCACAGGGACGAACGGGCGGGGCCGGCCGGTCGAGACATCACAGAACAGGCGCAAGGGAGAGTCTCTGATGTGATGCTCTACCAGCTGCAGCCCGGTGTCTGGGCCGAGGTAGCGCTGCCACTCGTCGTCCTCGGCCTGGGCTTGGGCGAGGGCGACCTCGGGGACCGGCCGGGCGATGGCGTGGACGGCGGGGGGCGGGGGTTGAGGCGCAGGCTGCTGGATGGCTTCGATGCGGCTCAGACAATCGGCAGTAATATTGTCCGCCCCGGCGACGTGCCGGACGTCCGTCGTGAACTGGCTGATGAAGGACAGCTGGTTCTGCTGCACGGGCCCCACCTTGTCGCGGCTCTGCGTGAAGGCGTGGGTGAGGGGCTTGTGGTCCGTGTACAACACGAACGGCGTGGCCTCCAGGAAATGCCGGAAGTGTTGGACGCCGATGTACGCCGCCAGCAGCTCGCGATGGTAGGCTGGCCAAGCAGACTGCTGCTTGGTGAGCTTTTTCGACGCGAAGGCGAGGGGCTGCCAGCGGCCTCTGACTCGTTGCTGAAGTGCTGCACCGGTCGCGATGGCTGAGGCGTCCACGAACAGCCCCAGCTGCGCCCCGCGGCGGGGGTGGGCGCACAGTGTGATGTCGGCCAGGTGCTCCTTGCACTTGGCGAACGCGGCGTGGAGCTCCGGCGTCCAGGGAATTGGCCGGTCGCCGGTGAGGTTGTTCGTGGCGAGGATGTCGTGCAGCGGGGCCTGGTGCTCCGCTGCGTGTGGCAGGAAAGCACGGTAGAAGTTCAAGACCCCGAGAAACCGGCGCAACCCTTTCGCCGTCCTCGGGGGTTCGTACTCGCGCAGCGCGGCGACTCGGTCCTCGGGGGGGCGCACGCCGTCGGCCGACACAGTGAAACCCAGGAAACGGACACTGGGGGCGCCGAGTACAGTCTTCTCTGCGTTGATTACCAGGCCGTACTGGGAAAACCGCCGAAAAATCTGTCTCAAGTGTTCTTCGTGTTCTCGCATTGAGCGGGAGAACACGAGTACATCATCGATGTACGGGAAACAGAAAGGGAGCCCGCGCGTCACCTCATCGATGAACCGCTGGAAGGTTTGGCCGGCGTTGCGCAGGCCGAACGTCATCATGGGGAACTCGAAGGAGCCGAACGGAGTCGTAATAGCTGTTTTTGGAATGTCACTGGGGTGCACGGGGATCTGATGGTAGGCCTTGACCAAGTCAATGGTGGAGAACACTGTGCACCCGTCTAGTGCATGATTGAAGTCCTGGAGATGCCTTACCGGGTACCGGTCGGGCACGGTGCGGGCGTTGAGGGCGCGGTAGTCTCCACACGGGCGCCAGTCCTGCTCGCCTTTGGGCGCCATGTGGAGCGGCGACGCCCACGGGCTGTCTGACGGCCGCGCGGTCCCGGCCCGGACCATCTCGTCGAACTTGGCCTTGGCCGGGGCCTGTTTGTCTGGGGCCATGCGGCGCGGCCGGGCGGAGACGGGAGGGCCCTCTGTGGTGCGGATGTGATGCACTGTAGAGTGCAGCACTGGCCTGGGGAGGCCCGCCGGACGGGTGAGTTCTGGGAACTCCGCCAGGAGTCCGGTAAGCGGCGACGACCCCCCGCGAGGCTGGATGGCTCGCACGCTGGGCTGGCGGCAGTGGCTCCGGGAGCCAGCGATGGTTGTCTGCGACGGCCTGTGCAGCAGGCAGTCGCGGCGGCAGTCCGTCAGGAGGTCATAATGGGCGAGGAAATCCGAGCCCAGGATTGGTGTCGTGACGTCAGCGATGATGAAACGCCACGGCATCGGGGTGGCCAGGCCCAGGTCCACAGACAGCTGGAGAGGGCCGTAGGTGCGGATCGTGGACTGGTTGGGTCCTTCCAGGGCGAGGTCACAGCGCGGGGCTGGGCCGGGGAGGGAGCGGCGCGGGAAGCACGACACGTCGGAGCCGGAGTCGGCGAGGTATCGGCGCGAGCTGGTGGAGTCCGCGACGAACACCCGGTGTGACTGCTGCGGGTCGCGGCGTCCGGTCGCAGTAATCACCGGTCGCCGCCTGCGTTTCCCGCCCCAAGACGGCAGGGAGGGCGGCACTTGGTCGCCCGCTCTCCGAATTTCCTGTGGTACCAGCAGGTGTCCTCCTGCTGGTCGCGCCGCTCACCACGGCGGGGTGACTGGCGCCGCTCACTGCGGCGGGGCGAGGAGTGCCGTTGGCGGAGCGCGGCGACCTCACGGGTGAGGGTGTCAAGGCCGCTCGCGATGGCGTCGATGTTGGTTGGCGCGGCAGGCGCCGTGGTGGCGCACACCGCGGCCGCGGTTGGTGTGAGCTCGGCGAGCTCGTCGCCAATGCGGGCGTCGTCGTCCAGGGAAATTGAGGGCTGCGCCGCGAGGGCAGTGCGGATGTGGGACGGCAGGCGCTTGAGCCACAGCCGGCGGAGGACGACCTCGCCGACGTCGGCCACAGCCAGCTGCCGCATGGCGCGCAGCAGGTCGCTGGGCTGTCTGTCCCCCAGCTCTTCGTGTTCGAGGAGGCGGTCGAGGCGCGCAGCCTGTGACCCTCCGTAGCGGTCTAGGAGGCGCAGTTTTAGCGCCTCGTATGTAGCGTCGGTTTGAGGAAGCGCCAGCAGGTCTGTTACCAGCGCCGCGTGGCGTTGGTCCATGGCGGCCATAATGTGGGCCCACTTGACTGTTGCGTCCTCGACGCGCCCGGCCGCGAACTGGAGCTCGGCCTGAGCAAACCAGGCGGCCGGTTCATGCTCCCAGAATCCGGGCATTCGCACGCGCAGCGGCGCAGCTGCAGCTGCAGGTGGAGGATGAGGGGGGGCGTTGCCGTCGCCATTGATGTTCCGGAGGAGCTCCAGCTCCCGACGGGCTTCGGTGAGCTCACGCTGCAGCTCAGCGTTGGACGGCATCGTTGCGGTCAGCCGGCCAGGTGGGGCTGCTCACCGGTGAGGCGCCAGTGGCGCCGGCGCCAGGCAGGTGCTGCTCGTCCCGGCGCGGCCGGCTACGCGGAGCGGCTGGGCGGGGCGGAGCGGCAACGGGGCGCTGCTCTGAGCGGGGCGGAGCGCGGCGGAGGTGGGGGCGGGGGCTCGGGCCCCGGGCCCGGGCGACCGCCGGCGGCCGGTGCGCACGGCTGGCGCGGCTCGCTACGGCGCGGTGGCGTCCCTCGCACTGGCGCGAAAGCGTTCCGATTGCACCACAGGGTTCTCACTCGAACACGTTCGTTCACTCACTGCACTATCGTTATCACTGTTCACTTTCACTGTTCACTTTCACTGATCACGTCGGGGTCACAACTTTGGAGTTGGGATGATGCTGCTCGGCAGCCTGGGCGAAGAACAACTCCGAATGTAATATATACACTGTCACGGATGTTTTATTGCCTACGAATATATACAAATCTAAACTAATGACTAAGCGCTAACGATATACGATCTACGGCGCGGTCGCAGTTGGTGACACGAGGGCCGAGGGCCGCGAAGCGAACGTGCCCGTGTGCTACTCGTGTCTTGATGCTGTCGGAGCGCGTGCTCGTGACGGAGTGCTGCCCTCTGGCTGGCTGCCTGAGGGCTCGCTGGCTGGCCGCTCCAGCCGCCGGGCGCTTGGGCGGTCAGCCCAGGCTGGCGGCAGCTGGCGCGGCGCGGACAGGCTCTGACCGGCAGACCCTTGGCCTTGCCGACAGGCCTGTCTCTCAGCCGTCATGTGGCGGGATATTTGAACCGCCACACACTGACGTCTCGCCCTCGCCTGGGCTAGGCTTGGCTGGCTGGGCGGCTGGGCTCTCCACGCCACTCAACCACTGGCTGTCAAACGATTATCTCGCTCATCTCATTCTCATCGCCACGTCATGGAGGCAGACGACGGTGACGGCCCAAGTCAACTCACTAAAGAGCAAGTAAAGGCCAAGATTGCAAGCTCGGACTTTGTGATCGCTCCGGAGGAGGACCGTAATAAGAAGAGTTCGTGTTGGCTTGTGTGGCGGAGAGTAAACTGTGCAACGACAGAGAAGTACAGTGGTTATGTGTATTGTGTCGGCTGCAAGGAGGTGAAGAGCTACGTGTATTCCAAAGGTGAGTTCTCGCTGTGTCCTCCTGAACGGGGTGGGGTCTTTGCGAGGGGTAGATAGGGCCCGCGCCCCGCGCCAACGCATGCTAGCTGGCAACTGGACCACGGTGCGCGACGGGGACTGCAGGCACGTGGGAGAGAAAAGGGGTTGGGTAGGGCGGGAGCGCACGCGGAGGTGGGGCAGGGGCGCGGGGCGGGAGCACACGCGGAGGCGGGGCGAGGGCAGGGGCGTGGGGCGGGGTGGGAGCGTGGGGCGGGGCGGGAGCGCGGGGCGGGAGCACACACGGAGGCGGGGCGGGGGCGCGGGGTGGGAGCGCGGGGCGGGAGCACACGCGGAGGCGGGGCGGGGGCGGGAGCGCGGGGCCGGAGCGCGTGGCGGGAGCACAAGCGGAGGCGGGGCGGGAGCACACGCGGAGGCGGGGTGGGAGCACACGCGGAGGTGGGGCGGGAGCACACGCGGAGGCGGGGGGTAGCACACGCGGAGGCGGGGTGAGAGCACACGCGGAGGCGGGGTGGGAGCACACGCGGAGGCGGGGTGGGAGCACACGCGGAGGCGGGGTGGGAGCACACGCGGAGGCGGGGTGGGAGCACACGCGGAGGCGGGGTGGGAGCACACGCGGAGGCGGGGCGGGAGCACACGCGGAGGCAAGGTGGGAGCACCCGCGGAGGCGGGGCGGGAGCGGGGATTGCGCCCGTGGAGGCGCACTGTTAAAACCTTACAAAGCAAATGCTTTGTAAGCTTGCAAAGAATTTGGCTGCTTTGTATTACAAAGCATTTGCTTTGTAATACAAAGCATTTGCGCCCTTGCGAAGCATTTTGTTTTTAAGCTACGAAGGAAATCACTGTAATTTTAAAGGAAACACAGGTTGCCTTAAATCGGCGACACATAAATGTGTTTCCTTTTTTCGGTAACACATAAATGTGTGACCTTTTTCGGCGACAATTTTGTTTCCAAAACCTCCGTGTGTTACCGAAACGAACACGCATGTGACCTTTTTCGGTAACACACGGAGGTTTTGGAAACAAAATTGTCACCGAAAAAGGTCACACATTTATGTGTCGCCGAAAAAAGGGTCACAAAAAGGGGATGTTTCCTTTTTTGATGTGTCGCCACAAAAGGTCACAAATTTGTCACCTTTTGAGTTACAGTGATGCTTTGTATTACAAAGCAAATGCTTTGTAATACAAAGCTGCCAAATGCTTCGCAGCTTACAAAGCATTTGCTTTGTAATACAAAGCATTGCTTCGCAAGGTTTTAACAGTGCGGGGCGGCGCCGGTGGGGCGGTTGGTTGGATACCCGAACTCGCGCGAGACGGGCGGGGAGCTTGCCTCTCCACTTGCCTACATTCTAGGGGATCGTTGGAGATATTGCCTATTGATCAGGCAACCCCTCCCTCGTTGAAAATCTGCAGTGGCGCGCGGAGCGCGGCGATGTGGGGTGGAGAGGGGGCGGGGAGAAGTCGATCACGTCTTTTCCTAAACATTTGCATATATTTATAAACCCAAATAATATTGTACTACTTTGTTTCTGTTCTGACGTCGGACATTATTTTGTTAGGAACAAGTGGTCTGTCAAAGCACCCTTGCGCCAAGAAAGCAGAGGCCGATAGACTAGCCCAAGCTGCAAACGACCCACCATTGCCATTGCCCCCTCTAAAACCAACTGCACCTGGCAAGGTGAAGTCAGAAATCCTGAAGATGAGCACCCTGTATTGTGCAACCGATTTGGCTGCTTTTCAAACTGTAGAGGGGGAGGGCTTTTTAAATCTTGCGCAGTCTTTCGTTGATATTGGAGCTGTATATGGCCGTCTTGACGTTCGGCGCATGGTACCTCACCGTACAACAGTTAGGGACAAAATGCAGGAGATTGCAGGTGACTTGAAGTTACAATTTGTGCCGCGCGTCCGGGAGGCCATCGCCGCGGGGCAATCCGCTGCAACCACTGATATGTGGACCCAAGAAAGTAAGAAGGTATACTTTTTGACGGTGATCCTGCACCTGCTGAACGGCCAGGACCAACTGGAGCGGCGCACTGCCATCACTATCAAGTTTGAGGACAAGGCAGCGACGGCCGAAAACATTCGCGCTCAAATTGTGCTCCAGTTTCAGCTGTTAGGGATAGAGGAAGATGAAGTGGAGAAAATCGTGTTTGTGGCTGACAGAGGCTCCAACATAGTGTCCGCTCTGAAAAATTTCTCTCGTCTCAATTGTATTGCACACGTGATCAACACAGTCCTGCAAACCGGCTTAGGCCTGAAAAAATATGAGATCACTATTTTAAATGCAGAGGCGTCTGAAATAGTGAGTCGTGTCCAGCAACTTCTCACCCATCTAAATGCTAGCCTTTCCAGAAACGAAAAGTTTCCAATTAGCAAGAAGGAGAGGCCAGGTGTGACACCCCCAGCCTATCTCCCAATGCTAACTGCTTTTCGCCAAAGTCTGCCAGAGGTGGGTATTATTCTATTATTATTATTATTATTATTATTATTATTATTATTATTATTATTATTATTATTATTATTATTACAATTCTAGATCACAAAACTTCTGAAGCGAGTGTCTGAAGAGTTTTTGATTGGTGGGATTGACACTGAAATGGTGGATGATCTGGTAAAGGCCCTGCGACCAATAGAAAAATTGATGTCCCGTCACAAGGGGGCAGACTTGGCTGGGTCGCTGTGGCAAGGTCACCATCGCCTCAGATGTGACTGATAGCCCTCTGGCTGCAAATCTAGAGTGTCAGTGGCAGAAAGAATTCTTTCCCCTGCAGTATGGTTACATTCACAGCCAGTGTAAGTCATTAGTCACGTACGTGAAGAGTTCAAGCTTAAACAAGCAGCTTAAATCAACACTCAAACAGGAAATGGAGGTGAGGTGGAACACCTCACTTGCAATGTTTGAGTCGATTCTCAAAGTTTATGATGAGGCAAGTATTTCAAATCTGCATATCAAGTATAGACAGGTGCGGATCCGGAGAGCTAGGGGTGTGACCGCCTCCCACTCTTCAGTTTTGCCCCATGGAACCGTCCCTTCCTAAGATCGCGTGCCCCTACTGGCCGCCTGCTTGGTACTGTATGCAATAGTGCCCCCCACCCCACCCCACCCCTACTCACAGGTATCGGCTGGATCCGCGCCTGAATATAGTAGAGTGTGCAAATATCAAATTTCTAATTCCGGTTTTAGACCGTATCCCTACTAGGTAGATGTACGCCAGACACCGTCTCTCGTAACAGGCTTCGCGATAGCTCGCGAAGCACTGTTACGCTGCGACAGGCCTGCGTACATCTACCTAGGCCTGCGGCGCTGGTAAACCTGCATGATTTAAGATTTACTCATTTAATCCAGACCCCGCTTTTCTTTATTACGAGCCTGCACGATTTAAGATTATTGGCTGAGCGATAGCGAAGCCTATTACGCCACTGGAGTGCTAAAAAAGTTCAATGTCCGTCTGTCTGTCTGTCTGTCTGTCTGTCTGTCTGTGTGTCTGTCTGTGTGTCTGTTCGCACGATAACTCAAGAACGAGTCAAGATATCGACCTGAAATTTTTACTGTAGCTTCTTGGCCTAAAAAGCTCGGACGAGTTCAAATATGAACACTCTAGCTCAAAAATTGACCCTGCTAAAAAATAATTTATATTTTAAAAAAAATAACATTTTAAAAATTACAAAATTTTATGGTGATGTAAGGGGTATCTCGGCGAGTTGCGACCCTTTGGGCGAAAATTTCGTCCGTTTTGCTCTATCTCTTACTGTTTAGCCGCTACAGCGGTAAATGTGGACGAAAAGTCGTCAAAATGCATGTTGGGTGTCGTTTTCAGGGTAATCTGTCGAGATGCGATCCTTGGGGCAAAAATTTTGTCTCTTTGGCTCTGCGGAGAAGGGTTTTGGGGCTCGGGCCCTTCGCGTAAAAATTAGAAAATTGGTTACATAATGAAAAGAGGCGAGCGGGGGTCCAGGGGGCGGCAGCCCCCTGGCCTATTTTAAATAAAGAAAAGCGGGGGTCCAGGGGGCGGCAGCCCCCTGGCTTAAATGAGTCAATCTTAAACCATGCAGGCTCGTAATAAAAAAAAAAAGCGGGGGTCCAGGGGGCGGCAGCCCCCTGGCTAAAACGAGTAAATCTTAAATCTTGCAGGCTCGCCAGCGCCGCAGGCCTAGGTAGATGTACGCAGGCCCGTCGCAACGTAACAGTGTTTTGCGAGATATCGCGAAGCCTGTTACGAGAGACGGTGTCTGGCGTACATCTACCTAGTCTCATTTAAGCCAGGGGGCTGCCGCCCCCTGGACCCCCGCTGTTCTTTCTTACGAGCCTGCATCATTTAAGATTTACTCATGTAAGCCAGGGGGCTACCGCCCCCTGGACCCCCGTTTTTATTTATAAAAAATAGGCCAGGGGGCTGCCGCCCCCAGGACCCCCGCTCGCCTCTTTACATTATGTTACCGATTTTCCAAGTTTTACGAAAAGTGGACGAGCGCCCAAACCGTTCTCCGTAGAGCCAAACGGACACAATTTTCGCTCAAAGGGTCGCATCTCGACTAATTACCCTAAAAACGACACCCAACATGCATTTTGACGACTTTTTGTCCACATTTACCGCTGTAGCGGCTAAACAGTAAGAGATAGAGCAAAACGGACGAACTTTTCGCCCGAAGGGTCGCAACTCGCCGAGATACCCCTTCGGACACCATAAAATTTTGTAATATTTAAAATCTAATTTTTTAAAAAAATATAAATCAATTTTTAGCAGGGTCAATTTTTGAGCTAGAGAGTTCATATTCGAACTCGTCCGAGCTTTTTGGGCTAAGAAGCTACAATAAAAATTTCAGGTCGATATCTTGACTCGTTCTCGAGTTATCGTGCGAACAGACACACAGACACACAGACACACAGACAGACACACTGTTAGAAATCTGTTTGTAAATTAACGAGGAATTACTCGTTAATTTTTATAGCAAACACATCGTACTCCAACAATGTTCTGTTAGAAAAGATTCGTTCTAAGATGAAGGAGTCATCAGTAAACAAACCCTAACGCCCTTCAGACTTACACCCCAAGACTCTCCAAGTGAATCATCTGAGAATGAGGTATCGTTTCCGTACACATATGTCTGTTAGCAAACGATGAGATCATTCAGATACGAATGAAACTTGCTACCCCATCGGAGATAACAACCATCACTAATCACTAAGCTCGTTTAGAAATGATACAGTTCATTTGAATACGAGCTATCTCATCTGTGTACAAAACAATCCGTTTACAAACGACACACTCATCATGAAATCAATTTTTTTTTAAGTAGAAAACAATAACTGAGATCAACATTTGTATGTCAGTATTTATACCTTTTTTTACTATTTTGCTTTTTTGTTGCATGGGGATTGATACCGTTTAGAAACAATGAAAGTCGTTTTAAAATGAAAGGGGTCGTTATGAGGGAGAACGAATTAGCTGTTTGAGGATTATAGTTCGTATCAAAACGATGAGATTGTTTCAGATGCAAATGAGTTTTTACATGATGAAATGATGACCCGTTTGTAAATGAAGTGATCGTATTCATCACAGATTGGCTATCTGTTTTCAAATGAAACTTATCGTTTCTAATTTTAACGAACAAGTTGTTTGCATACAATGTCTTGTAGGGAATTGTATTGTATCCATACATCTTTTTCTAACAGTGCAGACAGACAGACAGACATTGAACTTTTTTAGCACTTCAGTGGCGTAATAGGCTTCGCTATCGCTCAGCCAATTACGTTTACCGATAGACTTCACCATTAAAACGGTTAGCCATTTCTAAGATATTTATTTTTGTTTTATTTTTTATGAAGGGGGTTTTGTTTGTTTGTTTGTGTCTTTTAGCTTTCTGTTGCTTTGGAATCGCGCGCTCACTAAATGTTTATGTAGATTTTTTGTGCACATTTATGCACTGAACTACACATGCATAATTATGCACAAATTTGTGCGCAATTATGCATAAATAGTACATAATTATGCACAAAGATTTCTACAAATCGTTTTTGGTACAAAGTTGTTCATAATTAAGAATAAATTCATACAAAACTATGTACGAATTTGTGCAGAATTGTGTATGTGTAGTTCTGTGCATTTGAATGCACAAAAAAGTACATTTACATTTAGTGTGCGGTGAGTCGGCTAGGCTAAAAGACGTGCGGAAGGACACTCTCCTGCTCCTCACAGACCTTCTCACGCCTTTTAAGGTTGAGTCCGTAAAACTCCAGGCGGACAAAACCCCCACCCTTCAGCATGTAGTCTTGTCCAGGGCAGCCTTGATTGACCACTGCCAACAACCAAGCCAGGATGAACTTATTTCTGTTCTAAAAGGACGAATTACTCGACAACTGGAGAGAGTTTTTAAGTGTGACATGCGCCACAAACTGGCAAACTTTTTATGACCATCATCCCGCAAACTACGTATGATGACGCACGAAGAGAGACTTGAGGTTTTTAGCCGTTCTTTTACACTTCCCCTGGCCCTTTTAATTATTCTTGCCAATGTAACACAGCTTTGTAGAACGTCGTTTATCCGTTATCTCTACTTTTCGCTAAATAACTAGGTAGATGTACGCCAGACACCGTCTCTCGTAACAGGCTTCGCGATAGATCGCGAAACACTGTTACGCTGCGACGGGCCTGCGTACATCTACCTAGGCCTGCGGCGCTGGCGAGCCTGCATGATTTAAGATATACTTGTTTTAGCCAGGGGGCTGCCGCCCCCTGGACCCCCGCTTCTTTTTAATTACGAGCCTGCATGGTTTAAGATTTACTCATTTAAGCCAGGGGGCTGCCGCCCCCTGGACCCCCGCTTTTCTTTATTTAAAATAGGCCAGGGGGCTACCGCCCCCTGCACCCCCGCTCGCCTCTTTTCATTATGTAACCAATTTTCCAATTTTTACGCGAAGGGCCCGAGCCCCAAAACCCTTCTCCGCATGGCCAAACAGACAGGATTTTTGCCCCAAGGATCGCATCTCGACAGATTACCCTGAAAACGACACCCAACATGCGTTTTGACGACTTTTCGTCCACATTTACCACTGTAGTGGCTAAACAGTAAGAGATAGAGCAAAACGGACGAAATTTTCGTCCACAGGGTCGCAACTCGCCGAGATACCCCTTAGGACACCATAAACTTTTGTAATTTCTTAAATCTAATTTTTTAAAAAAATATAAATCAATTTTTAGCAGGGTCACTTTTTGAGCCAGAGTGTTCATATTTGAACTCGTCCGAGCTTTTTAGACCAAGAAGCTACAAAAAAAAAAATTCAGGTCGATATCTTAACTCGTTCTCGAGTTATCGTGCGAACAGACACACAGACACACAGACACACAGACAGACAGACAGACAGACAGACAGACAGACGGACATTGAACTTTTTTAGCACTCCAGTGGCGTAATAGGCTTCGCTACCGCTCAGCCAATAATATTTTTTAAATTTCACATAGTTTTGTGCTTTTAGGTACATGCAGAAATAAGACGACAGCTTCAGGGGCTGGATGATAATGAACGTGCTGCTGCTGCACCTGCACCATCTCCGCCCAGACGGCCTAAGCTGCCAGAGGTGTACCGGAAATACTTGGAAGAAGAGGAGGATGAGCGCAGTGTAGAGGATGAATTGGACCGGTATCTCCGTGAACCTATTGGAAATGATTCAGATATCCGTGACTGGTGGAAACAGCGGGTAAAATTTATTGGTAAAAGATAGGTATTGTCCAGAATTAAAATGTTCAAAAGCAAAAGAATTTTCTTTTTCCAGAGAGAGCGCTTTCCTCGGCTGTACCGTTTGGCCTTGCAATTGCTCGTTATTCCTGCTACCAGTGCATCCGCAGAACGAGAGTTCAGTGAAGCAGGCCATGTGTTCCGGCAGAAACGGCTCACCCTTAACCCCAATACTGCAAGCGACATTCTTTTAGTACACTCTAACTCTGATCTTCTAAAATGAATTCTCCATTTTGAGTTCGTTCTTGTTAAAGTTTTTGTTTGAAACAGTGACATATCTAAATATTTATACCTGTAAGTTTTCTCAGTTATGTATAGCTATATAGTTAATATATAGAAGTTAAAGTATAATTTTGTTGCAAAAGTATACATGTATATAATACTTACACAAATAGTTTACGCAAATTTATTATTTTGTTTTTTCGCTCCAATTACCTCAAATCTCCCGCCCCCGCCCCTTACACACACACACGCGCGCGCGCGGGTGCGCGCGCCTAGTACATAGGCAACGCGCGCGCCTAGTAGGTAGGCAACACGCGAGCCTGGTAGGTAGGCAACGCGCGCGCCTAGTAGGTAGGCAACATTTCTGTAGCGACACATGAAAGGGAGAGCGAGAGAGAGAGGGCGACGAGAGCGCGCGCGCCGTGCGCACCGCGCACCGATCCCCCAGTCCCGGCCGGCACTCCGGTCCCAGTGCGGTCAGTACCGGACCGGAACCGCACACTAAACCCTTATGCACAATTTTATACAACCATAGTTATGCACAAAATTTTATGCATAACTATGTTACACATTGTGCATAATTCTGCACAAATTTGTGCATAAGGAACAGAGTTAAGCATAGTTATGCAGGAAAAATTGTGCATAACTATGGTTGTGTAAAATCCTGCAAGGCTTATGCACAAAAAAGTACATAAGGGTTTAGTGTGCGGACCGGATTAAGAGACCGGGACCGGGACCGGACCGCATTCGAGAAGTCCCGGATTGTTGGTACCGGGCGGTACCGTTTCTCACCTCTGGTTGAAGGGCTGTAGACTCCGTCATTGAGCTGATTTCACACAAGTGCTTGGTAGCGTTGGATTCAGCAAGAAATGCCGTATAGCATAGGCCCCCTCCTGTGGCCCGGCAGCGCAATGCGTACGAGTAACGGCGGTTTTGACAACGCCGCGCAGCAGCCCGCCCTCCTAGCGGCGCGGCCCGGCTCCCCCACTCTCTGCCGGCGCGCTGCCCGCGCGGTGGAGGGGGCAGGCCCGTGCGTGCGAGCATACAGCAGCGTCCAGCCTAGCTCGCTGCCACTCCCCTCCTACTCCCTGCAGCCGTCTTGAAAAGTTTTAGCACTTTGCTTTTACACTTCATTTTTAGAAAGCTCATTTCTAATTCGTTTTCTATAGGTTGGTGTTCCAGGACGATCCTTTCGTTTACTGGCTGCTTCTGCCTGATACTCCTCCTCGTCAGGACTGTCAAATGATTGTTCCCCTAAAAGTTCCTGAAATAGAATGGGCTTAAAATATATTTTATTTCTTCAAGAAGGGGCTGCTAAACGAAGGTTTGAGTCGAGAGAGTTGAGGTTAGAAACGCGCCACCCCATGATATCAAAAGAAGTCGACAACCGGCGAAAAAGACATGCTCCTATAACAAACACCGTATATTTTATTAACACTTTGTCCACAGTACTTACATCTTCAAGAGTTCGGCGCTAGCGGCCGGAATATACTAGGTAGATGTACGCCAGACACCGTCTCTCGTAACAGGCTTCGCGATATCTCGCGAAACACTGTTACGCGACGAGCCTGCGTACATCTACCTAGGAGTGCGGCGCTGGCGAGCCTGCATGATTTTTTAAGATTTACTCATTTAAGCCAGGGGGCTGCCGCCCCCTGGACCCCCGCTTTTCCTTGTTACGAGCCTGCATGATTTAAGATTTACTCATTTCGGCCAGGGGGCTGCCGCCCCCGGGACCCCAGCTATTCTTTGTTGTGAGCCTGAGTGATGTAAGATTTACTCATTTAAGCCGGGGGGCTACCGCCCCCTGGACCCCCGCTGTTCTTTATTACGAGCCTGCATAATTTAAGATTTACTCATTGGCTGAGCGATAGCGAAGCCTATTACGCCACTGGAGTGCTAAAAAAGTTCAATGTCTGTCTGTCTGACTGTCTGTCTGTCTGTCTGTCTGTCTGTCTGTCTGTCTGTCTGTCTGTTTGTCTGTCTGTGTGTCTGTGTGTCTGTCTGTGTGTCTGTTCGCACGATAACTCGAGAACGAGTCAAGATATCGACCTGAAATTTTTACTGTAGCTTCTTGGCCTAAAAAGCTCGGACGAGTTCAAATATGAACACTCTAGCTCAAAAATTAACCCTGCTAAAAATTGATTTATACTTTTAAAAAAAATTAGATTTTAAATATTACAAAAGTTTATGGTGTCCTCAGGGGTATCTCGGCGAGCTGCGTTCGTTTGGACGAAAATTTCGACCGTTTTGTTCTATCTCTTACTGTTTAGCCGCTACAGCGGTAAATGTGGACGAAAACTCGTCAAAATACATGTTGGGTGTCGTTTTCAGGGTAATCTGTCGAGATGCGATCCTTGGGGCAAAAATTTTGTCTGTTTGGCACTGCGGAGAAGTGTTTTGGGGCTCGGGCACTTCGCGTAAAAGTTGGAAAATTCGTTACATAATGAAAAGAGGCGAGCGGGGGTCCAGGGGGCGGCAGCCCTCTGGCCTATTTTAAATAAAGAAAAGCGGGGGTCCAGAGGGCGGCAGCCTGGCTTAAATGAGTAAATCTTAAATCCTGCAGGCTCGTAATAAAAAAAAAGCGGGGGTGCAGGGGGCGGCAGCCCCCTGGCTAAAACGAGTAAATCTTAAATCATGCAGGCTCGCCAGCGCCGCAGGCCTAGGTAGATGTACGCAGGCCCGTCGCAGCGTAACAGTTTTTCGCGATCTATCGCGAAGCCTGTTACGAGAGACGGTGTCTGGCGTACATCTACCTAGTATTAAATAACACTGTGTTCTGTCAATTCCAATACACACCACTGTTGCGGGTTTGCCTAGCCGATCTGCGCGTAAGGCGCCGTAACTCCTAGGATAGGCCAACCCACTACACTGGTATGTAAAACAAAAACAGGCATAATCCGTAAAAAAAAATATCAATTAAGATTGGTATTGAAAGCAGATGATTGGCTGAGCGATAGCGAAGCCTATTACGCCACTGGAGTGCTAAAAAAGTTCAGTGTACGTCTGTCTGTCTGTCTGTCTGTCTGTCTGTGTGTGTGTCTGTGTGTCTGTGTGTCTGTTCGCACGATAACTCGAGAACGAGTTAAGATATCGACCTGAAATTTTTACTGTAGCTTCTTGGCCTATAACGCTCGGACGAGTTCAAATATGAACACTCTAGCTCAAAAATTGACCCTGCTAAAAAATGATTTATATTTTTTTTTTTTAAATGATTTTTAAAATTACAAAATTTTATTGTGTCCTAAGGGGTATCTCGGCGAGTTGCGACCCTTCGGGCAAAAATTTCGTCCGTTTTGCTCAATCTCTTACTGTTTAGTCGCTAGAGCGATAAATGTGGACGAAAAGTCGTCGAAATGCCGTTTCCAGGGTAATTTGTCGAGATGCGACCCTCTGGGCGAAAATTTTGTCAGTTTTGCTCTATCTCTTACTGTTTAGCCGCTACAGCGATAAATGTGGACGAAAAGTCGTCAAAATGCATGCTGGGTGTCGTTTCCAGGGTAATTTGTCGAGATGCGACCCTTTTGGGTGAAAATTTTGTCCGTTTGGCTTCGCGGAGAACGGTTTGGGCGCTCGGCCCCTTTTCGTAAAAATTGGAAAATTGATAACAAAAGGTAAAGAGGCAAGCGGGGGTCCAGAGGGCGGCAGCCCCCTGGCCAATTTTTAATAGATAAAAGCGGGGGTCCAGGGGGCGGCAGCCCCCTGGCTTAAATGAGTAAATCTTAAATCATTCAGGCTCGTAATAAGGAAAAGCGGGGGTCCAGGGGGCGGCAGCCCCCTGGCTTAAATGAGTAAATCTTAAATCATTCAGGCTCGAAATAAGGAAAAGCGGGGGTCCAGGGGGCGGCAGCCCCCTGGCTTAAATGAGTATATTTTAAATCATTCAGGCTCGCCAGCGCCGCAGGCCTAGGTAGATGTACGCAGGCCCGTCGCAGCGCAACAGTGTTTCGCGAGCTTTCGCGAAGCCTGTTACGAGAGACGGTGTCTGGCGTACATCTACCTAGTACAGCAAGAGAGATTGCTATGGGGTGCGCTTTGTGCGACAATTTGTGTGTGAACACAAACGATGTAAATGACGCTAGCAGCGCCGCGCTGCGCGCCTGCGGGGTTGGGAGGAAAAGGGGGGGGGGGCGGCGGCATAGAGCCGCGAGCGGGGAGGAGGTGTTATTGTTCCGCGCAGACTGTGCGCCACTCATTCGCTCACTCACCAGCCACCCCTGGCAGCGCCGCGCTATATTATTGGCTGAGCGATAGCGAAGCCTATTACGCCACTGGAGTGCTAAAAAGTTCAATGTCCGTGTGTCTGTCTGTCTGTCTGTCTGTGTGTCTGTCTGTCTGTGTGTCTGTCTGTCTGTGTGTCTGTCTGTGTGTCTGTTCGCACGATAATTCGAGAACGAGTCAAGATATCGACCTGAAATTTTTACTGTAGCTTCTTGGCCTAAAAAGCTCGGACGAGTTCAAATATGAACACTCTAGCTCAAAAAATAACCCTGCAAAAAATTGATTTATATTTTTTAAAAAATTAGATTTTAAATATTACAGAATTTTATGGTTTCCTAAGGGTTATCTCGGCGAGTTGCGATCCTTCGGACGAAAATTTCGTCCGTTTTGTTCTATCTCTTACTGTTTAGCCGCTACAGCGGTAAATGTGGACGAAAAGTCGTCAAAATGCATGTTGGGTGTCGTTTTAAGGGTAATTTGTCGAGATGCGACCCTCTGGGCGAAAACTTTGTCCGTTTGGCTCTACGGAGAACGGTTTGGGCGCTCGTCCCCTTTTCGTAAAAATTGGAAAATAGGTAACATAATGTAAAGAGGCGAGCGGGGGTCCAGGGGGCGGCAGCCCCCTGGCTTAAATGAGTAAATCTTAAATCCTGCAGGCTCGTAACAAAGAAAAGCGGGGGTCCAGGGGGCGGCAGCCCCCTGGCTTAAGTGAGTACAGTAAATCTTAAATCACGCAGGCTCGCCAGCGCCGCAGGCCTAGGTAGATGTACGAAGGCCCGTCGCAGCGTAACAGTGTTTTGCGAGATATCGCGAAGCCTGTTACGAGAGACGGTGTCTGGCGTACATCTACCTAGTTGTAAGGTTACACGATTGGTGTCTGGACTCAAGAGTACAAGCAGTTGACACCTTAGTGTCTTGTAGTGTTCGGAAAGTAAAGGTATAGGTATCATCTGCTAATTGGCTGATTGGCTGAGCGATAGCGAAGCCTATTACGCCACTGGAGTGCTAAAAAAGTTCAATGTCCGTGTGTCTGTCTGTCTGTCTGTCTGTCTGTCTGTCTGTCTGTCTGTCTGTCTGTGTGTCTGTTCGCACAATAACTCAAGAACGAGTCAAGATATCGACCTGAAATTTTTACTGTAGCTTCTTGGCCTAAAAATCTCGGACGAGTTCAAATATGAACACTCTAGCTCAAAAATTGACCCTGCTAAAAATTGATTTTTATTTTTTAAAAAGTAAGATTTTAAAAATGACAAAATGTTATGGTGATCTTAGGGGTATCTCGGCGAGTTGCGACCCTCTGGACGAAAATTTTGTCCGTTTTGCTCTATCTCTTACTGTTTAGCCGCTACAGCGGTAAATGTGGACGAAAAGTCGTCAAAATGCATGTTGGGTGTCGTTTTCAGGGTAATCTGTCGAGATGCGATCCTTGGGGCAAAAATTTTGTCTGTTTGGCTCTGCGGAGAAGGGTTTTGGGGCTCGAGCCCTTCGCGTAAAAATTGGAAAATTGGTTACATAATGAAAAGAGGCGAGCGGGGGTCCAGGGGGCGGCAGCCCCCTGGCCTATTTTAAATAAATAAAAGCAGGGATCCCGGGGGCGGCAGCCCCCTGGCTTAAATGAGTAAATCTCAAATCATGCAGGCTCGTAATAAAGAAAAGCGGGGGTCCAGGGGGCGACAGCCCCCTGGCTTAGAAGAGTAAATCTTAAACCATGCAGGCTCGTAATAAAAAAAAAAGCGTTGGTGCAGGGGGCGGCAGCCCCCTGGCTTAAACGAGTAAATCTTAAATCTTGCAGGCTCGCCAGCGCCGCAGGCCTAGGTAGATGTACGCAGGCCCGTCGCAGCGTAACAGTGTTTTGCGAGATATCGCGAAGCCTGTTACGAGAGACGGTGTCTGGCGTACATCTACCTAGTTGGCTGAGCGATAGCGAAGCCTATTACGCCACTGGAGTGCTAAAAAAGTTCAATGTCCGTGTGTCTGTCTGTGTGTGTGTCTGTCTGTCTGTCTGTCTGTCTGTCTGTGTGTCTGTCTGTGTGTCTGTTCGCACGATAACTCGAGAACGAGTCAAGATATCGACCTGAAATTTTTACTGTAGCTTCTTGGCCTAAAAAGCTCGGACGAGTTCAAATATGAACACTCTAGCTCAAAAATTAACCCTGCTAAAAATTGATTTATATTTTAAAAAAAAATTGGATTTTAAATATTACAAAATTTTATGGTGTCCTAAGGGGTATCTCGGCGAGTTGCGACCCTTTGGGCAAAAATTTCGACCGTTTTGCTCTATCTCTTACTGTTTAGCCGCTACAGCGGTAAATGTGGACGAAAAGTCGTCAAAATACATGTTGGGTGTCGTTTTCAGGGTAATCTGTCGAGATGCGATCCTTGGGGCAAAAATTTTGTCTGTTTGGCTCTGCGGAGAAGGGTTTTGGGGCTCGGGCCCTTCGCGTAAAAATTGGAAAATTGGTTACATAATGAAAAGAGGCGAGCGGGGGTCCAGGGGGCGGCAGCCCCCTGGCCTATTTTAAATAAAGAAAAGCGGGGGGTCCAGGGGGCGGCAGCCCCCTGGCTTAAATAAGTGAACCTCAAATCATGCAGGCTCGTAATAAAGAAAAGCGGGGGTCCAGGGGGCGGCAGCCCCCTGACTTAAATGAGTAAATCTTAAACCATGCAGGCTCGTAATAAAAAAAAAAAGCGGGGGTGCAGGGGGCGGCAGCCCCCTGGCTAAAACGAGTAAATCTTAAATCATGCAGGCTCGCCAGCGCCGCAGGCCTAGGTAGACGTACGCAGGCCCGTCGCAGCGTAACAGTGTTTCGCGATCTATCGCAAAGCCTGTTACGAGAGACGGTGTCTGGCGTACATCTACCTAGTTACGAAGAAATTTCGCTTTGTTGGCTGAGCGATAGCGAAGCCTTTTATGCCACTGGAGTGCTACAAAAGTTCAGTGTCCGTCTGTCTGTCTGTCTGTCTGTCTGTCTGTCTGTGTGTGTGTCTGCGTGTCTGTTCGCACGATAACTCGAGAATGAGTTAAGATATCGACCTGAAATTTTTACTGTAGCTTCTTGGCCTAAAAAGCTCAGACGAGTTCAAATATGAACACTCTAGCTCGAAAAGTGACCCTGCTAAAAAATGATTTATATTTTTTTTAAAAATTAGATTTTGAAAATTACAAAATTTTATGGTGTCCTAAGGGGTATCTCGGCGAGTTGCGACCCTTTGGACGAAAATTTCTTCCGTTTTGCTCTATCTCTTACCGTTTAGCCGCTACAGCGGTAAATGTGGACGGAAAGTCGTCAAAATGCATGTTGGGTGTCGTTTCCAGGGTAATTTGTCGAGATGCGACCCTTCTGGGTTAAAATTTTGTCCGTTTGTCTTCGCGGACAACGGTTTGGGCGCTCGGCCCCTTCTCGTAAAATTCGGAAAATTGATAACAGTATGTAAAAAGGCAGCGGGGGTCCAGGGGGCGGTAGCCCCCTGGCCTATTTTTAATAGATAAATGCGGGGGTCCAGGGGGCGGCAACCCCCGGGCTTAAATGAGTAAATCTGAAATCATTCAGGCTCGCCAGCGCCGCAGGCCTAGGTAGATGTACGTAGGCCCGTCGCAGCGCAACAGTGTTTCGCGAGCTTTCGCGAAGCCTTATTATTATCTATTAAAAAGAGGCTACCGCCCCCTGGACCCCCGCTTTTCTTTATTTAAAATAGGCCAGGGGGCTGCCGCCCCCTGGACCCCCGCTAGCCTCTTTTCATTATCTAACCAATTTTCCAATTTTTACGCGAAGGGCCCGAGCCCCAAAAACCTTCTCCGCAGAGCCAAACAGACAAAATTTTTGCCCCAAGGATCGCATCTCGACAGATTGCCCTGAAAACGACGCCCAACATGCATTTTGACGACTTTTCGTCCACATTTACCGCTGTAGCGGCTGAACAGTACGAGATCACTGCAAACCCTGGAATCCAATTTCTCACCCAAAATGGGAGAGGACACTTTTCCATACTAAATTAGAGTGAGAATTTTCAACCTCACTCTTTTTGAGCGAGATTTTTCTGAGCCTCGCTCTATTTGAGTAAGGATTTTTTAACCTCACTTAATTTGAGCACGAATTCTCACTTTATTTGGGCGAGGTCTCAAAATTCTTTCTCAAAAAGGGTGAGGAAAAAAATTCTTACTCTCCAGAGAGTAATTGGCTGAGCGATAGCGAAGCCTATTACGCCACTGGAGTGCTAAAAAAGTTCAATGTCCGTGTGTCTGTCTGTCTGTCTGTCTGTGTGTCTGTCTGTCTGTGTGTCTGTCTGTGTGTCTGTTCGCACGATAACTCGAGAACGAGTCAAGATATCGACCTGAAATTTTTACTGTAGCTTCTTGGCCTAAAAAGCTCGGACGAGTTCAAATATGAACACTCTAGCTCAAAAAATAACCCTGCTAAAAATTGATTTATATTTTTTTTAAGATTAGATTTTAAATATTACAGAATTTTATGGTGATCTTAGGGGTATCTCGGCGAGTTGCGACCCTTTGGGCGAAAATTTCGTCCGTTTTGCTCTATCTCTGACTGTTCAGCCGCTACAGCGGTAAATGTGGACGAAAAGTCGTCAAAATGCATGTTGGGTGTCGTTTTCAGGGTAATTTGTCGAGATGCGACCCTCTAGTCGAAAACTTTGTCCGTTTAGCTCTACGGAGAACGGTTTGGGCGCTCGTCCCCTTTTCGTTAAAATTGGAAAATAGGTAACATAATGTAAAGAGGCGAGCGGGGGTCCAGGGGGCGGCAGCCCCCTGGCTTAAATGAGTAAATCTTAAATCATGCAGGCTCGTAACAAAGAAAAGCGGGGGTCCAGGGGGCGGCAGCCCCCTGGCTTAAGTGAGTACAGTAAATCTTAAATCATGCAGGCTCGCCAGCGCCGCAGGCCTAGGTAGATGTACGAAGGCCCGTCGCAGCGTAACAGTGTTTTGCGAGATATCGCGAAGCCTGTTACGAGAGACGGTGTCTGGCGTACATCTACCTAGTATTTAAAAAAGAATAACATTTTAAAAATTACAAAATTTTATGGTGTCCTGAGGGGTATCTCGGCGAGTTGCGACCCTTTGGACGAAAATTTCGTCCGTTTTGCTCTATCTCTTACTGTTTAGCCGCTACAGCGGTAAATGTGGACGAAAAGTCGTCAAAATGCATGTTAGGTGTCGTTTTCAGGGTAATCTGTCAAGATGCGATCCTTGGGGCAAAAATTTTGTCTGTTTGGCTCTGCGGAGAAGGGTTTTGGGGCTCAGGCCCTTCGCGTAAAAATTGGAAAATTGGTTACATAATGAAAAGAGGTGAGCGGGGGTCCAGGGGGCGGCAGCCCCCTGGCTTAAATGAGTAAATCTCAAATCATGCAGGCTCGTAATAAAGAAAAGCGGGGGTCCTGGGGGCGGCAGCCCCCTGGTTAAAACGAGTAAATCTTAAATCTTGCATGCTCGCCAGCGCCGCAGGCCTAGGTAGATGTACGCAGGCCCGTCGCAGCGTAACAGTGTTTTGCGAGATATCGCGAAGCCTGTTACGAGAGACGGTGTCTGGCGTACATCTACCTAGTTGGCTGAGCGATAGCGAAGCCTATTACGCCACTGGGGTGCTAAAAAAGTTCAATGTCCGTCTGTCTGTCTGTGTGTCTGTCTGTGTGTCTGTTCGCACGATAACTCGAGAACGAGTTCAGCACTGTAAATTGAGGAGTCAGAATTCTCGCTCCCAGGAGAGCGAGATCATTGACCCAAATTTTGTCGCTCTCCCAAGAGCGAGATGATTTGATGTCGCTCAATTAGAGTCATGCATTCTGTTTTATCCTACATTGCATCGCTCAATTGGAGTGAGGTAAATCATATCGCTCAATTAGAGTCATCTTAGAAAATATCGCTCATAAAAGATGGGCAGGTGCTATAATATCGCTCAAATTCAGTCTTCATCTTGAATTCGCTCATTTTAAGTCTTTCTACACAATACCGATAATTTCAAAAGTATTACAGGTGTAAATTATTGTATCGGAGTGATCATAAACTCTGAGGGGTATATTATTATTTAATACCATACATTGTGTGGCATACATTGACGTAGTCTTTGATAGAAACCAAATGATATTGTGGAAATGAGGAGACAAGAGAAATATATCCTACCATCAACAAAAATAAAATAACTTTCTGATAGTGCACAAGTCTACTCACAAAAGGGAAAAACTGAAGCTGTGAGGTGTACGAATCCACTGACTTCGTCTGCATCGGTGTTGTGTGCAAACATATGGTTAGGTTCAGTACTCTGACACAAAACTGTTGTTTCTAACCACTTGTTTAACCAAACCAGCACATTATTATTGGTAGATGGCATCAGTAGAATTGCTGATGACAAGAATAGCGACTATCCTGGCAGAATAAGGAACGAAACTAATAAAAACTCACAAACTTAAGTCTTCCTTACTTCGTCTAGTCTAGTCCATCTTGTTTTCTTGTTCGTTTGTTTTGATTCTTTTTTTTTTCTTGTACTGTATTGCCGAGGCCGTTGTTTTGATTCTTCCTAAGATTCTTCTGCTTCTACTCTACACCTCTAGACCAGCGATAGCGATGGGCTTGTCCTGTCCAGGGTGGCGTTGCTCTGCTGCTCTGCTGCTCTAGCGGCGACTACGCGAAACAAATACCAATCCCTATCATTGTTTGCCATTATTTCGCACATTCGCGTGCATTTGCGGATTGCAGGATTCGTATTTCGTGTTGCGGAGCAGAGCAGCAGAACAGAGCAACGTCACTGACCCACAATGTGTCATGTCATGGGATACATTTTCTAGCCCCCGATCTGTAACACCGAACCGACACAACCTTGAAATTCTCGCTTCCAAGTTCAAGGTTCGTACCGTCGTGCTGGAGTGAAAGGAGTGGTGCTTCGTTGTTTTTAACAACTTCATTTGCCTTTTGCAACATAGAACTGATTGGCCTACAGCTTTGTTGCTTATCTGTGAAAATTTTCTTTTTTCTCGTGACTTTCTGTGACTAGCACCTTTCTCTTAAGTTTTCTCTACTTGCGGCTATTGATTTCAATGTTTTGGTTCCCATAACCTTCAATGTCTTTGAGCTTGCCCTTGTTTTCATGAGCTGGTTGTTTTAGTTTTGCATCATGCAAACTTTTTGCTTTAATGCACCGCATTACTATCTACTTCACTTGCATGGTTTTGCTGTATAATTTAATGCAACAAACACGTTTCTAATTTTTTAAAATCTTTTGTTCTCAGGGTTCAATCTGATGCTTGCTACCCATTTTCATGCTGAGTGAGGAAAAACTTTTCAACTGACTCCTTTGGTAAATTGTGGACACTTCTCGCTGGATTTTTGTGAGAAGATTTCAGAATTGTGGTAAGTTTCTGTAATCATATATTCATGTCATTTGTCTCTGAACCTTTTATATCTTTCCTTTATTTTGTTAATTTTGTTTATTTACAGAAAGGATGATTCAAGGTTTATCGCCTGCTGAAGACCGACAACCTAAACTTCTGATTTCAACATATGGGAACAAGAGCGGATTAGTAAACAAGTTATGAAAGACTTATACATAAACAACATGTGTTGGTGTTACTTGACTCAAAGCACATCTTTATTCTGGTAGTGATTAAGGTTTCATGGGCTGAGACCCTATTTGCCTCAAAATATAATAAATTCTTTCAAGGTAGGCTCAGCAATCATCCACTACTAATGATTTGAAGCCAAGTAAATATGAAATTGATTTGGTATTAAAAATGATATTTGATATTTGTTCTCTACCCCTTCTTTTAGTAGTTTTTGCCTAATTTATAAATTTCTTTTGATCTCAGTAAATATACAGGCTACAAGAATAATTGTGAAGTTAATTGTAGTGGGTACATAGGATGTTTTCTTTCACAATCATTTCTGTTATGGAAAGAAAATATTTTCCCCAGTTTTTAATTCTAAGTGTTTTCACAGTACTAGAGGGTGGGTTGAAAACAACTTTTTATCTTGTCAGTCACAGGCTAAAGGCATGATTCCATGTGTGTATTTTAAAGGCTGGATATGATGACACATTTGTCTTTGTTTGTAATGGCCTTTTATTTTAGAACAACAGCATTGTGGCATGATGCATGTTTAAAATTATTAGTATGGAAAAATTCCCTTATATTGTGTTCAATGTAACGTTCAGAGGAACATGAGAAAATAGAACACACTGGGACATTTTTCAAATGGTG
Source organism: Frankliniella fusca (assembly GCA_029379305.1). Classification (NCBI taxonomy): domain Eukaryota; kingdom Metazoa; phylum Arthropoda; class Insecta; order Thysanoptera; family Thripidae; genus Frankliniella; species Frankliniella fusca. The sequence goes on along the minus strand of JAHWGI010000886.1, from coordinate 227,226 downwards.
AAAATTTTTCTCTCCATAACCACCCAAAAAACTGATTTCTTTATTTCAGTTTAGAAACATAATAATTTGTCCCTCTAATCAAACCTTCTTAAGAACATACTCAAGATGAGAACATGATCTAAGAACATTTGTAATCTTTAAAAAATAACTCCAGACACGGTGCTTAAATTAAGCTTTTGCTCTAAGCACCATGTATTCTTGTCACATAACTTTAAAAACATTCTCTTTTTTAAAAGGTGTACTTAGAGAATGAAAACAAACGTGTATTCAACACATGTAAATGCAACAGCACAAAACAATTAGGAGTGGGAAGTGTTAGTTTCGAAGCAGGGTAATTTCTGTCCCCAAAGAGCGCTAAGTCTTAGTCTGCATCAGGTATCCTCACATGTGGGTTCAAAGGAAAATAAAGAGCATGATTGTTGACTGTTTTCAGCATATAGAGTAGATTTTTTCATAGATCAATATCAGCTAAGGTGGTCATGGGGTGGCGGGCTTCTTCTTTTGTGGCTACGTGCAGAGGTAGTGGGCCACCCAAGGGGGAAATAACCTCGGACTTTGGTGTACACCACTAATTATTAAAAATTTAATCCAATTCAAACGAATTCAAGCCAATTCAACCTAATTCAAATCTGATTCCAATTCAATTCAAGCTAATTCAAACCCAATTCAAGACAATTAACCCTCTAAATTAGTCCAATGCAGAGGCAATGCAAGCCAATTCACATCCAATTCATGAGATTTGTGTACCAAATTCATTGGTTATTTCCCCCTCGGTGCCACCAAGGTGGTCATTGAGACATGCCTTTACAAGGATGTTTTCAAAGTAGTACGGGCTTTGCAGACGATGTTTGTCACTTGAAAAGCTTCTCCTTATTATATTAAAGTAAAAAATACTTGCTAAAGAAAACTCAATAGCGCCCCTTCCACCAGACACCTTTCATTTGATTAAAGCTTACTTACTTTTAATATCAAGCAGCCAAATGTATGACTCAATAAAAATATTTGTTGAAATAATTGTAAATATTTGTCCAAACAAGAAGCAAAGAACATAAACTTTAGTATAGAATGTTAAGTTATATCAATTAATAAATTGACATTAGATAAAGGGACTTGTTCTTTACAATCAGTTTTTATATGTCTGTAAAAAGTGTTCAAATGTTTTTCTATGTGTGAGGATGGGAACAGTGTTAAAAAAATAAAAGATTATTTTCATGCTTTTAAATTTTGTAGTGGTATAAGTATTTAATAAAAAATGGCTGTAGAAAGGTTCATAATATTACCTAAAATTGTAACAATAAAATTTAAGATAAAATAACTCATCAATACATACATAAATAAGAAATATCCTATCTAACCCCCACACTCGAGGAGAATAATGAAAAGACTCAACTATGGTGATGTTGCTTACTAAACCCTTAACTTCAGTAAAGGAAGTCATCCAAGAAAATTTAACAAATAATCAAAGCTGGAATTCAAACAAGTTTGTTGCTAAGAAAGGTAAAATATTTCACTATTAAAGATGTCTCCTGAGTAGAACATGACATGAAAATTTTAACTAATCGCTGAATGAGCAAAGTTCCTACATGGAACAATTACATGTATTGAACTAACTGCTTTAATTACAAATATACGATGGTGATAAGGCAAATCACTTGCAGCTATTGTACCAAACTCGGTATCTGTACAGTAATTAAGTTTGAATGCATTGAGAAACTTGTTATGGCACTGTGTAATCATATGCTTGTACATAAAAATTAATTTAGCCTCATGGAGGAGCAGGTAAACAATTTCACCAAACACAGGCAATTCAGCTGACTTTGAGATCATGACCACTTGAGATTTGCGATATTCTACACCATTATAGAGGGCAACTCTATATAGAGTGAGACGCAAGTCACCAGCAATGTTTGGATAGAAGTTCAACAAGGCAGAGCGATAAACAAGGGACTGAAGCTTTATATTCACTGGGGCACCAAGGGAATCACTACTTTTCAGGAAAGGTCCGCTGACTCCTTTGCTGCTGAGCAGCATTAGACCACACATGCGACGCTGATGGGCTCTCGCAAAGGTCCCAGCTGGATCCTTGAAGCAGCGGAATATTCTCAATAATCGTTTGAAATATGAATGTTTTCCTTCAAATCTGCATTTTGAAAAAGAGAAAACCATTGTCACAACACTGTCACAAAGAGGGGAACAATGAACAATGGAACATAACTTACCCAAAACACCAAAAATTGCGAGGGGGCCCAAACAACAAAACTTGGTTTAGGTGACACTCAAAGTGCATTTTTGGTATAGCACAACCATACAACTCTTGGAATAATGTATGGTGTTGTTGAGTTAATTTGCGTATGATCTGAATGTCATTGTACGTCAGTTCCTCTGACATTAAGTAGTCTAACAGCTTTAGACGCATAGCAAAACATTTCAAATTTACTTCTTTACACACAGATACAAGTCCAGCAGTTGTCTTTTTCCTTAGTACAAATGGAAGCATGTATGCAAGATTAAGGGTCTCTGAAGCAGTCTGCCTTAGCTTCTTCTGATCGAGGTAGTGCATCTCAATTGTACTTGGTTTGTTGACTCCAAAGTGTTTGGAAAAAATACTTATCCGATTATTAATTGCAGATAAAGTTTCCTCTTTAGAATTTACAACATCTGCCAACAGACAAGCAATTTCTAACTTCAAAGAGCCTGTAATGAGAATAAAACTATGATAAATGATTGTTGGACTACCCACAGACGAAACTGGAAAAAATACCATCAAATCATGTAATATGGACCATCCTGGGTAACAAACCTTATCTTTAAATTGCCACCAACTAGTGACTACCAAAAACAACACAGTTTTGACTATTAAATAAGATGTATTATGTAGCTGAGAATACAACTAGATTTAGCAACCACAGAGAGTGGTCCACTTTACACAAGATGGTCCAAATTATATTAATTCACATCAATTGGATTCAATTATTATTGATTGAAAAGTACTCACCTTCTATAGTGTCATGCATCATATCTTGGGGGAGGCATTTGGTCACATCACAACCTTTGATTTCCATCAAGACACTCTCTCTTTTGATTCCATACTTAACAGATGGATTTACTAATCCTTCTCTGTCTTTTGGAGCAAGGGAGAAATACTGCTTTACTTCATCTACTTGCATCTTGTGCGTACTCATAGAGCGCAGAGAAAAATCACTTTCTTTGAAACTTGCAAAAAGATTTGTTTTATCCACAAAACAGTGTCTACAGGGTTTCTCAGCAAAATGGCTTTCCTTGAAACCACCCAAACATTCACTGGCAGGATTGTCTCCACAAGCACATATAAAAATGGCATGAAAATTTCTTCTCTTATTGGCTATTAAGAAGTCTACTCCTTCAGGGCTTGAGAGTTTGTTCATTCCTTCAACAAAATCTTTCAGAAATTCCTTAAAACCATGCTTCTTTAGTACTGAAGACTTCACAATGCTCAGGAGAAAAATCGAACGTCTGGAAGATCTCAGCTTTGCATTTATGTTATATATCACAAAATATATGAAAGTGTCAGCGTGAACACCAGACTTGCTACTAGCTGAATCTGTTAGATCCACACCATCAGAGTAGATGCCAATTGCAAGAGTTTTGGGATCTGATTTTACACAGGGATGATTTTGATAAAAATAACTGTCTAATGGAGATGTGAAAACACCAGACCTAACTGGGGCCGGATTATCAATGCAGTCCAAAATTTCAGAACACGACAAGATTTTCTGTAATGATGGTAGAAATGGCACTACATATCCAAAATCCACATCAATTTCCTTCACAATGCAATTTTTAACTACTTTTTTTCTTGCAACTGAGACTTTGAATGGTTTCACCAAACCCTGTTCTTTATCCATGTATCTTTCAAGTTCTGTCGCAGTTTCAATCCCTGCAAAAAGGGACTGACCACGCAATGTCTCAATGCATGAAACAGCTTCCTCAGTACTAAGAACATCATGTGGATCTTTACTGAACTTGCTCTGCAACAACAAAAACAAAATTAACCAAAATAAAACACGGATAAAGGTATGTGTTTGACAATTGCATTCTGTGTGAGAATTCAAGTGAGAGTAATTACCTGGACAATATCCAAGAAGGTGTCAAATAATGTACCAACTCCAGAGATGACTTGTTGAATTACTGGCTGAGTAGCACAGTGAACTTCTTTAAGATTGATTAAAAGTGATGCCGCTTTCAACTGCAATACTCCTTCTAATTTCAGGTTGGACTCAGCTGAAAAGCAGAGCAAATTTGTAGTGTCAAAAGCGTATGGCGTTGAGACTTACTGTATTCTATTTAAGCAATACAACAAGCTACCAGCTATGTGCAGCACATTTTGAATCTCCACATCACTAAATGGATTAATACCAGCTTCACCTATAATTTAAAGAATATGTACATAGAAAAATTTGCCGAGGTTCAAGTAACTGCAGATAAAAGAATTTTTTTAGAGACAAACCAAGGGAATCATTAGAACTGCTTGACAGCTTCTCAGTATCACCATGCTTTCTCCTAATGTGCGTCCTCAAGCCCTCATAGTTCTCATAAGACACTCCTGGGCACTTTACACATTTATACAAGATATTTCCATAACTATCCTTATGACGGATATTGAGGTGTTGGATTAACCTTTCTTGGGAGTAAAAGAACACAGAGGAACTTGCGGAGCAAAGTGGACACCTTTGCATAAACATCCTACCATGGAGACTGTAAAAAGAAATATCAAACATTAATTAATTCACCCTCAATATACTGTACTAAAAGTTTTGGAGTCTCAGGGGGCAAGGGAAAAGCCGAAACAACTGAAATAAGTTTAACATGAATTTTAGTGAGGAAGGAACATCAATCAGCAGAAAGTAATAAAAATAGTAATCGAAATTATCAATAAATGAGAGGATTGTTGTGTAACTTTCATCGGGCACAAACTTTTTGCCTAAAGCAAGACTAGTGTAAGGTTAGGAAGGTTAGGAACCCACCAGGAATCCTATATTTGTGGCATTCAGATACAATTTCTAAGTGGACGGCACATAGTAATAATAATTTAAAACTTATTAAAGAAACTTTGAATTTGAAAGTCTTGAATACACTCGGTAAGGCACAACCATGACACAACCCTCCTGAATAGAGAGAAGGGAATCACCAGTCACCATGTATCACACTAACACTGCTGCCAGCTGCCACAGGAGCGCTGCAACGATAAAACATTTTTGTCCAATGCTTTTCTTTCAATAAAAATTATTATTCATTTTTCCTGTCTTCAAATTCCTCAAATAATTAGCCGAACGTAGATGAGATGTGGGTGTGGCCTCCGCCCATATTTTTGTGTTTCAAAGGTTGGTCAACGTCAAAGGCGCTTCATTCGTTTGAAAATTTTAAACGGACTCCAGGAGTACAGGAATACTCGGTCGTGTTAATTTTGGTTCACCAGAAAGAAATAACTATTTATAGAAAAAATGGATACTTTGAGCGTTCTTGTTAATGTTGATGATCGTAGCATTGTATTAGAGCTTGAGAACAACAGTTTCTTTACTCTTCAAGCAACTTTCATGGATATGTGTAAGGCTGACATGTCTTTGAAAAATAGGCTTGCTGATTACATGCCCGTTTTTCAAAGCCTAAACCAAAAGTTCAAAAAGTACATCGAATTACCTAAAAATAAGCCTATTATCGACGCACAGGAAATTTTTGTGAAGTGGGTTCCATTTCATCTGCAGGTAAGCCAGATTTTGCTACTATACACATACATTTTTAACCTCTTGTGGTGTGGTCGATTATAGTCAACATTCTTTTTATTTCAGGCTCCACCCCTTGAAGATGTGGAAAAACCTGGTCCTAGTATCGTTCCAGTGCAACCAGCCGTCACTAAAGCAGACGGGCCGTAAGTACGTTAGTGCCCTCCGTCCGAAGGGTACTGACGACCTTAAATTGCTACCAAATTGCTCTTAGGCCTCCTAACTTCAAAAAGTCTTTCTCAGTCACTCTATCCTAAGCCCTTGCATCAAATCAGAAAATGTCAATGCATTAATTAGATAGAAATCCAAACTTCTGTCCTATTCTCCAAGCCATTCATAATTCTATTTTTCTGGCTGAATTAGAAACACTTTTCCAGGGGTAGCAGTATTAGCAGCACATCGGAGTCAGATGAAGAGATTGATAATTCTTGGCTATCAAAGGCGAAGGCACTATTTAATCCTGAAGATTGGAAAGAATTGTCTGGCTTTGAGAAGCGAGTAGAGGCAGGTCGTTTGGAAAAGCACACACTTCTGCAATCAATGGGTACTGTTGATATTTGAATATAGTTTTTTTAAATTATATTTTTTCTCCTTCTTACAGCTACGTGAATTTGAACTTATTGTTTCAGGAATTCTTGAAGGCGACTATGTGCCTACATCAAAAGTTGCTTTTGTGGCTCCTAAACGCAAAAGTAACAATCAAAGAGGAAAAAACAAAGTAATGAAAAACCCAATTTTTACTCGTTCTTTACCACCACCTCTCTCAGTGGTGAAAAGAACGAGTATTGTTCTCAGTCAAGTGTACCCCCTTAACTGATTCCACTTTTATCTCAGATCTCACAATACCTACAGGCATGATACTTTTACTATTCTAAACAAAATATGCCGATCTTTATTCCAACAATGAACTTTTTTTCAAGTTTAATAGTATTATTTTGAGAACACTTAAGAAATTTTGCATGTTTTCATTGTAAGTCAATTGTAAGGAATTTCCAATCTCAGATAGCACAATACCTACAGACATCAAACTTGTTATATAAAAAACAAGTTCCCTATACTTATAACAAAATTTATTTTGTGAATGATTTACCCCTTGTTCTTTTTTTAATGCAGTGAGAGTTAAATTACATAGCATACAATCTCATTTATTTTCAATTTGCAGGAAAATGTAGCCCCACATTCAAAGAGATTTAAAGAGGTAAGAAGAAGTTAATAGTTTTAACCTGAGATTTACTCTGATTCCCTATTTAAAAGACACCTTCTACTTCAGGGACAAAACAGATTACCAGCAGTACCAAAAAGAAGGTCAACCAGACAAAACAAGTCTAGAGTTTTAAGTGATAATGAAGATGAAGATGAAGATGAAATATTTTTTAACAGTAAAGAATCAGAAAAAGAGGTAAGCATTTTTTTTACACACATTTACTCACTTATAAAAGGTAGACACACACAAAAAAAATTTTTCTACTTGATTACAGTCAAATCATGAAGTCAACAGCGTTTCAAAACCAGTCCAGAACTTTCACGATGACACAAATTATGAGCAATTCAGAAAGGAGTTTGATGTGGTAGAGGAGGAAGATACAGCTCATACTTCTCCAAAAAAGAAAACTGTGAGTGGTCCAAATCTTTAAACAATGTTATGAAATCTTGTTATCACCGAACCGTATAATAATTGCATTTATAGAATTTAATTAATTGAGAGTCTTTTTCCTGTCCAGAAAAAGACAAAAGCTAAACAAGCTCCAAAGGGGAAAAAACCCATCTCTGAGAGGCGCAAACCACAAATTGTATGCGTAGCAAACTTTAAAGTTGTTTCTAATTACTAGAAATTAGCAAATTTTAAGGTCTATCTGATTTCAGGTTCCAAGAAAGTTTTCAAAACAAATTAGACAAACTAATGCAGTTCCAAAATTTACTGAAAAATTGGAAGGTGATATCAGACTTGGGCGCCATAGTGTACAAAGATTATACTTGGAAATCAGGGATCACATAGAGCTACACTCAGGAGGTCTCTACCTTACCCCTAGAGAATGGACTCTCCTTTGCAGTTCTATTGTAAGAATGTATCCTACTCTGGCAGATTGTGATAACCCACTGGGGCATGTAAGTTCATTCAAAAAATATTCTAAAAACAATTTAATTTTAATTGAAAAAGACTAACAGATGAGTATTTTTTTAGGACACCTTAAAAAGAGGTATTCAGAAGTCAATAACTTCTAGGAGATACCACATGAAAGAAAAATTAGAGTCACAAAACACACAAGGAGGGGAACTTCAAGTAGTACTTGCAGTGTAAGAACTTTTAACTTCTGTCAAGTTTTAATCATCTTTTACCCAAAACTTGCTTTGAAAACATCCAATACTTTGTTACAGAGACCAAGTTTCAGATGAAACTGCCAGCCACCTTCAGGCATTACAGTCTGGGACAAGTGATGACCATAGAGTAAGGTGGCTTATTAAAAAGACACTTGAAGTGCGCCACAGGGAAATGACAGAGAGCACCATTCAGACTTACATGGCAAAATATCCCCATTACATGAATAGTAAAATGGTTTGTAACAGTATGTTTTAAGAAAAACTCATGCTTTTAGATAAATATAAGATAACTGTGGTAAAAATGACATTAAATTTACAGCTTCTTTATGAGTATGCACTTACCTGCAAATTTGATCTGCTGAAATTACACCAAAATGCAGATGTGATTCTCAAAAAGCTAAACGTGCTTTTTCAAGATTTGAATTTCAGTGACAATATTGAATTAATTTTGGAACTCCAGGAGCAGTTGTACCCAGCTGCTCTGCGCAAGAGAAAGGAAGGAGCAATCACCAAATTTATCACAGCCATGAATGTTGGTACTTTTATTTTAAATGTGCCACTAAAATAACAATATGACATTACCTTTAAATTATTGAACAGGTTTCTGAAGCTGAAGCTAGGATTGGTGTGTTGGACACAACCCAAGAGGTCCACTCCCCTTGTGTCCTCCTTCTCATTGATACTGATGATAGTGGTCACCGTTCCATCAAATCTTCGTATCTGAAAATGTTTACAGGAACTGCATCAGTCTATGAGAATCCAACATGTTCAGCAATTCTTCTTCAGTCGTTGTCTCCATACTTCACTTTTGATTTGAAATACCCTCTGGCCTACAACAGTATTTTAAGATTTCTAGAAAAGAACATCCATGGGTTCCTGAGTGAAGAAACAAAGAATCTTACTGTCAAGCAGGAATACCCCAAGTTTGTGAAAAGATTTGATAAGATAACACTAAACTAAAAAGAAAATGTTATTTTAAAATCTAAAATGTTAATCATTTAATTCGTTTTCAAAGCAGTGATTTTGTCCGTTGAGTAGTTGTATGTAGCTATTTATTTTAATTCTGTACTCTTTCTTTCTCACAGAACATGGTAAATGTAATTCCTAGGTAGCCACATAAACTTAACAGTGAGAGAGTATACCTACTATTTGAAATAAATTTCCTTTCATTCTTATTTTACTTACTGGCTGAGTAGGTAGTCTGCCTTGAACTGAAATACAGGAAGGTACTGCACCAGTGTGCACCTCCATAGAGTATCGGAGCCAATCCAGTCAGAGACATTGTGCCTAAAGACAGAGAGAAATACTATCGCTTACATTTTGTAACAACACACAAGCAACTGATAGGGAAATATGCTCCAATATTAGAACAGGTCATAATATACACAGATACCAGAAAATTGATTTCAGTTATTCAACAATATCATACGAGAAATAAGATGAAATTATCAAAAGACTTCACCTTGATTAAAAATATTCAGCTATAACACTCGCCCTCTAAATATTTAGTCACAGGAGTTAGAACTCAATATTGGACTGAAACACAAAGGCCCTCTGACAAAGGAGCTTCACAAGGGAGTCCCGGATCAGAGATTTAGCTGAGAAATCTAATTATGAATGGCTTTTGACCTTTTGACAGTTTTTTTTTCACGCGAGGAGGCAGGCAGGATGAACCACTCTCCGTAAAATTTTTCGTGATATAGGCTGGGATGAGCCTCAAAGCTATAACAGATGAAGAATCTTAATTTTAAAAACGACGCCTAGGTTAAGACGTATTTCCAAACTATTGCCGTTGCCAAACTGCTTCCAAACAAACATGCCGCAGACGACGAGTACGAACAAGAAAAAGAAAAATATGGAAAAGCATGGAACATCATGGTTAGTTTCTCATAATTTGATGTCACTTGGTTATTTGCACAGTAAAGCAGACGACAAAATGTCTTCTCTTCTCTTGAAAAGGTGGCACTTTCTCAAAGTTTTGGCGTGTTTTGTGTTTCATGACGCTTTTCCGTGTTCAGATCGCACTTAAACAGAGCCACAATTAGATTCCTACGTATATCACACTTTTCGAGCGTAGCTAGCGATTATCTCCTCGATACACGCATTGCTTGAACCGGTTCGGTAGGATCATAAGTGAAAGGTTAATGTACGTCAAGGGTACACAATCCTGGACCTGTCGTCTGTCGTATCAAACACTCAAGACCAAGACCCGAGCTGGAAATGGAGGCGCGCGTAAAAACTTTGAAGTGTAAGACATGAAGAAACTAGCTCTCCTACATTCAGGTGCGTGTTTGGAACAGTTGAGGTTGAGACAACAGACAAGTGTGCACAGCCAACCACACCCTACAAACTAGTGTGGGAGTTAGGGAGCGTCTAGAACAGCTCACTTTGCTCACTCACTCTCACTCACTCAGTGAAAACCATGCAAGGGTGAGTGAGAGTGAGTGAGCAAGTGAGCTGTTCTAGACGCTCCCCAACTGTTAAGAAGGTTAAGGGAAAAAATAAATGTTCTGTTGGCTGTGATGTTTGGTCAAAATAATAGTGGTTCAGTGTTATGGCGTGTCAGATTTAATCAGATGGATTAAATGTCCCTAGTCTTTTATAACTCTGGAGAAATTACAGCAAAATAAAACATCCAGGTTATCGCAATAAGAGTAATTTTTTTCTAAGTATGTGAATTTGACTAATTTCCATATGCGAATATTGACTGTGATGAGGTGATTTTACCTGTAATGAGAACCACGGGGAATGCTGGTATTGAATTACTTTTGCAGTGATAGTGAAAACTCTGGTTAAACGATGTTACCCACATTACTATGAAAGAGCGAATTTACCTGTGTGACTCTTAAAGGGTGATATCAGCTACATGACTCAAACTGAGCGATTACTTCAGATGACTCAAATTGAGTGAGCTAAAAATATGTCGCTCTAATTGAGCAACTCAAATGTATGTCGCTCTAAATGAGCAACTCAAATGTTTGTCGCTCCTATTGAGCCTTATTAAAATGTGTCGCTTGTTTTGAGTCAGAAACCTCGCTCCTCAATTTACAGTGAGATATCGACCTGACATTTTTACTGTAGCTTCTTGGCCTAAAAAGCTCGGACGAGTTCAAATATGAACACTCTAGCTTAAAAATTGACCCTGCTAAAAATTGATTTATATTTTTTAAAAAATTAGATTTTAAAAATTACAAAATTTAATGGTGTCCTAAGGGGTATCTCGGCGAGTTGCAGCCCTTTGGGCGAAAATTCCGTCCGTTTTGCTCTATCTCGTACTGTTAAGCCGCTACAGCGGTAAATGTGGACGAAAAGTCGTCGAAATGCATGTTGGGTGTCGTTTTCAGGGTAATCTGTCGAGATGCGATCCTTGGGGCAAAAATTTTGTCTGTTTGGCTCTGCGGAGAAGGGTTTTGGGGCTCGGGCCCTTCGCGTAAAAAATTGGAAAATTGGTTACATAATGAAAAGAGGCGAGCGGGGGTCCAGGGGGCGGCAGCCCCCTGGCCTATTTTTTGTAAATAAGAGCGGGGGTCCAGGGGGCGGCAGCCCCCTGGCTCACATGAGTAAATCTCAAATCATGCAGGCTCGTAATAAAAAAAAGCGGGGGTCCAGGGGGCGGCAGCCCCCTGGCTCAAATGAGTAAATCTTAAACCATGCAGGCTCGTAATAAAAAAAAAAGTGGGGTTCCAGGGGGCAGTAGCCCCCTGGCTAAAACGAGTAAATCTTAAATCATGCAGGCTCGCCAGCGCCGCAGGCCTAGGTAGATGTACGCAGGCCCGTCGCAGCGTAACAGTGTTTCGCGATCTATCGCGAAGCCTGTTACGAGAGACGGTGTCTGGCGTACAGCTACCTAGTAAAATTGCCCTCAAATTCTCACTCGTATGGGGGCGAGAATTAGGATTCGTAGATTTTCAGTGATAGAGCAAAACGGACGAAATTTTCGCCCAAAGGGCCGCAACTTGCCGAGATACCCCTGAGCACTCCATACTATATTGTTGGCTGAGCGATAGCGAAGCCTATTACGCCACTGGAGTGCTAAAAAAGTTCAATGTCCGTCTGTCTGTCTGTCTGTCTGTCTGTCTGTCTGTCTGTGTGTCTGTGTGTCTGTTCGCACGATAACTCGAGAACGAGTTACGATATCGACCTGAAATTTTTACTGTAGCTTCTTGGCCTAAAAAGCTCGGACGAGTTCAAATATGAGCAGTCTAGCATAAAAATTGACCCTGCTAAAAATTGATTTAGATTTTTTTAAAAATTAGATTTTAAAAATTACAAAATTTTATGGTGTCCTTAGGGGTATCTCGGCGAGTTGCGATTATGAGGGCGAAAATTTCGACCGTTTTGCTCTGTCTCTTACTGTTTAGCCGCTACAGCGGTAGATGTGGACGAAAAGTCGTCAAAATACATGTTGGGTGTCGTTTTCAGGGTAATCTGTCGAGATGCGATCCTTGTTGGCTGAGCGATAGCGAAGCCTATTACGCCACTGGAGTGCTAAAAAAGTTCAGTGTCCGTCTGTCTGTCTGTCTGTCTGTCTGTCTGTCTGTCTGTCTGTCTGTGTGTCTGTCTGTCTGTGTGTGTGTCTGTTCGCACGATAACTCGAAAACGAGTTAAGATATCGACCTGAAATTTTTACTGTAGCTTCTTGGCCTAAAAAGCTCGGACGAGTTCAAATATGAACACTCTAGCTCAAAAATTAACCCTGCTAAAAATCGATTTATATTTTAAAAAAATGATTTTAAATATTATAAAATTTTATGGTGTCCTAAGGGGTATCTCGGCGAGTTGCGATCACTTGGCGAAAATTTCGACCGTTTTGCTCTATCTCTTACTGTTTAGCCGCTACAGCGGTAAATGTGGACGAACAGTCGTCAAAATACATGTTGGGTGTCGTTTTCAGGGTAATCTGTCGAGATGCGATCCTTGGGGCAAAAATTTTGTCTGTTTGGCTCTGCGGAAAAGGTTTTTTGGGCTCGGGCCCTTCGCGTAAAAATTGGAAAATTGGTTAGATAATGAAAAGAGGCTAGCGGGGGTCCAGGGGGCGGCAGCCCCCTGGCCTATTTTAAATAAAGAAAAGCGGGGGTCCAGGGGGTGGTAGCCTTTTTTTAATAGATAAAAGCGGGGGTCCAGGGGGCGGCAGCCCCCTGGCTTAAATGAGTAAATCTTAAACCATGCAGCTCGTAATAAAAAAAAAGCGGGGGTGCAGGGGGCGGCAGCCCCCTGGCTAAAACGAGTAAATCTTAAATCATGCAGGCTCGCCAGCGCCGCAGGCCTAGGTAGATGTACGCAGGCCCGTTGCAGCGTAACAGTGTTTCGCGATCTATCGCGAAGCCTGTTACGAGAGACGGTGTCTGGCGTACATCTACCTAGTTGGCTGAGCGATAGCGAAGCCTATTACGCCACTGGAGTGCTAAAAAAGTTCGGTGTCCGTCTGTCTGTCTGTCTGTCTGTCTGTCTGTCTGTCTGTCTGTCTGTCTGTCTGTCTGTCTGTCTGTGTGTCTGTGTGTCTGTTCGCACGATAACTCGAGAACGAGTTAAGATATCGACCTGAAATTTTTACTGTAACTTCTTGGCCTTAAAAGCTCGGACGAGTTCAAATATGAACACTCTAGCTCAAAAATTGACCCTGCTAAAAAATGAATTATATTTTTTTAAAAAATTAGATTTTAAAAATTTCAAAATTTTATGGTGTCCTAAGGGGTATCTCGGCGAGTTGCGATCTTTGGCCGAAAATTTCGTCCGTTTTGCTCTATCTCTTACTGTTTAGCCGCTCCAGCGGTAAATGTGGACGAAAAGTCGTCAAAATGCATGTTGGGTGTTGTTTTCAGGGTAATTTGTCGAGATGCGACCCTTTTGGACGAAAATTTCGTCAGTTTTGCTCTATCTCTTACTGTTTAGCCGCTACAGCGGTAAATGTAGACGAAAAGTCGTCAAAATACATGTTGAGTGTCGTTTTCGGGGTAATCTGTCGAGATGCGATCCTTGGGGCAAAAATTTTGTCTGTTTGGCTCTGCGGAAAAGGGTTTTGGGGCTCGGGCCCTTCGCGTAAAAATTGGAAAATTGGTTACATAATTGGCTGAGCGATAGCGAAGCCTATTACGCCACTGGAGTGCTAAAAAAGTTCAATGTCCGTCTGTCTGTCTGTCTGTCTGTCTGTCTGTCTGTCTGTCTGTCTGTCTGTGTGTCTGTGTGTCTGTGTGTCTGTGTGTCTGTTCGCACGATAACTCGAGAACGAGTCAAGATATCGACCTGAAATTTTTACTGTAGCTTCTTGGCCTAAAAAGCTCGGACGAGTTCAAATATGAACACTCTAGCTCAAAAATTAACCCTGCTAAAAATTGATTTTAACTTTTTGAAAAAGTTAGATTTTAAATATTACAAAATTTTATGGTGTCCTAAGGGGTATCTCGGCGAGTTGTGACCCCTCTGGGCGAAAATTTCGACCGTTTTGCTCTATCTCTTACTGTTTAGCCGCTACAGCGGTAAATGTGGACGAAAAGTCGTCAAAATGCATGTTGGGTGTCGTTTTCAGGGTAATCTGTCGAGATGCGATCCTTGGGGCAAAAATTTTGTCTGTTTGGCTCTGCGGAGAAGGGTTTTTGGGGCTCGGGCCCTTCGCGTAAAAATTGGAAAATTGGTTACATAATGAAAAGAGGCGAGCGGGGGTCCAGGGAGCGGCAGCCCCCTGGCCTATTTTAAATGAATTAAAGCGGGGGTCCAGGGGGCGGCAGCCCCCTGGCCTAAATGAGTAAATCTCAAATCATGCAGGCTCGTAATAAAGAAAAGCGGGGGTCCAGGGGGCGGCAGCCCCCTGGCTTAAATGAGTAAATCTCAAATCATGCAGGCTCGTAATAAAGAAAAGCGGGGGTCCAGGGGGCGGCAGCCCCCTGGCTAAAACGGGTAAATCTTAAATCATGCAGGCTCGCCAGCGCCGCAGGCCTAGGTAGATGTACGCAGGCCCGTCGCAGCGTAACAGTGTTTCGCGAGCTTTCGCGAAGCCTGTTACGAGAGACGGTGTCTGGCGTACATCTACCTAGTGAATAGAGGCGAGCGGGGGTCCAGGGGGCGGCAGCCCCCTATGGCCTATTTTTGGCTGAGCGATAGCGAAGCCTATTACGCCACTGGAGTGCTAAAAAAGTTTAGTGTCCGTCTGTCTGTCTGTCTGTCTGTCTGTCTGTCTGTCTGTGTGTCTGTGTGTCTGTGTGTCTGTTCGCACGATAACTCGAGAACGAGTTAAGATATCGACCTGATATTTTTTTTGTAGCTTTTTGGTCTAAAAAGCTCGGCCGAGTTCAAATATGAACACTCTAGCTCAAAAATTGACCCTGTTAAAAATTGATTTATATTTTTTTTAAAAATTAGATTTTAAAAATTACAAAATTTTATAGTGTCCTAAGGGGTATCTCGGCGAGGTGCGGCCCTTTGGGCGAAAATTTGGTCCGTTTTGCTCTATCTTTTACTGTTTAGCCGCTACAAAGGTAAATGTGGACAAAAAGTCGTCAAAATGCATGTTGGGTGTCGTTTTCAGGGTAATCTGTCGAGATGCGATACTTGGGGCAAAAATCTTGTCTGTTTGGCCCAACGGAGAAAGGTTTTGGGGCTCGGGCCCTTCGCGTAAAAATTGGAAAATTGGTTACATAATAAAAAGAGGCGAGCGGGGGTCCAGGGGGCGGCAGCCCCCTGGCCTATTTTAAATAAAGAAAAGCGGGGGTCCAGGGGGCAGTAGCCCCCTGGCTTAAATGAGCAAATCTCAAATCATGCAGGCTCGTAATAAAGAAAAGCGGGGGTCCAGGGGGCGGCAGCCCCCTGGCTTACATGAGTAAATCTTTTCAACCATGCAGGCTCGTAATAGGAAAAAAGCGGGGGTCAAGGGTGCGGCAGCCCCCTGGCTAAAACGAGTAAATCTTTAATCATGCAGGCTCGCCAGCGCCGCAGGCCTAGGTGGATGTACGCAGGCCCGTCGCAGCGTAAAAGTGTTTCGCGATCTATCGCGAAGCACTCTCATGTCCCTACGGATGTGCTTTCTCCATAATACGGAGAATTTTGTGCAAGCGTAATATGGATCAGAAATCATCTGTAATACGGATAAAATCATCCGTAATATGGATTAATTAATCCATATTACAAACTTTGCTTGATCCGTAAGTTACGGTGAATTTGGTCCATACTTTATGGATGGAGGCATGTTTGTAATAAGGATTAAATTATCCATATTACGAATGATTTTATCCGTATTACAGATGATTTGTGATCCATATTACGCTTGCACAAAATTCTCCGTATTATGGAGATAGCACATCCGTAAGGAAATGAGAGTGAGCCTGTTACGAGAGACGGTGTCTGGCGTACATCTACCTAGTAATACAAAGGCCCCGTTTTCTTCGTATAACAAAGCACTGCTTCGTTGACTTTTAACAGTGTAATGAGTGTCACTACCACCCGCAAAGCTGCGCAGGCTGCCACTTTTGAGCGCCTGTGATAGCGGCTGGGCGGCCTGCCCGCACGCGCAAAACACCCGAGCGACGCGGGCTGGACTACCATGTCTGGATCCAGATGTCTAAAGTCCTCGATAGAGAGAGAAACGAGAACTCCTGAAATGCACCGAGCAATCCCTCATACCATCCTCATCACCTCCCCGCCTTTCCCCACGCGGGCTCCCCTCCTGAGGTGCTCCGGAGTATAAAATAGGCCTCGGTCGCAGTCGATCAGGCCCAAAGCAACATTCATCGACCTCTGACAACGATTTTTGTTCACAGGGACCATTTCGTATTCTTCCGGGCCCTATTGAGCCCTGCCCACCTGAGATAAACGCCCAAAATCAGCTTCAATACAACTACAAACGTACCCGGAGTCGCTATAACAAGGATATTTGGTTTTATTCTGGCAACGTGACGTGGCCATTTCCCTTTGACGATGCGCTTTCGGTAATGATAAGCTGTGGGAATTCACTGTGAAAAGTTTACGAAGCAATGCTTCGCAACCTACAAAGAAAACGCGCCCTCTGTAGTTACAAAGAAACTGCTTCGTAATTACGAAGCATGCCGGGCAATTCTTTGTAATAACGAAGCATTTTCTTTGTAATTACGAAGAAATTTCGCTTTGTAATACAAAAGCCCCGTTTTCTTCGTATTACAAAGCACTGCTTCGTAGACTTTTAACAGTGTTGTTATTACGCCAAGTTCAAAGTACGCCAGTGGTATGAAAGACACTTTGTACCAGGTGTCGTGGTTCTTATTCCGATTGAACAATCGTCCCTGGGTATTGTGCTGCCCAAGCAAAGTGTAAAAATTGCACTCGGGGTGCCACTCAACCCAAAAATGAATGTTATGGTTGGTCGGGATTGATCCCGTAAGTTTCAGGTTGTTATGCAGTGACGCTATACCCGAGGAGTACGTCACCTTCTCCAAGCAGTGTACACCCTGCGTTCACTGTTAAAAGTCTACGAAGCAGTGCTTTGTAATACGAAGAAAACGGGGCCTTTGTATTACAAAGCAAAATTTTCTTGTAATTACAAAGGAAATGCTTCGTGATTACAAAGAATTGCCCGGCATGCTTGGTAATTACGAAGCATTTTCTTTGTTATTACAGACAGCGCGTTTTCTTTGTAGGTTACGAAGCATTGCTTCGTAAACTTTTCACAGTGAATTCCAATCATTACCTAATCACGATCTAGTCACAGAACTTTTTGACACAAATCTATTTTACGCATTTTAAAATAACAAAATATCGAATTGGTGCCAAAAATTTATAGCTTTTTTACAAGTTTGGTTAAATTTTCCTCCCAATCACAATACAACCCTCCTATTTAAAGAGTAAGGTACCTCTCGGCTGTTCCCGACACCACCAGATCCGTTTGAGGTGCGGAGGAGCGTGTGCGTCAGTTGGTGCAGCTGAGGGGCCATTAATTAAGTACGTCTATAGATGGTCAAATCACGCAAACGCAATTTTTCCCACAATGTATAAAGATCGCTCAAAATGGAGACAAAAACAGAAAGAAAACTCTTTGATGTTGAGGAACCAATGGCACAGTGTATTTCCAAGTCGCATGATTTTACAGAATTTCGCTTTTTTTCGGTGCATAACTTTTTTCCCCATATGCGAGCATATTTTTCAAAATCTGATAAAAGAACAACAAACACCCGTCGTTTCATACTTCAGGTCACATTCATATATTCGTCACCGCGCATCGTAATATTCGTTATATCCATAATATCTACAAAGTCCATAATATATAAAATTCCGTACACGGCTCAGGCGAGTTGGCGACCCCTCGACTTTTCATAAGCCCACTTAATTTTAAAAATGTAATGATGCAGGTGAAATGTGTTTCCATTTTTAAGTTTTTCAGTATGCTCCCTAACAGAGATATGGGGTGAAAGTGCATAACATGGATCAGGCCCCAAATGTGGATCATATCTGTTTGGGTGGCTCGAGGGAGACGCGTGGGTTAAAAGCGTGATGAGCATATTTTTTTTTTTTTCACCATCGTGTAGTTTGAATTAGTGTTCGGACAGCCTTAAAAAAAAAAAAAAAAAAAAAAAAAAACGGTTTTTTTCCAATGTTTCGAACGTTTCGAACGGTTTTTTTCCGCGGCCTAAAGAAACATGTTTTAAACCGAAAAAAACGTTTTTATTGTTTCAGTTGCGTACTTTCACAGAAATGTCAATTTTATAGAAATAAAAGGTTTTTGCAAGTAACTAAGAGTGAATTTGACGTTGTGGACATTTTATACCAAATAAGCACTAACGTAGAGAGGAGGGCAGTGAAAGTGAAGAGGATGTAGCAGTAGACATCTCCATTTCTTCACTACACTCTAAATGACCATGGACATTTTTATAACTAGCACTGAACGATTCTGCACGTCACTAACTAGATACAATTTTCACCTTTTAATTGCGTGCAGTTAGTTACAAATTGTGTGGAGTTCGTTACAAATTGTTACTATCGGCAAACAATATTGTATCTTGTCTAGTGACGTACAAAATCGTTCATAGTTAGTTACAAAAAAATGTCCATTGACATTTAGAGTGCATAGTCTGAACCTGACCTCCCTGACGAAGTCGAAGTTTTATCTTAAAAGACGCTACGGAATGTTCCTGTTACATTTTGATGTTTCAGTGTAGTCTGTTTCAATACTGAAATGTTATCGAAAGACACATTTGGTGGATAGTGTGAGTGAGGCCGCTGCCCGATTGTCACTTGTTTTGAGGCTGCCGTGTCCGTTCCTAAATGCGTGAGGCAGGGCGGAGAGCGCAAGACTCGCGGATCCCGCGAAGCTGCTCCCCCGCGAGCGCCCCGCGAAGTGACATACCGCGTACCGCGATGCCGCGAGAGCCCCGCGGCGGGGGTGACTCGCGGGGACACTCACGACTCACCCCCATACGAGCGACGACACACTCGCGAAGGACCCCACGGTCCTCCGCGGTCACTTCACTGTGTCCTCGGGTCAACTCGGGTAGTTCACCCCGCTCGAGGGGGGTGAGTCGCGGACCCGCCGACCCGGCAGCCTCATAACAAGTGACAATCGGGCAGTGGCAGCGGCCTCACTCTAAATCCACCATTTATTTAATTGAAAGATAGCAAAGCTTGAATTTTATGAATGTTCGATGTTCTTGTATTGTCCTTATTTAATTTTGAACAAAACTAAATTGATAAAAAGTGATGGTATTAAGTGTCTTTTCTACCCATGACCCATCCAAATGGTCACTTTTTCCTTTTTTGTCATGATGAACTTATAACATTCACTCCTTACATTTCTGGGATTTTTTTTTAATTTTTCCGTTTTTTTCCGTTTCGAACGGAAAAAAACGGTTTGTTTCGATGGTTTTTTTTTCGTCAACGAAAAAAAAAAACGGTTTTTTAAGAACACTAGTTTGAATTATCTGGGTTCAGAAAACTTATCCCCGTTTTATTTGAGCCACCCATGGCGACAATCAAGTGAAGAGGACTTAGCTCCTTTCATAAACCCCTGTGTGTCCTATCATGTAGAGTATTCTCCTATAATATTTGATAAACAGAGGTATACCAAAAAATACCATAACTTGCCATAAAAATCTCATTTCGGGGTAGATCAACTTATTCCCTTCTTCCAGTTCATCTACCCAGCACAAAAGGGAGAAACATTTACTAAAATCATATCAATTGACAGGGGAAAAAAACAAAACAAGGTTGGCCAAACGGAGCAGACCCAGGGGGTCGTTAACTCTGATATTCCTTCGTACACGAAGCTGATATTACCACGATATTACTTCAATAATACCGATATTGCCTTCATATTAAATCAATAATACCCATACTTTTGCCAATATTACATCAATATTACTCATATTACCTACAATATTACCCCAATATTACAATATTACCCTAATATTACTCTGATATTACTGATAATACCAATATTCCTCCGTACAGGGCCAAAGGCAGTTGACGACCCCTCGAGCAGACCCGTAGTCATGTGCTATATTAGTTAACGTTGATGTGCAGATCCTTAAAAAATGTAAAGTCAGGTGGGTTGCAGCAGGGGTTTCTGAAATATTGCGAAGCCGCTGTAACGCGACCTGACGTCTAGCGTTCATCTACCACGCTATTTTAGATGATAATGTTCAGCCGATGAATTGGAGTTCACTCTAAACTTTTTACAAAGAATTTCTTTGTATAGACCCCTTTGTAATACAGATAATTTTGTGCTGTCGTAGGATACAGGAAATTTCCTTGTATTCCAAAAGAAAATTCTTTGTATTACTAAGGTCTGTCTTTGTATTACAAAGATTTTTTTCTTTGTAAAATACGACAGCAGAAAATCCTTTGTAATACAATGAGGTTTCTTAGTAAGAAGTTTAGAGTGTTGATGAATTTCTGCACTTCTCTTTGTGCAGATGAAAGCAACACTTGCGTCGTGGGGCTCTGGTGGAGGCTGGAAGGAAAATGCGTTTATCATAAAAATGGACAAGATATGTTCAAATTTCAGAACACATATGCCAAAGTTATGGGAAGAATTATCAAAAGAGGCTTACAACGACCCTCACAAAAAATGCCCTTTACCAATGGTAAATTCTTATGAGAAAGAGCAAAGCAATTACTTGCACGTGTGTGTGTGTGTGGGGGGGGTGTTTGTTTGTTTGTTTGTTTGTTTGGTTGTTTGTTTGTTTGCTTGTTCGTTCGTTTGAATACGTGTGCGTGATCAAGTGGCCACTTTATCTTTATTTTTCTGTTGCAGGGGTTGGCTGTGTATAAGAACATTACGGGTGATTTTAGTACTAAAGCTGTAGCAACCTTTTTCTATGGAAAATACCGCATCACCATCATTTGTTTTAGGACGGATACACGTGAGACTAAAGTATGCCTTAGAGTGTACGCAGATGTAGTGCCTAAGACTTAGACCCGGCGTTGTAGATGTCTGCCAGCGCCAGTGTACTACAGCTTCTCTCCTGACAGGATACCTTAATCTTTGCTTGGACAAGACCTGTAGCGAACATCTGTTACTATAAACGATTGTAATTTGAAAAATTTTAAGCGTTTCGACGCTTGTAAAAAAATGTGGAAGAAATTGGAGTGGTGTCCAGGAGCAAGAGATAAAACGAAGCGCATGAATATTGAAATGCTGAAACTATACTATATAGAGGTAAATACGCGAGGAATTACTCACAAGCGAATTCATGTTACGGGTAAAAATTTTAATTTTCCGGAAAAAAAAATTGGTAAAATTGAAAATATATATTTTTTGTGCTTTTTGACAAAACTAATTACCCTTTATGTTTTCCGTTTGTTCACCTAATTTCTCTTAAAGTCAAATCCGCTCTTCTTTATTCAGTTTCATTCGGTTCCTGTTTGAATTTCGCGCGTCTCTGGCCTCTCGGCTTAGTTAGTCTCCAAAGAGTCACTGTCGCTCTCCCGAATCCCAATCGTAATTCCTTTTAGCCCTTGAGCCGGATCGTGTTGGCGTCGATGTGAGGTGCGACGGGTGTGTGGAGTTGGGTGTGCGGTAAGATTTGGTGGTGGCAAGGCAAGTGAGAAGCTCAGGACATTTGACACTCAAAATATCTAGACCCACGATATCTTGTAATTTGTATGCAGAAGATTCGCTAGCTGTCAACATGCTGAGTGATATTAACGGGCAGGTATTTGCAATAACTTGCAGAAAATCATGTGAATGTCAGAAATTCCTCGCCAACATTTACGCGTACTCGCCAATTCTCGAAATAGCTCTTGTAAACTGTGGGGGTGGGAGCAGTTTTCATTTTACCTGTCCTCAAAGGCAAATCTTAATATAGTTTTCATTCGATTAATTTTATCTGCCGCAATTCGGGCAGAACCCATGCCCCCTCCCTCACCGGGAAAACTAATGTGACATGAGTCACATCAATTGATGTGACCAGTTTATGTCACATTTCAAAACGTTACCAAATTCTCGGTCACGTTTGGTAATGTGACATCCGGTGCCACGTGTTATGTCTGCCTAAAGTAATAACATGGAGGATGTCACATTACAAACGTTACCGAAAATATGGTAACATTACGTGATGTTACCTAAACTGGTCACATGTGCACATGTGACATGTGTCACAATAGTTTTTCCAGTGCTGGCCTAGACGGGAATTCATCATTTGAGCCGAGCATACCTGCTAGGGGATAAGGGGTCACGGGGCCAGCACGTAACGTGCAAGTGGGAACGCTGGGGACGTCCCAACCTCCCGCGAAAAGTCGTCATTTGAGCCGCGTCATGCGGGCTGCCTGCTTAGGAGCCCGGCCACAGGCGGCTGGGGAGTGACGGACGGCAGCACGGCGCGGCGCGGCGCGGCGCTAGGCAGCCTGCCCTGCCCTGCCCCGCCCCACCCCACCTAGCTGGACAAACTATAATCCAAACTTTCTTTTGCGCAGCATCTACATTTTGACAACACAGGTATAATTTTTCTTGTTTTCTCCTTTTAGATATCCATCCTCTCTCTGGGCTCGAGCCCCAACTTTGACTGACATCACTATCACAAACGCATCAGAAAGCTTCCACTCACATTACAAACAATACCATACTAAAGCTCATCCAAACATTCACATCACCATACAACCACTAATTGGCTAACAGGAGGAGACTTAACGAACTGACAGGACAATACGGGCGGGTATGTGGGGATTGCCGAGGAGACGGACGATAGAACTTAGAGAAAAAGTTGAAGGCTAATATGGGAAAGTAGAGGGGGCGGGAATGACAGTCGTAAGTGGGAAAAGTGACAGACAACTATACATGACTGACTTTAAAACACTGACTTACTGACTGACGACTATACCTGTATTTTTATTGTATTTATTTGTTCAAGTGATTTAAATTAAAAGAGGTTTCAAAAAAGCCTGGCTTTGTGCGACTGAACCTAACGCCTGCAGATATTAAACCCAATGAACGCGGCTCAAATGACGATATTTCTGCCGGGTGTCCCAGGGTCACCATTTCCACGCTTAAGGACCGGCCCCCGGCAAGCACGGCTCAGTTCACGTATTATAGGGATGGCTCAGGTAGACTCGGCTCTAATGATGTACGGCCCCCCAGACCGCCGCAGTCCGGGTGGGATACCCCTCGCGAGCTGCAATTCAAGCAACGGCATTTACTGGCCGGCCCCCGCACTGCAAAACCAACAGTCAACTTAGTACACTGTTCCTAGTGTGAACTTCAAAGCACGCATTAGGAAGTGTATGCCTGCCATGGCATGCATTAGGAAGTGCATGCCGCTGCCATGGTATGCACTTGGAAGTGCAAGCCTGATATGGCGTAATGCCCTAAGGGCTCCTGGGGCCCCCTTTCGGTTGCAAAATGCCTAGTCTCAGGGCCCAGGGGGCCGAGGGGCCCCTGACAAGGGGGAAACGACTCAAGGTTTCGAATAACGTGCGGTATCCTCTCGTGATCGACATGCATCATTCCCCCATTCACAGTGTTTACACAATTATTTGCTGCAGAGGTAGAAGTGTAAAAAGTGATGTGAAACGTGTGAGTCCATTTTCATCTTAGATCGTATTAATGAATGTAGGGGAAGTTTTGCCCTGGACTTTCGGGCCCAATGGTCTACCACTTCCATAATCCTCGTACATCCCTCTAGATGATTATTGATAATCACATAATCATGTAAAGTTTCCAAATATTGACAAATTGTTGATAAAAATGGAGAAATAGAGTCAGATTTGACCAAAATTTGCGTGATTACTGGCCAATAATAAGTAAAAATGTTAACGATAATCTCAAATAATCATTGATAATCACTATAATCGTGACTGATTATAATATTTCAAAGTAGTGGAACCTTGCTCGGGCCTCAAGTCCTGCTCGGGCCATGTTCGGCCCCTTCGCTCGGCTTCGACGATTGTTGGGGTGAATAAAGGAGCGCGGCGCGAGCCGGCCGGAGCGGACTCAGGGACTTAGAATAAAAACTACCAAAAACTGTTAAGAGTTCTCAAAATAATACTATCAAACGTGAAAAAAGGTTATAATTGAAATTCAGACGAAGGTTTCGACTTCAGATTAGTTCAAGTTTCATGTCTGCAGGTATTGAGCTATCTGAGATTGACAACTCCATTAATCAGCTGGGTTATGGTCTTAAGATGAAAACTAGCAAAAACTGTTTAGAGTTCTCAAAATTCTAATAAACGATAAGAAAAAAAAGTTCACTGTTGAAACTGAGACATAGCGTTTGCACTTTAGAATGGTATGAGTTTTCAATCTGTAGGTGTACTGTGTTCTGAGATAAAAGTGTGAACATCTTAAGCATGTCACTGCACTGAGAACAATACTCGTTCTCTTCACCACCGAGTAGGAGAAGTTAAGTGGGAAAGAACAAGTAAAAGAGGAGGGCCGGAAATCAGGGGAAATTGAAAATTAAAATTTGTGGCAACCCTACACATGCACACACACGGCCGCGACCTGGAACCCACCCTCGGATCAGGTCTGGAGCCGCCCCTGGTACCTGTATGTTGTTTTTGTTACCCTGTACCTGTTATTGCTTTTGTAGAATAAAAGTATATAACATTCAAAAAGAATTATTATTTTGACAACAAAAGTAATTCCCTTTTACCCTATTTAAAGTTAAAACAGGGCGAAAGCGTCGGGGAAGCGGAGTGCTGGGTTCAACCCGCACGGGCCCTTCTGGTCCCAGTCCACCCCTGACTTCAATGTTTTAAAAAGACTGTTTTAGTCTTGGCATTACTAATATATTACAAGTACAGTCTCTCACCTAAATCCTAACCACAGTATTGACTCTAATATAAGTAAGAGTCAAATCTATTTAAAATAATGGTGTTCTCAAAAAATAAAAAAATAAAAATTCGCTGTCATTAACTTTGTGGAGTGCCCTTTTTTCGATCTGAATTCATAGGCATAACGGATCAATGAGTAAGTTTGGGTAAGCATATGATGATGTAGCTCAATCCGAAATCGTATCACTGGGAAATAGTTTGGAACCAAATGCTGCAAAATTTACCAAAGTAATACCCAAACTCTTTTATCTTCTTAGGTTTAAAAGCAGTAAGATTTAAAGAGTCAAACCGCACTTTAATATATTATCTTTGGTAGAGTAATGAGACACTAGGCAGGCCAGGCGGGATGGGTTAGGCCACAAACCTATGGTCTGGTGTGCAACCCCTCTTTCTGGTCGCACGACTCTCTCCCCCGAACCCTCCCTTCCCGAATGGACTGTTCTCAGGGAGCTGCGGGGTAATCGAGCCACGATCAGCGGGGCGCTGCGGGTTAATCGAGCCACGATCAGCGGGGCGCTGCGGGTTAATCGAGCCACTATCAGCGTATGGCTGCTGGGTAATCGAGCCACGATCAGCAGGGAGCTGCTGGGTAATCGAGCCACGATCAGCAGGGGGCTGTGACTTAGTCGAGCGACGATCAGCGGATGGCTGCTGGGTAGTCGAGTCGTGATCAGCGGGGAGGTGCGGGGTAATCGAGCCACGAACAGCATGGGGCTGCTGGGTAATCGAGCAGGGGGCTGCGGGCTAATCGAGCCGCTATCAGCGGATGGCTGCTGGGTAATCGAGTCGCGATCAGCGGGGAGGTGCGGGGTAATCGAGCCACGATCTCACGATTCCCTCCCCCTTAGAGATGTATTTTTACCGTAAAATTAAAAGCTAGCGGTAAAGTACGGTAAAATACGGTAAAATACGGTAATTTTGGGTAAAATTGGTAAAATTCAATTTTGACCGTTTTTGATAAAAATTAGTGTTCCTAAGAAAATATGGCGTTTTACGCTGATTTTAACGTAACTTAAAACACTTCTAAATTGAAAATAATAACTTTTAATCGTTATTTGAATAGACAAATTAAATGCTTTAGGACAAAACAAGGTACAAGGCGTTCAAGGTCACTTATCCACACAGAGATACGAGGACAATAGGGTGAAAGAGCATATCAAAATTCAATTTATTTCCGAAGACGCTTTGGTCGGCCACCACTTAGAGTTGCTTCGGCAGATGCAGCGGCAGACTGCGTTCTGAGTTGTGTCTGTGCAGCAGGAGTAGGCCGTGTGGCAAGTGCTGGTCGAGTCCGAGTCGATTCTGGTTCTTGAGCGTGGCATTCTGGCTCCGACTCTCCGCCGGAATCCGATTCGGGCTCCCAATCCGTCGATTCTTCCTCAGACTAGTAAATACAAAGAACAGTGGGAGCCTGCTTCCCGAAATTCAAAGAAACGCACCCGCTGACAGCGCAAATGATGAAATGAGTTGTGAAAAGTCAATAAATCGAATTTTACCAAAATTACCAATTTTACTGGGGGCAGGTAAATTACCGTATTTTACCGGTATAATACCGTTACTTACCGGTAACGTTACTGGCGTGTACATCCCTACTCCCCCTCCCCCCTCCCCTTCCGAATAACCCTTTCAATCATTTTTCAACGTTAGTCAGGCCGGGCTTCGATCCCTTTCTTCCTATGGGACAGTCTCTTCGGGGCGGGTTAATCGAGCCCTGTATGACCAACAGGGCGAGCCGGGGTAGTCAAGCCTTCACCTGGGAGGAGGGTCTCCCCAGCAGTGTGACGGGACGGATTTATCGAGCCAGAGTCCATTGCTTTACTTCGGGGTAATCGAGCCCCACGACCGACGGGGTAAGGCGGGGTAGTCAAGCCTTCACCAGCGAGGAGGGTTTGGGGGATATTCGAGCCCCAGCAGTGTGACAGATCGGATTTATCGAGCCCCACGACAGACGGGGTAAGGCGGGGTAGTCAAGCCTTCACCAGCGAGGAGGGTTTGGGGGATATTCGAGCCCCCCCCCCCTCTCCCACCAGCAGTAGGACGGGGTAGATTAATCGAGCCTGTATCATTGAATCGCGGGGTGTGGGAATCCAGCCACTACCAGCAGGCAGAGGCGGGGTAATCGAGCCTTCAGCAGCGAGGTCGGTTTAGAACGAGGGGTCGACAACTCGCGTTCTCCTGTGTTCCTCGTCAACAAAACTCCGGATGTTCTCCGTGTACTCCGGATGTTCTCCGTGTACTCCGGGTGTTCTCCGTGTACTCCAACCGTTCTCCGTGTACTCCGCCTGTACTCCGTGCACTCCGCTTGAACTTTGTGTACTCCGACTGTTTTCCGAGAACTCCGACTGTTCTCCGACTGTACTCCAAATGTTCTCCGACTGTACTGCGGCATTACTTCGTTCAAATGAATTCAAATTTAGATCGTGGGTGCTGCCGGCGCCAGCGATGCCCTTGGCCGCCAGCATGCAGAGCCTGCGCTTGACCGGCAGGGGTAGGTGCTCGTGGGTGCGGGCGACGGTCACAAGAGCAACAGATCACAAGCGCAACGGGCCGCAAGCGCAACGGGTCACAAGCGCAACGGCTCGCTACCGCAACAGCTCGCTACCGCAACAGCTCAGAAGCGCAACGGCTTGCAAGCGCAACGGGTCACAAGAGCAGCGGCTCGCTACCGCAACAGCTCACAAGCGCAACTGCTCGCAAGCGCAACGGGTCACAAGCGCAACGGCGGAGATCCTACTGTTGGGTGGCTCCGACTATAGACGAGACCGCGCGCGAGAGCGAGCCATCGATCCCAGTGTGAGATGAGAAATCAACCGTGCCCTCGGCCGTCTCGCTCTCCAACCTTATTTTACGTCTCCAGCGCCGGTGTTTACCTTAACGGTTAAAACTGAATATAAGAGATAAAAAAATAAAAACTACTGAATAGCATCATTTATTACATGATTGTGACGCTAATACGAAATTTTGTACGAGTGTATCGTAAATCGCCGGCGGCATATCGGACCATGAAGGTCGAGTGCCGACCGAACCGACCACAGTATTTCGCTTCATTTACAATACTACATGTATTTTACTTTACTCCTGTAATTTGTGTTAATGGTTGTATGGTTACATGGGAAGCAAGCACTGGACGTGTTACTACAGAATACAATTAACGTTACAATATTTAAAGACAGTATCTTTTAATTTTCTTTATTGTCCTCACCGGAGCGCAAGCGCAATTCGGTCGGAAAGCGAGCTATCCCCACCACCGCGTCTCCCACCCGCCTCCCTCGATGTGTCACTTCTCTGGTTTTAGTAAGATGTGAAGTTGATTGTCACTCTTTGCGGTCTTTTTATAGTAGTTCCAAACCTTAAAGTCTAAGGCCAAGGGACTAAATTCTCCAGGGCCAACTTGTCGCTTGGTGTGGATGTTCGACCCATCATGAGCTTTTAAAAAAGCATGGGGTTTGAAATTTTTCTACTATGACTTATTTCTGCTAGAGTTGAAACGGTGAAATTATACAACATTTTAACGGGATTTTACTAAATAGAACCAAGAAAAATTTTTCATGATCCAATCCAACCATGGATCATTTGAATCAGTATAAAAAACTGAATGTAAAACACCATGACTAGAGTTGGTATTGTGTTTCATGTAGGATATTAGGTATCACTCATAACTTGAGACAGATTGGTCGAACACCAAACTTTGACCTCCTATAACTCCCGAACCAAATTTTTTAAAAAAATTTCCTTTGACATATGGGTCCTTGGGGTGGTCCCAAATGATATTTAACCACTCCCAACTCAATCTGAAAACCATCGTTTTGGACCTTGTGGTGATCTGACAGAGAATGACCCGAATGCGTCCGAGTCCACAT
The DNA here is from genome assembly GCA_029379305.1 of Frankliniella fusca. Lineage (NCBI taxonomy): Eukaryota > Metazoa > Arthropoda > Insecta > Thysanoptera > Thripidae > Frankliniella > Frankliniella fusca. Next base: position 198,062 of record JAHWGI010000886.1, on the reverse strand, counting down.
CGGCCTCCTTGTACGGGGTCTTGGCGCCACCGTATCGCATCGGGAATTCACCGATCGGGATCCCATCCACTGGGGAGGATAGCGGGTTGGGGAGAAGGAGGGGTAAGTGCCGGGCCCGCTGCAATGAGGCCGTCGTAGACCTCGTCCGCAACAAGACCCCCACGACCGTGCCCACGACCAAGGATGCCGATGTGGACTCGAGCGCGCAGCGCAGCGCACGTACCGAGACGACACAGCACAGCACGTCGTGATTCAGAAGACCGATCTTTGCACCTCCATCCTTGTCGCGGTGCACTAAGCTGGGGATGGCAGGGCCCCATGAGTGCGACAAGGAAGGGGGCGCGGGAGCGATCTTCGGAATCAGCCAAATCAGCTGAGCTATTCCGGTGTACACCCTCCTCGCTCTGTCTCTCTCGCACTCATCAGGTACGCCGTATAGGTGTGAGTGAGACAGAGCGAAAAGAACGTGCACCAGAATCGCTCTGCAGACCTGATCAGGTAAGAATGGACGGCAGTGTCGCGATGGTGCGGGGGAGCGTCGCCCGTGCACCGGGACGGCTCGATGGACGGCACCAGTCACCTGAACTCCATGGCGTCGTGGGCGAGCTCGACACTCCTATGACGTAGGAGGGAATGACCAAATTTGCCGAAGTTCTAGATCGCCCCGCAAGAGCGCGCCCCTTTGACGCTACCACAGCTCTTACCCCTGCCCCGCCGCCCACCGCCTCGTCCCTCGCCCTCGCTGTAAACAAAGCAAAGCAGTCGACAACATGGCTTCAGTGCAAAATAACGCTTGCAGTTATTTTAAATCTCACAATGAGTTTTATGTGAATCAGTTCACTGTCAGTTGGCAATATTCTCATTTTACCATCTCTTTAACGTTTTTCCTCTCCCCCTGTCGAGTATTGCACCGTGGAGCGAGTCCAACGATTTGAATTGATCCAGTTTATCTCCAGTTGAGGTTAAGAGGTTATGAATGCTTTACTGCCTCTCCTGATGGAACTCTGCTTTCTCCTCATCACCTGGGTTGTTGTTGTCTAAGTAAGTGAAAGTTATAGCTGGCACCAGGAATGGGAATCATTTTGCAAACACTTCACACATCAACAATCCTTTGCCTTGAATCAATCTAAGTTCCATGCTATATTTCTCACTAGTATGTGAACGGTACTGGTTGTAGGGCTAGGCAGTCATCTGATTAATAATTTTTTTACTTTATAGTTAACATTCATACTAGATTTTTTTAAGTGGATATCTTTTGCTTCTTATTAAATTTTTTGTGTTTTATACTGTTGTCCGCTATTCAACTTCTTTCATCTTTAATTATCGATGAAGTCTTCGTACCCTACAATGTCCATTTGTTGTATGCCTCTTTTATGCGTATGATCGAGACAAGTCCTTCTACGAAGAAAAATTATTGAAATATACCAACATCACTGATTGTATTATGACATTGCAAAATTCTTTGCACCCTACTGATCAAATCTTTCATAATACTAACAAAGTTTATCGTAGTATTTTAAGAGTGTATAAACAGAACCATAAGAACTAAACAAACAAGCCTTGCAGGTACAGCTTACATACAGTTTTGCCTAAGGCGCCAATAACAAAACCATTTTGATTCTGTGCATCTTTGTTCGTGTGACCATTCTACATTCATTTTAAAAGAGGAATCCAAATCTTTACCTCTGATATTATAATATCACAATTATTATAATATTCCCACTAACATCTTTCAACAAAATCTTCTTCTTTATTACATTGTCTTTTGTTGATACTGTACATGCATAAGTATTTGTGACTTGTAAAGAAAATTGTTGACAGGCCTATCAAGACATTTGTTGGTAAGTTCTACCAAGAAATTTCTTGATATGAGACCAATCTTTTTCTTGGGGGCGCATTTTACTTTTTATAAGAAATTGCAGAGGATGATTTTATTGATAGTGAAGGAGGTTTTTCTTGATAGTTAAAAAGGTTTCAATTTGTTTATAGGCCTATCAAGGAAAACCCCCATAAGGGATCTGAGAGTGCTCCTTGATGCTGATTGGCTGATGCCGTCGAAGTTCTCGGACAGACCGCCAGGAATGCGGCCGCCCTAGTCGGGGGCCCAAGAACTTCGTTGGCGAAAGTCAATCGGCATCAAGGAGGAAACAATTAAGGAAGCAATACTTTTCTTCTTTGGATCCGGTTTGAATGGGGTGAAATACCCTACTGTCAGGCCATGGGGTCACCTGATTTCAATACTCAGACCATACTCTACTGTTCACCGAACAGTTTCCCAGCTTCACTTTCAACAACATTGTCTATGTTATTAGGTTATATCACTCGCCTCCCATGGCGGACAGGACCCAAACGACGGACCCAAAAATTTGGGTCCTTTTCACGCACCCAAAAATATGGGTTCGGACCCAAATATTTGGGTCCGGACCCAAATGTTTGGGTCCTGAACCAAACATGGGGTTAATCCTAGACGTTTGTTACTAACGTACAAGACAACTTAATCACAGTGAACTTTCGAGGGAAACTTTTGACGCTGAGTGCAATGGTGGTGTCCCCGTTCCCTTAGCTCCAGTAGTTTACAAGATACCCTTAATGGGTGTTTAACGGGTTTGCCTATCTCTTTTAACTACAATTATGCCTACCTAGCAGGGGTCATAGAGCGGACCCAAAGATTTGGGTCCGGAACCCAAACGTTTGGGTCCAGACCCAAGTGAGGACCCAAATGTTTGGGTCCGGACCCAAATTGGGACCCAAATGTTTGGGTCCGGACCCAAGTAGGGACCCAAAAATTTGGGTTCGGACCCTAATTTTTGGGCCCCGAACCCATATTTTTGGGTCCGGAACCCAAATATTTGGGTTCGAACCCAAAAGTCATTTGGGTCCTGTCTGCCTTGGGCTAAGAAGAACACATCCAAGTTCAGTGGTTCGTGACTAGGGATGGTAAAATACCGGTATTTTATTTTTCGGTTTAAAACACCGGTTTAATACGGTTTCATATGGTATTTTTCGGTACTTTTCGGTATTTTTTGTTCTGGTTATTGCATCTTAATTTTAGGACGAAAATTGAGTTATAACTCCTAAAATCTGGTTCTTTGGATTTAAGGTAGCTCTTTGCACATTGAATTTATAATATTTAAGCATGGTACTGTATTTAAGTGAGATGAAGGGTCGAAAAGATAAAGAAAAACATGGAAATACATCACAAAATGTACAAAAACCTAACCCGAACCTCGGATCCGAAACGCCCACACACAACACCAGATTAGGGAGTACGTTCGGGAAGCTAGGAGAGAGAAGCGGGCGACTAACGGCCACAATAGCAGCGGATCCACCACCCACCGTCCGACCCTGGGACGATAGGTGTTATGCTTCGGTATTAAAAACGACGCCAAACTCCTTTACTTAGCAAGTAAAGCCAAAGGTCTATCACTTACAACAAGCAGGCCCGCCCTCCGCCAAACGCGTTGCCAGCTCCGCTTCGCTACGCTGGCAACTCCGTTCGCAGGGGGCGTGCCTGCTGCCTGCCGGCGGCGTCGGTCGGGCCTTCGGCCCGACCCCTAAGTCACACAGAACGTCCTCTTAGCTTGTAAATGATCGGGCCTGCGGCCCGTAAAGGCATTCTCTTCGGAGAGAGGCAGTTTGTAACGGTGAACCACCGAAACTACAGCCCTCCCTTCTGCTTTGAAAACGTGCCGATAGTGACTAAACGGTCAGTTATTTGGCAAAAAGGGGGAGTCGGAAATCTCGAAAAATGTCGAAATACGTGAGTTCGGCCTCAGATGGAACGGTCGAACTCGGACTTTAATTGGCAGCAGTTGGGAACACTGAATTACGCTCGTCGAAACGATTTTAACGGTATAGGTGTCGAGGGGTGTCAAAAATTTCAAAAACTGTCGAAATATGTCGAAAATTGTCGAAATATATAAAAATACGTCAAAAATGTCGAAAACTCTCGAAATATCTTAAAAATGTTGAGATGTGTCGAAAAATATGGAAAATGTCGAAAAACATCGAAAAACATCGAAAAATGAGGGATAATGTCGAAAAATGTCGAAGAATATCAAAAATTGTCGAAAATGTTTACAAATATCGAAATATGTCGGAATATGTCATCAATGTCGAAAAATATCGAAAAACATCAAAAATTATCAAAAATGTCAAAAAATATCAAAAACTATCGAAAATTATGGAAAAATATCGAAAAATATCGAAAATTATCGAAAATGTCGAAAAATATCGAAAATTATCGAAAATTATTGAGAATGTCGAAAAATATCGAAAAATATCGCAACAATATCGAAAAATATCGAAAATTAACGAAAAATGTCGAAAATATCGAAAAATATCGGAAAATATCGAGAAATGTCGAAAACGTCGAAAATAATCGAAATGTTTGAGTTTTGACGATTGGCAACACGGGAAATTGAAAAACGGTTGGCGCCACTGTATTGCGCTCGAAAAGACGGTTCTAGAGAGGTGCGGGTCGATGGGGTTCGTAAAAGTTGAAAAGTGGGTCAATTTTGGGTGCTTTTTACAGTGTAGTCGCGAGTTGGGTCCTTTTTATCAAAAAACGGTGGGCGCCATTGAACTGGACGCGAAAAGACGCTTCCAGAGAAGGTGCGGGTCGATGGGGTTGAGAAAAGTTGAAAAGTGGACCAATTGTGGGTTTTTAGCCCGCCCTTCTGCTTTGAAAAAGCTTCAGAGCGGGCTTATGCAATCGATCTGGTGTCTGTCTGTCTGTCTGTTTGTCTGTTTGTCTGTCTGTCTGTTCCACTCGAAGGAGTTGAGCTAGAGAGTTGAAATTTTTAGGGTATCTTAAAGGTCACTCCTGGACACCGAAACGCCTGGTGCAAATCCTGCCAACCCTCATCAAGGCACTGAAAAAAATTATTAAAGTTTTCACGGAATAAACAAAAACAAAAACAAAAAAAAAATCAACTTTTTCCAACTCCATCGACCCGTACCTCTCCGGAAGCGTCTTTTCGCGTCTAGTTCAATGGTGCACACCGTTTTACGAAAAAATGGACCCAGCTCGCGACTACACTGTAAAAAGCACCCGTAATTGGTCCAGTTTTCAACTTTTCTCAACCCCGTCGACCCGTACCTCCCCGGAAGCGTCTTTTCGCGTCCAGTTCAATGGCGCCCACCGTTTTTCGATTAAAAGGACCCAACTCGCGACTACACTGTAAAAAGCACCCAACATTGACCCACTTTTCAACTTTTTCGAACCCCATCGACCCGCACCTCTCTAGAACCGTCTTTTCGAGAGCAATTCAGTGGTGCCAACCGTTTTTCAATTTCCAGTGTTGCCAATCGTCAAAACTCAAACATTTCGGTTATTTTCGACATTTCTCGATATTTTCCGATACTTTTCGATATTTTCGACATTTTTCGTTGTTTTTTGATATTTTTTGATATTGATTGACATTTGCAATATTTTTCGATATTTTTCAACATTTTCGAGAATTTTCGATATTTTTCGATAATTTTTGATAATTTTCGATAATTTTTGATAATTATTGACATTTTTGATAATTTTCGATGTTTTTTGATACTTTTCGACATTGTTGACATATACCGACATATTTCGATATTTGTAAACATTTTTGACAATTTTTGATATTCTTCGACATTTTTCGACATTATTCCTCATTTTTCGATGTTTTTCGATGTTTTCGACAATTTCCATATATTTCGATATATCTCATCATTTTTAAGATATTTCGAGATTTTTCGTCATTTTTGACGTATTTCTACTCATTTCGACAATTTTCGACATATTTCGACATTTTTTGAAATTTTCGACATTCCCCGACGCCTTTATCGTTAAAATCGTTTCGACGAGCGTAATTCAGTGTTGCCAACTGCTGCCAAATAAAGTCCGAGTTCGAACGTTCCATCTGAGGCCGAACTCACGTATTTCGACATTTTTCGAGATATCTGACTCCCCTTTTTTGCCGAATAACTGACCGTTTAGTCACCATCGGCACGTTTTCAAAGCAGAAGGGAGGGCTGTAGTTTCGGTGGTTCACCGTTACAAACTGCCTCTTTCCGAATAGAATGCCTTCACGGGCCGCAGGCCCGATCATTTACAAGCTAAGAGGACGTTCTGTGTGACTAAGGGGTCGGGCCGAAGGCCCGACCGAACGCCGCCGGCAGGCCAAGCAGGCACGTCCCCTGCCGAACGGAGTTGCCAGCGTAGCAAAGCGGAGCTGGCAACGACGTTTGGCGGAAGGGCGGGCCTGCTTGTTTTTTACAGTGGAGTCTCGCGAGTTGGGTCCTTTTTATCGAAAAACGGTGGGCGCCATTGAACTGGACGCGAAGAGACGCTTCCGGGGAGGTGCAGCTCGATGGGGTTGAGAAAAGTTGAAAACTGGACCAATTACGGGTGCTTTTTACAGTGTAGTCGCGAGTTGGGTCCATTTTTTCGTAAAACGGTGTGCACCATTGAACTGGACGCGAAAAGACGCTTCCGGAGAGGTACGGGTCGACGGGGTTGGAAAAAGTTAATTTTTTTTATTTTTTTTATTCCGTGAAAACTTTAGTAATTTTTTTCAGTGCCTTAATGAGGGTTAGCAGGATTTGCACCAGGCGTTTCGGTGTCCAGGAGTGACCCCTAAGATACCCTAAAAATTTCAACTCTCTAGCTCAACTCCTTCGAGTGGAACAGACAGACAGACAGACAGACAGACAAACAAACAAACAGACAGACACCGCATCGATTGCATAAGCCCGCTCTAAAGCTTTTTCAAAGCAGAAGGGCGGGCTAAAACTCACGCGCGAGGATTATAATCAGTCACGATCATGGTGGTTATCAATGATTATTTGAGTTTATTTTTAACATATTAACTGATTATTGGCCAGTAATCACCCAACTTTTGGTCAAATTTGATAATATTTCTCCATATTTGTCAAAATTTGTCAATATTTAGAAATTTTACATGATAATGATCATATGATTATCAGTAATCATCTAAAGGGGTGTACCAGGATTATGGAAGTGGTAGACCCTTGAGTAAAGCCGTCCTGAAGCCGCTCAATGGCGAAATATTTTTAGTGAAAAACTGTTCATTGAGTAAAATACCGTATTATTCGAAATCGGCAACGGTATAATACCGGTATAAAACCGGTATAAAACCGAACAAGCAGGCCCGCCCTTCCGCCAAACGTCGTTGCCAGCTCCGCTTTGCTACGCTGGCAACTCCGTTCGGCAGGGGACGTGCCTGCTTGGCCTGCCGGCGGCGTTCGGTCGGGCCTTCGGCCCGACCTCTTAGTCACACAGAACGTCCTCTTAGCTTGTAAATGATCGGGCCTGCGGCCCGTGAAGGCATTCTATTCGGAAAGAGGCAGTTTGTAACGGTGAACCACCGAAACTACAGCCCTCCCTTCTGCTTTGAAAACGTGCCGATGGTGACTAAACGGTCAGTTATTCGGCAAAAAAGGGGAGTCAGATATCTCGTAAAATGTCGAAATACGTGAGTTCGGCCTCAGATGGAACGTTCGAACTCGGACTTAATTTGGCAGCAGTTGGCAACACTGAATTACGCTCGTCGAAACGATTTTAACGATAAAGGCGTCGGGGGGTGTCGAAAATTTCAAAAAATGTCGAAATATGTCGAAAATTGTCGAAATGTGTAGAAATACGTCAAAAATGTCGAAAAATCTCGAAATATCTTAAAAATGATGAGATATATCGAAATATATGGAAATTGTCGAAAACATCGAAAAACATCGAAAAATGAGGGATAATGTCGGAAAATGTCGAAGAATATCAAAAATTGTCAAAAATGTTTACAAATATCGAAATATGTCGGTATATGTCAACAATGTCGAAAAGTATCAAAAAACATCGAAAATTATCAAAAATGTCAAAAAATAACAGAAATTGTCGACAATTATCAAAAAATAATGCAAAAATATCGAAAATTCTCGAAAATGTTGAAAAATATCGAAAAATATTGCAAATGTCAAACAATATCAAAAAATATCAAAAAACAACGAAAAATGTCGAAAATATCGAAAAGTATCGGAAAATATCGAGAAATGTCGAAAATAACCGAAATGTTTGAGTTTTGACGATTGGCAACACTGGAAATTGAAAAACGGTTGGCACCACTGAATTGCTCTCGAAAAGACGGTTCTAGAGAGGTGCGGGTCGATGAGGTTCGAAAAAGTTGAAAAGTGGGTCAATGTTGGGTGCTTTTTACAGTGTAGTCGCGAGTTGGGTCCTTTTAATCGAAAAACGGTGGGCGCCATTGAACTGGACTCGAAAAGACGCTTCCGGGGAGGTACGGGTCGACGGGGTTGAGAAAAGTTGAAAACTGGACAAATTACGGGTGCTTTTTACAGTGTAGTCGCGAGCTGGGTCCATTTTTTCGTAAAACGGTGTGCACCATTGAACTAGACGCGAAAAGACGCTTCCGGAGAGGTACGGGTCGACGGGGTTGGAAAAAGTTGATTCTTTTGTTTATTCCGAGAAAACTTTAATAATTTTTTTCAGTGCCTTAATGAGGGTTGGCAGGATTTGCACCAGGCGTTTCGGTGTCCAGGAGTGACCCTTAAGATACCCTAAAAATTTCAACTCTCTAGCTCAACTCCTTCGAGTGGAACAGACAGACAGACAAACAGACAGACAGACAGACAGACAGACACCAGATCGATTGCATAAGCCCGCTCTGAAGCTTTTTCAAAGCAGAAGGGCGGGCTAAAAATACCGAGGAGTAAAATACCGGTGCCATCCCTATTCGTGACATTTCACAAATCCAACGCAATTGCAAGTACAGGGTGTCCCACCGAATGCACGACAGTCAGTTGGGTTGCCTGCGCTCTAGACTGCAGGCGCTGTGCTGGCGGCGGGGCGTGTCGTCCCTCTCCACCGCTCCTACACTAGCGCGCCTTAGGGTGGGGAGTATCGCCGTGGCTTCTGACGGGCGTGACGCTCGGGGTGGGGGAAGGTAGGACCCACGACGCGCCGTGCAAACCCGCGGGGGTGGGGGAGCGCGGCCACACTCGCGGCTTCGCGGCCACCCTCGCGGCTCCGCGGCCACCACTCGCGACTGCCCAAACATTTTGTCTGACAGAGACAACAACTTGAAGTCGCGAGGGGAGGCCGCTGAACCACGAGTGGTGGCCGCGGAGCCGCGATGGTTGCCGCGGAGCCGCGAGGGTGGCCGCGGAGCCGCGAGGGTGGCCGCGCTCCCCCACCCCCGCGGGTTTGCACGGCGCGCCGTGGGTCCTACCTTCCCCCACCCCGAGCGTCACGCCTGTCAGAAGCCACGGCGATACTCCCCACCCTAAGGCGCGCTAGTGTAGGAGCGGTGGAGAGGGACGACACGCCCCGCCGCCAGCACAGCGCCTGCAGTCTAGAGCGCAGGCAACCCAACTGACTGTCGTGCATTCGGTGGGACACCCTGTATTTTGAGGAAGGACGCCGTGTCACCGTGAGAAGTATTTTTCACGCTGCAATTGTAAAAACAAAGAATCACACACTGGAACCAAAAGAGATCAACAACGATTCACTAATGGTCAACGACTAAAAACCCATAACATAGCACGCTCGTTGTCAACGCAACCCAAAAAATATAGAAAAATTATTTACAACAAGCTCTGGTTCTTTACTCTGACAAAATAATTATCAAATAGAGACAGTAATTTCCATTCCCTTAAAAATAAAAAACAAATTAGGAAAAACAATTAAAGCGAGCGCCGTCCGGAGAGGCGAAGAGAAAAATATCAATCAAGATTGGTAAGCAGATGATACCGCAAGAGAAATTGCTATGGGGTGCGCCACGTGCAGGGAGCGCTTTGTGCGACAATTTGTGTGTGAACGCAAACGATGTAAACGACGCCAGCAGCGCCGCGCCGCGCGCCCTGCGGGGTTGGGAGGAAAGGGAGGGGGGTGTCTGTCGGCGGCGTGGCGGACCGAAGCGGTCGCTGGCGGGGAGGAGCTGTTAGAGCTGCGCGCGGGGGGAAGGTGTCATTGTTCCGCGCGGACTGCGCGCCAGCCAGCCAGCCAGCCACCAGCCACTCACACACACCAGCCCCAAGGCAGCGCCGCGCTATATTATTGTTAGGGTATGCGATTGGTTTCTGGACTCGAGAGTACAAGCTAGCTGACACCTTAGTGTCCTGTACTGTTCTGAGAATAAATGTATCATCTGCTTAAAAGAAACAAACGTTAACGCTAACGTGAAAGCAGATGACTTTGAACGTTTTACGCAATGCGTTTAACGTGGGGCGATTGGCGTTGGGCGTTTAGCGTGGGGCGTTTGACGGTAGGTGCTACGCGCGGTGCATTGGGCGCGGGGCATTGGGTGCGGGGCGTAGGGCGCGGGGCGTAGGGCGCGGGGCGCAGTTTGCGCAGCGCACACCTCCGTCTGTGTGTGTGTGTGTGTGTGTGTGTGTGTGTGTGTGTTTATGCGTGTGTGTGTGTACGTACGCGTGTCCGTGTGTGCAGCGACGGCCTAGTGTTTTTATTATAGGTCGTTAAGCGGCGGTCAAAATGTAGAGCTACGGAGGGCGGCGGCGGGAGTCGGGGGAAGCATATCAATGTCGCTATTATTTTTTGTCGATTTTTTTAAAAAGTTCCAAACTTTTTTATGTTTTGCGAAGCAAGCACGCGAGCAAGCGACCACGCTCAGCCAACCTCCCGACAAATACTTTAGATCTCGACACTTACAGACTACTTTCCACGATGATTACGCTAACTTTACAACGCTTTAATGAGTACGCTTTACTGATTACGCTTTACAAACTACGCCTTGCGCTAACCACGCTAACTTTACTTCAGTACAAGCTGCTGATACTTCGTATTATCTGCTAAGAAGAGTCGTGCTAATGGTCAACACTAGCGTGTGCACGAGCGTGCACACAATATTATGCTTTACGATGTACTAAATTTGTGCATAAGCATCGCAAGTTTATAGACGTACATAGCAATGTACTAAAAAGTACATAACCCGGGAGTGTGTGCCGGATTACCTATCGGCTGTCAGAAGGGTTACCTTATAGTCAATTCCCCCTCGAACACAGACCACACTGTAAAAATAACTGTTGGAAAACAGCACTTTCAGTGACAACCGTGTTGTTGACACAGAGTGATGCTGTTGGAGAACAACATAAGTTGTCAAGGAACAGGTATTATTTTGAGAGATGCAAATAGTAGAGAGATGCAAATGCATTTGAGAGATGACCGTAGATGCAGAGAAGAGGATTCTGGCCTATGATCACGAGCTGGACTTCAAAAGATGTACCACAAGGAAACGGAAGGCACCAGTCGAAGAAAATCCGGATGAGGATGAGGAGCAAATTGTTTGGAAAAAGCCTGCAAAAGAGGTTTGGGGTAGGCTTCGAAAAAATTTCACACCCCCTGGGGGACATTACTCTCAGACAGCAGCAGAAAAATATGCAAAAAAGCTTATCAAAAGAGCCAGGCGTTTGGGTACTCATTCTTCAAAGGTAGTCTCTAAGCCCTTTTTCATTGGTATGAATCGGTTTTGTCCTCAGGATCCGAAGGATGTCTCAAAAAATGTAACAGAACATGAAGTCGTGGAAGGTGAAAGAACTCTTAATGAATCTTCCATTTTGAACAGGTAACTAGCTCATAAGTTTCTCTATTTGGTATTCAGGAGGAGCCACATGGTAACAAAACCTATTATTTTTCTTCTCCAGTTTGTCAACTCAGCCTTGCCGTATAAGCTCCCCAAAAGGCACTGTATCTATCACATCTGGGAGGGAATTACTACATATAGATGATGAAGTTGAGGATCGGGTATTGAAGACTGATTCACTTTATTCTGATACTGATATTGATGGAGGTGCCTTTGCAGCTCAATTTCTCTACCCACCAATACATTCAAGGTATGTGACATGCAGGGAAAATACAGAGTATCAGCACTTGTTAACAATTAATACAATTTTATATTCCAACAGTTCCAATGCTGACATGGTTGACAGACCAGCTAATATCCTTAGCAATACATGCAGAGGTGGTGCTGATTTAGATGTTTTGGGTACTTCACCAGTCTCAACACTCTTAGTGGACGTACCATTCAACGCTCTCAGCAGCATGCTTGAAGGTGGAGAGGAAGTTAGTATTGATGCTCCAACCACAGCTGCTGTCACGTCATCTGAAGTACCACTCAAGATTTTAAGCCATACGGATGAAAATGAGAAATATTCACCCGAATGTGGAAATCTTGATATTATTGATACTGGTACTTCAACTGTAACTGTAGAAAATCTTTCCACACATGTTCCTATTCTCATTTCATCACGCATACTATATGACTTCCCTGCTGTGCCAGAAAAATACAAAGGCCACATATTTGGCCAAACAATTTACAGATCAGACTTTGACTATCTGCTACGTGGTGAAGAGCTCAGTGATACAACAATTGATGCATTCATGCACCTCATGAAAATGAAGGCTGAAGAAAATGTTGTAGTGCATACGCTACCAGCCCATCTTCTGACCAGTGTGTCCCTGGGCTTGGATGTTAAAAAAGAATTCCAGACACAAAATTTGTTTGTGTGATTTATGGTTGGTCCCGACCCAAATTAACAGAAATCACTGGATTTTGTTTGTGGTTTTTATTTTAAAAAAGATTATTTTGGTTCTTGACCCACTGGTCAAGTCAGGAGTAGTGAAGGGTGCAAGGCAAGACTGTTTGAAAGTAAGTCCTACCTCATTAATAATTTCTCTCCTATTACAAGCCTTCCAAAGTTTATCTTTTACTTACAATGCTTGATTGTTTTTTTCACCAGGTTGGCCACACTGAAAGCCTTCAAAAAATGCTGAAAGTTAGTGACTGGGCAGTGCACGCTCCAAAGGATGTATCTATTCAGAGAAACTCTGTGGACTGTGGTCTGATTGTGTGCCTTTGGGCTAATGCCCTTTGCAACGAGGGGGAAACATTGGTGCCCAAAGTTATGACAGAGAATCATTCTGTCAGACTTAGGAAATGGCTCTCTCACATCCTCTTCACATTTGCGGAAAGAAAAGAATACAGGATAAATATGCTGCTCAACTCAACATTTAAGGTGGCAGTAGAGTCATGAAAATATTACCCTCATTTTTACTCGTTGTTTAGTTCCTTTCCATAGTTTTCCTATTTTAGTTGATAAAAAAGTTCCACCATTGGTCCTGGTATGGTTTACTTTAGGAACTTCCGCATGGAAAAAAGTACACCTTAAAGACACTTAAAAGTATACTTCCACGAAAAGTACACTTTAAAAGTATACTTTTAGTATACTTTTAACGTGTGCTTTCAATGACACTTCGGGAGAGCACTTCGGATGTGTAAATATTCTGTTATTTTCTCGTCATCTAATGTGCACATTACTAGACACAAATAATTTGTGTCAGTAAGTCTCAAAAATGTGCATATTGCGAAATACAACTCAAGACGCCCCGAGGAACACTTTTAATAGTGGCGTAGTTTTGTCATGCTGAGTGAATATTCCAAGAAAGTACTTTATATTTTAAGAAGTGTGAGTCAATGAGAAGATAAAAAACACCAAATATTGTCTTTGGGTTGTAAATGCGCATGTGAAACGCTGCACGGTCGCTGTCGAAGTATGCAACCTAGCACACATGCATAGGTAGGCAGGGGAAGCTACTAGAAGTGGGATAAAAAAAAATATTATATTCCAAAGCAAATATTTGCTCTGATTGGGAGTTTCCGCCTGTTCAGTAAACTCTTTCCACGCCTTGAAATACGACGTGCACACACAGATACAGGGATAAAATACATTCGTGTTTACATTTTCTTCACTTTCTTTTTAATTTAACTCATCGGCTGTGCACGATAATGGCTCTGAATAATAAAAGTTCCTAAAACAAAGATGGGAACAGTGCTACAGTGAACGTTTACTCCCAAGTGTACTTAAGTATACTTAAGTATACTTCAAGTATACTTAAGTATACTTCAAGTATTCACACTAAATCCTTATGCACAATTTTATACAACCATAGTTATGCACACAATTTTATGCATAACTATGTTACACATTGTGCATAATTCTGCACAATTTTGTGCATAAGGAGCAGAGTTAAGCATAGTTATGCAGGAAAAATTGTGCATAACTATGGTTGTGTAAAATCCTGCAAGGCTTATGCACAAAAAAGTGCATAAGGGTTTAGTGTGTTCTTTAAGTATACTTTAGCGACACTATCGCAACAGTGCATGGAGCTCAGAGCATCTACCATGTGACTGCGAGCCAACGAGGCACGATCATAACCAGGGGCGGATCTAGCTTACAGCTGAGGAGGGGGCAAAACGTGCAGGTTGCCTACTTTCAGGGGACCCTCAACAAATCGACTGAAAATGTAATGCTTTAGAAATTAGAGTTCCCAATGAAACTTAAACTTTTTAAATTGTTTTTTAAGGATCAGTGCGTACTGTGTAGACCTAAATCCATAAGCTGAATGGCAGAAAGAGGTAGTTCCGAGCGAAGCGAGGAAAATTTTTTAATTTTATGTCGTAGGTGTCAAAATATAGCGCGTCCTGTAGGAATCGTTCAAAAACTGCACGCTAAAGCGGGTTAACAATAACAATATATGAAACTGATAAAAGCTGAGGAACAAGCCGGACTGAAAAAGTGTTCCAAATGGGCTAAACTTTTGTAGTATGAGCAAAACATCGCAAGCGGAGCGAGCGGAAAAAAAATTGACTTATTTAGGAAACGCAAGCAGAAGCGAGGATTTTAAGATATGAGCAGATTAGAACACAGTGACTTTAAGAGTAAGAGTCAAAGAGCGCAGCGTGCCGACCCGGCTCGCGGCGCTGCCCGGTCGCACGGAGACTTTGCTGGATCTGAGGAGATATTCACTTCTGTAATAAACTATACACCTAATTTGAGAATATTTCACCATAAAAAGCGTAATATTATGTCAGAATACAGCGAAATCTGCTTTTAAACGGCGCAACTTTAACTTAAGGCGTAATATCTAAGTAGAACTGAGATCGATTTTGTAGAAGATTTTCGTGAGGTGAAATCCTTGGATATATCGGGTGGCTTTGGATTTACCGTCTACCACCATCTGCCTCCCTCTCTCCTTCTTTCCCTTCCTCTTTCTTTTTTTTTTTCTCTTTTCTCCCTTTCTTTTTCACTTTCCTCCCTCTCTTCTTCCTCTTTTCCCCTCTCTTTTTCCTCTTTTCCCCTCTCTTTTTCCTCTTTTCCCCTCTTTTTTTTGGGGGGGCGCCTGAGCCCCAGGGGCAATTGTACCTTTACCAAATCCGCCCCTGATCATAACGGCAGATGGCCGCGTGGTCTAACGTGTGTGTTTTCAGATCGCAGGTCCGAAGTTCAACTCCCAGTGGTCGCAACTTAATTCCCAGGTCCTTCGATGGTCAGTTTCGGTACTGGCGAAGAAACCTAGGTCGTTGGTTAAAAAAAAAGAAAAAAAAAGGGGAAAAATTTTAGGAGGGTGGGGCTGAAAATAACTTTTGCAAACACAGTGTTGGGTACACTTTTTCAACACCTCAATGACACTTTTGCCAATACTTAAGTTACACTTTCGAACTCACATTTCGACGGCCAAAGTATTCCAAAAGTATATTATTCCCAATCTGCTAGAGTTAGAGTATACTTTCAGTATACTTTATGTATACCTAATTACTTTAGATATACATAATGTATACTCAACAGGACACTTTCAAGTACACATTTTCTGCTCAAAAGTCACTTTAAACTGTCATTGGCTGAGCGATAGCGAAGCCTATTACGCCACTGGAGTGCTAAAAAAGTTCAATGTCCGTGTGTCTGTCTGTCTGTCTGTCTGTCTGTCTGTCTGTCTGTCTGTCTGTCTGTCTGTCTGTCTATCTGTCTGTCTATGTGTCTGTTCGCACGATAACTCGAGAACGAGTCAAGATATCGACCTGAAATTTTTACTGTAGCTTCTTGGCCTAAAAAGCTCAGACGAGTTCAAATATGAACACTCTAGCTCAAAAATTGACCCTGCTAAAAATTATGGTGTCCTAAGGGGTATCTCGGCGAGTTGCGACCCTTTAGACGAAAATTTCGACCGTTTTGCTCTATCTCTTACTATTTAGCCACTACAGCGGTAAATGTGGACGAAAAGTCGTCAAAATACATGTTGGGTGTCGTTTTCAGGGTAATCTGTCGAGATGCGATCCTTGGGGCAAAAATTTTGTCTGTTTGGCTCTGCGGAGAAGGGTTTGGGGGCTCGGGCCCTTCGCGTAAAAATTGGAAAATTGGTTACATAATGAAAAGAGGCGAGCGGGGGTCCAGGGGGCGGCAGCCCCCTGGCCTACATTAAATAAATAAAAGCGGGGGTCCAGGGGTCGGCAGCCCCCTGGCTTTAATGAGTAAATCTCAAATCATGCAGGCTCGCAATAAAGAAACGCGGGGGTCCAGGGGGCGGCAGCCCCCTGGCTTAAATGAGTAAATCTTAAACCATGCAGGCTCGTAATAAAACAAAAAAGCGGGGGTGCAGGGGGCGGCAGCCCCCTCACTGGAAACCCAAGTGTGTGAATGTCGCTCACTTGTAGGTGTGCGAGGATTCATTCGTACACTTGGCCACTTAAACGTGTGAATTTTCCTAGGATATTCACACGTTTGAGTGGCCAAGTGTACGAATGAATCCTCGCACACCTAAAAGTGTGCGACATTCGTACTATTGGATTTCCAGTGCTGGCAAAAACGAGAAAATCTTAAATCATGCAGGCTCGCCAGCGCCGCAGGCCTAGGTAGATGTACGCAGGCCCGTCGCAGCGTAACAGTGTCTCGCGATCTATCGCGAAGCCTGTTACAAGAGACGGTGTCTGGCGTACATCTACCTAGTTTACTTTGACTTTCGAAGTGTCATTTCCATGGTCCTTTTTTCCATGCGAGAATATTCTCTTCATCATCATAAAATACAAAATAATAACATACCATACTTCACTTTCTTCTCATTAAAATCTGAATTCAGAACTACATAGTTCATGATAGAACTAATAGACTTTTTTTTCCCAGTTACCAATGCAAAAATTTTGAGAACTGTCAACAGAATACAACATGAAACATCTAACTTACACAAGTCAGGGACAGACCTTTATAGCAACACAGTGACTGAGGGATACATTTAGTAACATTTTTGAGATTTTATTGGCTGAGCGATAGCGAAGCCTATTACACCACTGGAGTGCTAAAAAAGTTCAATGTCCGTGTGTCTGTCTGTCTGTGTGTCTGTCTGTCTGTGTGTCTGTGTGTCTGTTCGCACGATAACTCGAGAACGAGTTAAGATATCGACCTGAAATTTTTACTGTAGTTTATTGGCCTAAAAAGCGCGGACGAGTTCAAATATGAACACTCTAGCTCAAAAATTGACCCTGCTAAAAATTGATTTATACTTTTTTAAAAAATTGATTTTATAAATTACAAAATTGTATGGTGTCCTAAGGGGTATCTCGGCGAGTTGCGACCCGTTAGACGAAAATTTCGTCCGTTTTGCTCTATCTCTTACTGTTTAGCCGCTACAGCGGTAAATGTGGACGAAAAGTCGTCAAAATACATGTTGGGTGTCGTTTTCAGGGTAATCTGTCGAGATGCGATCCTTGGGGCAAAAATTTTGCCTGTTTGGCTCTGCGGAGAAGGGTTTTGGGGCTCGGGCCCTTCGCGTAAAAATTGGAAAATTGGTTACATAATGAAAAGACGCGAGCGGGGGTCCAGGGGGCGGCAGCCCCCTGGCCTATTTTAAATAAAGAAAAGCGGGGGTCCAGGGGGCGGCAGCCCCCTGGCTTAAATGTGTAAATCTCAAATCATGCAGGCTCGTAATAAAGAAAAGCGGGGGTCCAGGGGGCGGCAGTCCCCTGGCCTAAATGAGTAAATCTTAAACCATGCAGGCTCGTAATAAAGAAAAGGAGGGGGCCAGGGGGCGGCAGCCCCCTGGCTAAAACGAGTAAATCTTAAATCATGCAGGCTCGCTAGCGCCGCAGGCCTAGGTAGATGTACGCAGGCCCGTCGCAGCGTAACAGTGTTTCGCGATCTATCGCGAAGCCTGTTACGAGAGACGGTGTCTGGCGTACATCTACCTAGTTATTATTATTGCAAACTCAGAAGAGTGTTGTGCTGGATGGTCGGCGGCGCCGATGAGTAGAACCTGGCCACCTGCTATGCAGTGGGAGGTTGAAACCTCGGTTGATTGTCGTCAGTGGCACCTTTCAGGAATGACGGTCACACTATTTTGGCAGAGTTTTGACGTCAGTTCAGCCATTGTCACATTCCGTCATACCCAGCCCAACCTTCTACCGACCCCAAAGTGCGTGACGTCATTTGTGAATGGTCCATTCGAGCAATCTGCACTCAGAGCTACGAAACGTATCTACGCGTGTACACTTTCAAAAAAAGCCGCTCTTCCCGCGTTGCGACGCTATTGGTCCGTCCGAACAGTGAAGTGCTGCCCCGAGGGGGCAACCACTCCCTATCCTAGTGTACACAGGATTTCTAATGATATGGGATTTCTATGGATTGCGTAAAGATTTCTCCGGATTTTGTAAAGATTTCATATGGTACATTCGGGTACATTTCACAAATATATTCCAAATTCCACAAAATTCGAAAAGATTTCACGAGGTTTCATGGGATTTCTCAAGGTTTCATGAGATTTCACTGATTTCTGTGAGATTTTTTATGATATTTCTTGAGATTTCTCAGTTGGATTTCGTAGGATTTCATCGAGATTTCGGAGGATTTCATTGAGATTTCCGAGGGTTTGTACACAGGATTTCACGAGTGGTTGCCCCCTCGTGCTGCCCTCTGTCGGCTGCCATGATTCTGCTGCAGCTGCAGCAAGTGACAGTGGAATGAGCTGCGTGCACCGACACAGTTTTTATCAGGGCATTTAATTCATTTTGATGTAACGAAATTATTGCTGGAATGCATCAATATCATTGCAAGTACAGAGCAACAAAGAGCAGGAAGAAGGTGGGTAAGGCGGGGAGAGCTGTAATTGACAAAAACAAAGAGAAGAGCGCATTTGTGACGGCTAAAGTGACCGCCCAGAACCTCAACAATCTGTTGATATCTAGAGATTTGGTTTTTGGGGGAAAAGGCAATAAGCAAGTTCAAGATGACAGCCCTGGATATAGGTAAGATGAATATGTTTCCATGCACACATCCTATCTACAACCACTCTTTGGCAATTTTGTGTGCGAGTTCTGCCAAAACAGTTCCCTAACTTCAGTCTTGTCCGAACAAAAGGGCTCGGTGATGAATATTAGTATAACATTCACCCTATGAACTGACATTTTCGCAGAGTTGTGCTAAAGAAGGAAGGTTCATGGATAGTAAACGATGGGGCAAGCAGGACTATAATGGATGAAGTAATACTCTCTCAATTTTGCCACATGTACAACATAACTGCAAGTGGTAAGATATAAACTCCTATGCCTCCAAAGTTGGGTAAGATAAACATGATACTAGTGGACAGCGTAATACATGGAAGGAAAGGAAGGAAATGGAAAGTGGTCATCAGCAGGGATGGAGGTAAGAGCCGCTGTAATACTCTGCAAAAGATGTGAGGCTGAACTGACTAAAACTCCTTCTCCCATACTTAATTTTATTTTCCCAACGTTTTTGTAAATTAACTTTATATTTTGTTTTTCCAGTTTCCACTGTGTAATTCATCAAAGTGACGGATGCATTCATCTGTAAATTAACTGAAGAGTCCATGTCCTGTATTGAAAGTAGAAACCCAGGTCAAGAGCAATCTTTTTACTTTCTACAACCACGGATGCAAGGTACTATGAAATGTCTTCAGGGCCATAAAGTGGTATGATGAAGAGGAATAATTTCACTTCATGTAATATATTTTTGCACACTCTTTTTAATGTTTTTAAATGTTTAATTTTGGTTTTATAGAGCAATATTCATGAAAACTAATGAAACAAAAATAATGTGTTCCATTCAGCTATTAGAGCCATCTTCACTTTCCCTTTCACGTTCAATTCTTCTCCTAAAACCAGGGACGTAATTAGGGCATGTGTGAGGGTGCATCGCGGGTTGCCTAACTTCAGGGGCAAACCTCGAATTCTACTTTAATGTCTAGTATTCCGTTACGTTTCTGTGTATTGTATTCTGTGGACTCAAGAAAGGCGAAAGGCGAGGCCACCACTGCGGCTCAGTGCGCCCCGTATGACAGCCGAAAATCGGAAATTTGGGTCCCCTTCGGGGACCCGGGGCGATCGCCCCCATCGCTAATTACGTCCCTGCCTAAAACAGAGTCATAATGGAGCAGTCAGTGTATCTTCAGCCTCAAAATCTGTTGTACATATAATCAGTATCATAGATTTTCTAATTTTTACTAATAATTCGGTCAATTACCTCTTGGGCATGGAACTTAGAAGGCATTTTCTTTCATTCAGAAGGTTTCGTACTTGCTTTGTCAACTCTTCAACCCGGCAGTAATTGCAGTCATCTCTTTGTTTCTCCCCGCATTCCATTAACATTTTGGTTGACTGAATTATTGGTGCCGTTCCATTTGGGACGTTGTCTAAAGCATTTCTATAAATAGCGCAGTGCCATTCCAAGTGCTGAATGTGAGAAGCATGTTCTGCAGTCCCATCTGCTGGCAGCAACTTGTCCTAGAATAAATGTTAACAGTTTTTAAAAATGCAGAATGTGTGTGAGTAAATCCACGTGGAATCACCTCATGACTACCCAACCCTCTTAAATTCATCCTATAATTTTTACAATCAGTTGGTTTTGACCCCAAACCCTGAGACCTCATTTAGATACATTGCAACCCATCTCAAAAAACTTCTTTAAAGCATGGGAGGCGATGGATCCAAGTAAGGTCTCAGGGTTTTGGGTCAAAACCAACTGATTCAAACAATTTTAGAATGAATTTGAGTGGGTTGGACAAAAAAAAAAAACTAATGTAATCCTAAAATTATTTTGAATGGAGGTCTTAAGCTAAATCTATTCCCGAATTTAATTTTCTCATAGAACCCAGTGACGTCGATGTTCTCAATTTGTCTGTGATGACACTTTTCTAACCTGAGATTGCTCAGAATTGTCTTGGGTTTCAGTCGTCTCAGGATATTCATCATGACATCCTATAGTAGAAACGTCTTCGCTATTCTCCTCCACATCGATGACTTCACTCATCTCAGTAGAAATGTTCATTTTCCTGTTATAATTTTTAATTTTTTTGGAAATCTATCTTCGTTTCACCTACGGTGGGTGTTCACGTTCACGTCGTTGCGTCTATTGCCCTCCCTTGAGATTCATACTTCCCCAAACCCCAATTAAAATAACAAGAATAATAATCTAGATTTATAAATGACTTACCATAACGTTCATAGTTGTAAATCTGTCTCTAGCTACAGGGGATTTTGAATCTATGCTTCGAACGTTTGTTTAGATATTTTCTGTAAGCTCTTTAAAAAAAAATGTACTTCCACAGGTTGGTGTTCCTGATGGTCAACCTCGGCGTTTATTCCCCGCCCTGCTTTCCCCCCTCCACCTCGCCGGATCGCGTCCTACGCCAACGGTCAGAGTTTTGGCGGGCGGCAAGTGCCAAGGCTGGTTGCTGTTGCTGAAAGTTTCACCGATTGTCTGTAAGTACTGAGTTTTGTTACTTCAAATTTCTGGTTTTAAAAATGAAGACTTTGAATACTTGTTACTGTCTGTAATGCGGATTCAAATCTTCAACGGCTCTTGGATGTTCGCGTCTATCCCCGTACCGAGCAGTGTCGAGTTGACACTACCAAATTCTTTGTTCTAAATTTCTGAAAAGTGTCAGGTGCAGTTCAATTTTCTGTTAGTCACTATTACAATGTACTTTTCTTCAAAGCTGGTCAATCTTTGAAATCTAACCTGTTATTCCTTGCCAATGACAGCAGTGAAACCCTGTCAAATTAGTTATGATGCAACAATTTCAAAATATGGGTGGAATATACAGCAAACATTCGCAGTGGAAGATATATTTTTAATCGCAATAGTTATTTGCTTAGTATCTGAAGCCACCTGTAATATAAATGCCCCGAAACCACTCATCAAGTGGAGCTCCCCAATAACAACTTCACTTCGTTTCCTGCTCTAATTTTCTTTTTCAAATTAAGAGATGTTTTCCCCCGTAAGATTAACAGAAATGTTTAAAGTAGGATTGTGCTTGTTGCATTGTCTTCGGCAGAGATAACATCCTTTCATCGTGGCGCTTTTGTTGAACCAAATTCAAAGTTACAGTACACTGCTCAGGAGTGAATCACTTCTGTACTCATGTGGACACATCAAGCTTTACTCACTAAACTTTTCAGATATATTGTTTGATTGAAACATAATTGTTAAAAGTCTTGTTCAATAATTTTATTTCTTCATATTTTAACCCATTTTGATGAAAATCCACGATATAGTACTTCTGTACTCATACTCATGTGTCCACTCCTGGCAGTAGTGATTCAGCCCTCTGCTCACAGTTTTTGGAGAGGTCGATTATTTTCATTATGGTATGAAGTTCTCCCTCTTATTTCTTTGTCTTTTTGGTTGGTTTTGTACAAATTCTAGTATGAAATGATCAGTTTATTCCTAGGAAATATTAGTTGGGGAAAGCAACTATCTAAATTATTTTTTGAGGTACTTTTCCCCATTCTTTTTATCGAGTTTTGGTCTTTCATGTCAGAGTTTTCTCTTACTGTATGATTCACTTTTAATTTTTCACATGTGATTTAGGAGCCATGGATTTAGAATGCAAAGTGTGTCACAGCAAATCCAGCAGCCCAGAACTGTTTGTTCGTCACTTTGATCTCCATCATAGAGTCTCGCCAACTTCACGTTTTATATGTGGCTATGATGGCTGTACTGTATCTTTTGTGAAGTGCGAAATATTTGTAAAGCACATTCAGTATTTTCATCCTGCTCCCGTATCAGAAGAGGCCTTTAAGTGTTTGTTCCCAAACTGCAATTATGAGTGCCGTGCAAAATCTTCTCTCAGAGTTCACAAAAAAAGGAAGCACCCAGGAGCTCAACTAGATCCTCCTAGCAAAAAGCCAGACCTTAGCGTGCCAAAGCAATCTGATAATGGGTGTGTAGATGATCCACCTGAAAATTCTGATGTTGCGTCTCATTCTATGATCATCAACAATGACTCTAATGTTGAACATGAAACTGAGACCAACAACAGTAAAGATGAAATAAGAAAGAAATTTATACAATTTTATCTATCTCTAAACTCGCAGTACCATGTCCCAGACTCAACTGTTCTGCATTTAATCAACACACACTATTTTCTTGCTCAAGAGTCTCATAAAGTCATGGAAGAGGAGTTAGTAAATGGTCTCAAGAGAAAAGGTGTCCTTGTTGACAATGCAGTTGAAGATTTAATTCAAACAGTTTCCCGTACCAATCTCATGCTTGAAATGCACGATCCTAAAGGACCACTTAGATCTGAACACATGCGTGATAAACTTTTTACATCTGATATATTTCACTATGTTTCACCAATCTCTCATAAATTAGGGCTTAATGATATTAATGTCAAGAGATATTATCATACTGTATCTGTAAGGGAAAGCATATTGCGAATGTTAAATGATGACACTATCTATGAGGAATACGTTGAGTCTTGTGAATTTGTAAATTCTTTTGATGACTGCATAAGAGACATTCATGATGGCACTCTGCTTAATATGCACCCAGTCTTGTCTGCAGATAAAACAGCCATTGGTTTGTTAATTTATATGGATGCTGTGGAAATAGCAAATCCAATTGGAGCAGCCAGGGGCAAGCACAAAGTCAGTTACCTACTTCACTTTAAGTAACTTGAAACCTTGGAGCAGAATGAAGAAAGAAGTGATTCAGTTAGCTATGATAGTACCTGAAAAAGATGTCTCTTATTTTGGTTTGGAAAAAGTCTTGGAACCTTTAATAAGTGAGCTCTCTGAGCTTGCAGAAAATGGTATCTTGATGGCAAGAATGTAAAGGTGGTTCCAGTCATGCTTCTCGGTGATAATTTAGGCACGCACACTCTAACTGGGTTTGTTGAAAACTTCAGTAGTTCGAGATACTTTTGTCGTTACTGTGAGGAAAGCCGAGAAGGATGGCGCGTCAGATGGCTCTGTGATTTAAATGATGATGAAGATATTTCAAACTCTGACTCGGACAGTGATGATGAAGATGATGATGATAGTGATGACGAAGATGGACTTGCATGTGATATGACTACATACTCACATGGTGCTAGTACTCATGATGAGTTTTGTTGTGAGTTTTCGAATACCTTAATTGGCTTAGGCCCTGTGAATTCTGCTCCTTATTGCACTGCAGTAATCAGAACACCAGCTTCATACAGAGAATCTCTTAAAGCCCCGGAGAAACATTCATATGACAATCATAAAGGCATTGTAGGAGATTGTCAATTCAACAAAATAAAAGACTTCCACTGTGTGGGAGCTTCCCCTCCTTGTATGGCCCATGATTTGTTTGAGGGGGTTCTGGCCTATGATGTGGCTCTGGCTTTAAACTATTTCAAGCAGAATATGTCAGTTATTGCTAAACATATTAATATGAGAATCAAGACTTTGAAAATGAAAGGAAGTGACCAGGGAGACAAACCAGCAAATGTGATTGATGGAATGAAAAAACTCAGAGGTAAGGCTGTTGGGAATTGGAATTTTTTAAGATTCCTGCCTTTGTACATTGGCAGTAAAATTCAAGACAACAATAATGGGGTGTGGAGGATGATGATGCTATCGATAGAAATTGTAAGATTTATCACCTCACCTACGGTCAGTAAGACTGCTCTTCCTATTTTAAAAGAGTTGTAGCTATGAATGAGGAAGCGCTAAGTCCTGCTTTTGATTGCAGCTTTTCTTATGACAGTGGTAGTCCGTCCACTACTCATAAAGATAATTCAAAAAAGCGCAAGTGGCCTGATGAAGAAAGTTAGACTACACTCACAAGTTAGTTAATATTTTGTCTTATTTAAGGGTATCAAACGCCATTGTTCTTGATAGAAAACTTAATGTTTCTTGCTTTTGAAATTTCAGAATTTTGATGAGAGTATTTTGATGCGGGATGAAAATACACAAGGTGTGGTTGAGGTCAATTTGGTAAGTTATTCTTAAATATTTTTTTTCCTTCAACAGGAGCAGTAAGAGAGTCTTGGCAAACTTTAAAGTTTCCTTTCTTTCCATTAGGCTAGAACCGTGCCCAAAAAGTTCTGCTTTGAGAAATCAATGAAAGGAGCAGTAGCAGGGGTAGTCCAAGCTCCGTCAAACCATGTAAGTTAAATATTGTTCATTATACATGAATTACTAGAGAATTTAAAATCTCTTCTGAAAAAAAGTGTGGTAAGTCCTTCATATATCTGAAAAATGCTACTCTGACTATTGGTTAGATCGTGAAAAGTAGGTACTTAAGATTCAGACTTGTAAGAGAAATAATCAAGTTTTCTTTTATCTTTTCCAGGGTTCTTCTACTGCACCAGAAAAGAAGGATGAGAGTGAGGATGAGGATGAGGAT
This sequence comes from Frankliniella fusca, assembly GCA_029379305.1. Lineage (NCBI taxonomy): Eukaryota > Metazoa > Arthropoda > Insecta > Thysanoptera > Thripidae > Frankliniella > Frankliniella fusca. Next base: position 172,598 of record JAHWGI010000886.1, on the reverse strand, counting down.
GAGGATGAGGATGAGAATGAGGATGAGGAAAATGGAGAGCAAGAGGAACTCTCAGAATACCTTCACAAAAATTTTCAGGCCATTCACTCAAAATTGCAGAAAATGGACAAGAAGCTGAACGGTAACATTTTAGAAGAGGAAATAACTCCTGAACGTACACTAAGATGGGATTTTATCACTATATTTTCTTCTTCTTCTTTTTAATTTAGCCTTGATGGGAGAAGGCAAAGCAAGCGGCCAGAAGCCTGGAGAAGAACTGGACGCAAACACTTTAGAGGAGGAGAGTGACAAGAAAGGCCTTGTAAGCACCGATGTGTTATAGGACCATTGTAATAATGGAATTGTTTCTTTATGAATCTAGATTCTCAACCTTATTTTTTTTTGATCCCTAGTAACACTGAACCATCGAGCGAGACTCGCCTCCTTCTCGCCGCTCGGGAGCCCAATAGTCGCCCGCGCGTCGACCGCCTGACTCTTGCCCGACTCATGCCTTAGCAACTATCAGGTGTCGTCAATGGAACGTTAATGCCCAGTTAAATGTCGGGCGTTCACAAGAACGCATCCGACGCCACTCTAACGCCGTGCCGGTTCCCGATTCGCGGTTGATGCGGCGAGAACGTTTCAATACTGTTCCTCAGTGAGCTGTTTGTTCCCAATTCGAGTTAATGCCTCGGCAATGCTAAAGCGGGTCTCGCTGCGGCGGGAGCGAGGCGGGTGTTGGTCGGTTAAGAGTTTCGTCAGCCGTAAGATTCACGCCACTTGTCAACCCCGCGTTGACGCCCAGGCGATTGTCGCGCATACGTCAACGCAGCGTGAATTTGGCGACAAATGTCGTGTATCGATTTTTTAGCACCGCCGCTTGTTGACTTCTCGTTATTGCTTCCCCGATTCTCTTAAGAACTGCAGCGCGGCGATTTCGTGGCGTTTACGTATCAACGCGCCCGAAAGCTTCTTGCCTGCGAACATCGCTGCTGTAGTGTTCGGGCAACTCCTGAAAGCGCGGGAGCAGGGGGTGAACGGTGCGTTGTACGCAGGGCAGTCCTCGCCGCTCCGTTGATGCGGCGCGATTGGGCTGGCGCCACGCGCCCCGCTGATATCTTTTGGTCAACCGCGTGAGACCTCCGTCTCCACACCTGATCACGAGGGGACTGCACGGAGATCGCCGACATGCAATTTGGCGATCGCTAGCTGGTTTCGACGCCACAATGTCGCCCGGGCGGCAATTGCCGGGGCGTTAACCACACGACGGAGTAGAGGTGGATCGGGCCGAGAAACTTTGGGACTTAGAATATTTCTGGCTCTCGCTGGTTGGCAAAGTGGAAGTGGTGAGCTGCCGTGCGCTGCAGCGCGGCGATCGTGGGGCGTTAAACCGGCCGCGACAACGAGTGACTCTCTGTCCCGAGTTAGATTAGGAACCGTACCGAACACCGCTCTTCCCATGAGAAGCGCTTAGCTCAGGCGGCAAGGGCGTGGAGTTGTACCACGAGTTGTCCGGGTTCTAATCCTGCATCTTTTCAATTTTTTTTCGGTTTTAGTCAGTTGCCTAACGGTTGACGCCTCATTCTCGTCCCGCTAACGCCTGAACAACAGCCGCCCGGTCGACAATGTCACAACAGTTGTCCAGGTCCTTTGCTAGTCGCCTCACTGTTGCCGACAGTGCCACTCCGCATGTCGCCGCGTTACCGCCCGGCGTTACAGTATCAATGACGTATGGCGTTACTGTAGCGATAATGTTTGGCGTTGAATCCGCGCTGAAGTAAGGCGAGCCCGTGGCGGTAACGCCATTAGTGCCATTTCGTACAACGTCAGATCATCGCCGGCGTTAACGCCGCGTTAAATGTTAGTCGCCCGGCGGTAGTCAGGCGAGAGCCGACCGATACATTTGTGTTACTAGGGATTGCAGGTTTCTTTCGGGAGGGGGTATTTTGTCCCTGAAGAGGTTGTAAAATTGCTTCAAAAGAAAGTAAGCAATTTTCTTACAGCCATTAACGGTAACGATCTCACCAAATATTGTTTGGCTCAAACTCAATCCAATAAAGATAAGGAAATCATTCCTGAGATTGTGATTGAAAAAATAGTGGGTAAGTAGCAATGTGACACAGCTTTAGTTGGTCACAGCATGACTTCTCAATTTTCTTTCAGTGGTTCACAAGTCTCTCCAAACCTTTACTATTTCCTTTTTTCTGTTCCAGATGTAATTAATGATGGCAATCGGGAGTACAACTTCAGAAAGCTCTTGCGCAAGGTTAATACCTCCAAACTTAATCCTGAAGAGTTTAAAGCCAAACTAGCAGAGCTCCATGACCTTGCCAATGAAGAAACAAAGGCCATAGAAGTCACTGATATCGATGTAAGAGCAAAGTTTAGCAAGATAATTTATCACAAGAAGCATGAATCTCAAAAAGCAAAGGAAGCAGCTACATCAGCAAGCTAGACTGAAAAGCCACTTGACATTATGTTTATGTCCTTGCAAGCTAATTTTATTTTCATAAACCAACCTAAATTGTACCTTTAAACCTATTTATCATAAATAATAGACCGGATAGAAAAGATGGAAAAGATGCTATTCTCCAAATAAATCTTGCTGCTTTGGGGAATATTTTATGCCATTAGAAAGTTCTCATCAATGGTGCAGAGTATAAAATCGTCTCTTAAGCTGCTTCTTCTGAAGACGATAAATCAAATTAGTATTTTGTCAGAGATTTAATCTACCAAGTCTTGATGTTTTATTATTTGTGCAAATTGTGTGCACATTATACATTACCTGAAATGTCCTTAATATGTTCTCGAACACTTGTGACCTTGAAAATAAATGTTTCTTTCCATCACTGAGGGAAATTAATTTTACCTTGACCTTGTCCAAAGCCTTACTAATATAAGCAATTAAAGCAAATATAGAAATCTATGTCTTTAGTCATGTCATGGATTTAAGACAGAAGATAAAGCAACTGGTTGACTAGAATAACATTTGCTTGAGGTGGAGGTGTTACTGAGGCCCAAGATGCACAGCTATCAACATTCTGTGGTATTGTCATACCTACTTCAAGAAATATTATATAAATGTGGGCAACAATAAATTGCAGCAGAGAGGTAACAGTCAAAACATTGATAAAAGAAAATACTGAAGTACATTTTTGTGGCCGAAGGTAAGTATGCCAAATATGTTAGTGATAAGAAAATTGAAAGAGGTGACTGTCGACACATTCTGAGAGGATTGATATTGATACAACTTCTTCGTTCAAATTTTGTCAAACAGATTTATTATAATAATCTCTGATACATGTTTAAAACTCATTTGAAAAGGACTTGGTGAAGTAAAAGAGAATTTACATGTAGCCTTTTTAGTTTCATAGCGCTACTCTAGGTAAGTATGTAATAATTATGTCAAAATTTACTTCCCCTTCACATTGCTAACCATTCTCTGTGACAATAATGTCAGTATGCCAGTTACAAGTGGAGTCTTAACAAATTACGGTTTTGTTGCTCATACCAAACAGCTCTACGCTTGCCTTACCATCACATTCTGTGTTCTCAGACTATTTATGGCCTCAACAAGATTTTAAAGGTAACTTATCATTTAGGAAGTATCACAGACAATTATTTTGGAAATCTCTATTTATTTTTAAAAAATGTTTATAAATACAGATATCTGAAAAAATAAATATAGTATTAAGCTGTCTCTGATACTCGGGTCATTTTCTATCAGATCACCACAAGGTCCAAAACGATGGTTTTCAGATTGAGTTGGGAGTGGTTAAATATCATTTGGGACCACCCCAAGGACCCATATGTGAAAGGAAATTTTTTTAAAAAATTTGGTATGGGAGTTACAGGGGGTCAAAGTTTGGTGTTCGACCAATCCGTCTCAAGATATGAGTGATACCTAATATCCTACATGAAACACAATACCAACTCTAGTCATGGTGTTTTACATTCAGTTTTTTATACTGATTCAAATGATCCATGGTTGGATTGGATCTTGAAAAATTTTTCTTGGCTCTATTTAGTAAAATCCCGATAAAATGTTGTATAATTTCACCGTTTCCACTCTAGCAGAAATACGTCATATTAGAAAAATTCCCAACCATGCCTTTTTTTAAAAGCTAATGATGGGTCGAACATCCACACCAAGTGACAAGTTGACCCCGGAGAATTTAGTCCCTTCGCCTTAGACTTTAAGGTTTGGAACTACTATGAAAAGACCGTAAAGAGGGACAATCAACTTCACTTGGTCTATATCTTACTAAAATCAGTAAAGTAAAGGTTAGTAGCTAGCTATCCTTTCTTGGGAAGCTTTTTTTATTACAATGATATATTGCTTGGACACTTGCTTTGGTAGGTTTGGGGACATTAATTTTGGTCTGTATAAAATGCTTTTAATTTCATTCATGATATCATTTTATGACTAATGTGTTGAAAAAAAGTTAAAAATTTAGGACATGTGTCACTTTACTGATTTTAGTAAGATATAGACCAAGTGAAGTTGATTGTCACTCTTTACGGTCTTTTCATAGTAGTTCCAAACCTTAAAGTCTAAGGCGAAGGGATTAAATTCTCTGGGGTCAACTTGTCACTTGGTGTGGATGTTCGACCCATCATTAACAGCTAGATTCAGATTGAGAGTGTTAACAAGTGGTGGTATTACTTCATGCCCACATCAATATTAATTAATTAAAAAAAAGGTTTCAATAAAATATGACAAGGTACTATTAAAATCTCATTGAGGCCATAAATAGTCTAATAACACAGAATGTGATAGTGAGCTAGGTAATGAGCTGTTTGGGATGAACAGCAATACCATAACTTGTGTCAGTATGCAAGTGACAAGTGAAGTCTTAACATCTATTACAGAGAATGGTTAGCAAGGTTAAGGGGGAGTATATTTTAGTGTAAATAGTACAAACTTACCTGTAGTGCAGTCTCAACTATCTCCTGCTCATGTCAAACAATGTCAAACAGGTTCTGCAGCTTCAAGTTCAATAAGCTGCAAAGCGCAATCCCCATAGCTCTGAAACTAAAAGGCTACTTCTGATAAGACTTTAACAATAAATCATGCAAGCTACTTTCACAATTTTTTGAGTCAAGAAATTTTATGACATCATTTGAGATATTCAATGCAATAATATTCATAAGGACTCCAAATCTAAGAAGAAAACAAAACAAGACCATGACTAATTCATTTTCAAAATAGCCAATAAAAACATGTTGCCATATTGCAACTCTACAACAAGGTGCTTTGCTAAAGTACATGAACCAATAGCTGCTATATTCTTTATCCTATTTTTGACAGCTAGTTGGAACTACCATCCATGAGACTGCCAAGAAAATAGCCACACTGCAGCAGTTGGTTCTCAGCTTTTTAAAACAATATAAATTTTAAGTAATGGCAACTTTTAAGTTGAATCCACAATACTGCTCATAGCTCATGCACTCATGCGCTTACGTTGCTCATAAGTTCCTTGCGTTCAACTATATGTTTTTGGTGAAAGTGAAAATTAAATATATTTCGAACAGGCCATTTCACCAAATAAGTTTCCTAGTTTGCCTTCTTACACTCCGCAATCAGAAATGAGAGGAACTTATGAGCTGCATGAGCGCATGAGCTATGATCAGTATTGCGGATTCACCTTTAGCAAATTCTAATTTATCTCCTCTAGAAAAACAACGGGCAAAACTTGACCCACCATCGGATTTATGGCCAAGTAAGTAACATTTCAACATTCATGCAAAGTTCGACTCAAATATAACTGAAACCCCCAGTCCCTCCAAGTTTAAAATACAATTTCTTTAATCGCTGAGCGAAGCGAAGCTATCCCCTGCATCGGGACAAGGAGTGTAGCCGGTCGTGAGTCTGTCCGTCCGTCTGTGTGTGCGTCCTAGCCTCTTCTCCTCTGAAACTACAACAGATGTCGTTAAAAGAGATAGTGTCCCGTGATCTACTAATTACTGCGCTTTTAAATTGGGACATACTTTCGTGGTCGAGAGAGTTTGAAATATTGGAACGAATTATTTGAATTGGAAGTTTCAATATTAGTATGTTGGCTGCAGCTGCCGTGTTTGGCTGGCGCCATCTAGCGGCAGGGCGCGAAACTACATCAGCTGCCAGCCGCCCAGCCAAGCCGAATCCAACCTCAGTTTTTTACAGCATTCAAACTAATGATTAAATGGTCATCAATAGTCTTTTTCACGTAATATGCAGTCTAAAATCGCTTTTAAGGTTGCGGATGTCGCTGCACGAAGTTTCAAGAGTCGTCATTGTGTAGAAGTGTGGGTTCGAGTGATTTGTTGTTTGTTTTCGTCTGTGGCTTGGGGAGGAGTGAGATGGGTAGTGCCTCAAAATACTTTTTATCGCGTTGGATATGTGGAATGAACGTCACGGACTACTGACATGATAGCCAGTATCGATGCAACTTGGTTGTGTTCTTCCTAGGTGAGTGAGTGACATAACCTAACAACATAGACACTTTGCTTACAGTGAAGCTGTGAAACTGTTTGGTGAACATTAGAGTATGGTCTGAGTATTGAAATCAGGTAACCCCATGGCCTGAAAAGTGAGATTTACTAAGAGCAGTATGATTTCCTTATATTTATTTTAATTTAGTTTTGAATCCTTACTTGGTTCCCCAGCGCATTGATTTGTTATTGCGCCACCAAGTTAACCCCAGCTGAACGATTTCTTTAGTGCGGAGTGGATGTTTGATTGTATTAGTGGAAGTGTGCCCATTTTGGACATACGGCAATAGACATTTGTAATAAAAAAGAATAATAAGTTTGTAAATCGTAAACTGAATATTTGGTGTCTCATTATTCTACTAAAGATAATAAATAAAAGTGTGGTTTGAGTATTTAAATCTCACTACTCTTACACCTAGCAAGAAATAAGAAAAGAGTTTGGGTTTTACGTTGATAAATTTTGTAGCATTTGGTTCCTAACACACTCCATATTTCCCAGTGATACGATTTCTGATTGAGCTAAATCGTTTGCTTACCTAAACTTACTCATTGATCCGTTTTGCCTAAAAATTATGATTGAAAAGAGGTTACTCCACTAAGTTATTGATACAGAAAAAAATGTTTTGAAAACATGGTTATTTTAATAAAATTTGACTCTCACAAATATTAGGGGCTATTCTGTGGATAGGATTAGGATTAGGGTGAGAGACCGTGCTTGCATAATATTAGTTAAGCCAGGAGTGTTTACATTAAAACAGTCTTTCTAAAACATTGAAGTACATACTTATTATTAATATTTAATATATAGCCATATAACCATTGAAATGGCTCACTTGTTTTAATTCTATCATTAATAGCTGACATTCATTTCAAAATAGATACGCCTCATCATTTAAAGGTTCTGCTGAGTCTTTGTGAATGTCTTGATTGTATTTAAAGTTGCTGGTCTCTGTTACCATATTTCTTGCAATGTCTTTTTAAATAATATTTTAAGTAATATTTTAAGTGACCCATTTCTGCCTTACCATGGATCATGTGAGTTGGCAAACTTACTTCAGAAGGATAAGGAATGAGAGGGGGGAGTATGTACTGTCAGCATGTGATGCAGGTGCATTCTCTCTGAACATGTAAATGATACTGAGCCCCTGATCTGAGATGGGTGGGGGTAAAATGGAGGGAAGGGGGGGCACCACTCGAATTTCGACGCTACCTGGCCAGCGCCTACCTGCAGGCCGGGGCAGCGTATAGCGTATGCCGTTGCTCGAATTGCGCCGCGCGAGGAGGATGTCAATCTCTTTCCCCTCTGTCCTCTATTCCCCCTCCCTACTTGTGCCGTGATTGACTTGACCGGACTGACTGTCTGACTGACTGACTGACTGACTGACTGACCTTTTGGTTGCTTACCAAAACGGCGGTTGTGTACATTTCTTTTAAATCTCAATTCGCTCAGCAACTACGTGCCTGCCGCACGTACTCCTAGTTATTTTCCCTATGCAGTCCTCAGGTATTTCTCACAACATATTTAATGGCTTGATGTATGAGGAGCCAAAATTTGACTCGGAAATGTTACCTAGGACCAAGTTAGCTACCACTATGAATGGATTCTCTTGGAACAACCATGTAGAAAAAGTGTCAAGGGCTGATGATACACAAAGGTTGAGGGTTGAGGTCACCACGGTCCCTCCACCATGGTTGAGGTGATGCAAGCTCTCACCGCTCTCACACAATCACAGGATGACCAAGCCCAGCATGAGATTCTCTGGAACAAAAGACAAAGACAATAATGGTAAAGTATGACGCTATATAAACTCAAACCACGCTAGAGTTGGCCTTACTTCAATGCCCCCAGTGAAAGAAGATCTGATCACCAGACTTGAAGACTTTGGAAACCACATCCCTTCACACTGCCACGGCTGTCATGCATCCACTGAAGTCGCTGCAGCCATCGAATCTCACCACATGAAAATACAAGGGAAAAAAATTAAAATATTGAAATTATGCAGGACGCAGGGCTTGCGCACACACACACAAACTCACAAACACACTAAAGGCAATTGGAGGTTATGTGCACAGCAACAAAGCTATTGTGATTTGGCAAAATTAGTCGTGCAGACAGAAAGCGTCACATAAGAGGCGAAATTGTCACAGAGATTCAAGTGAGAGAGAGCCAACAACCGTAAGGCATAAACATTTCATGTCGAAAGATGAAACTTAAACTGTCGCCAATGAAGAAAATCAAAGCGTGAGTGTCCGTAATAAACTAACAAGCGATTTTCGGTGCGAGAGAAAACAGCTTGATAGTACGAGCTTTCAGATTTTGCATGTTTCTCGAACCACATACGTTCTACGCCAAACATGAAAGAACAAAAGTGGGGCAAACACACACATTCCTTACAAAAATTATTGTTTACACGACTTACCAACAGGCAGTAAGACGGGAAACAAAAGAAAGTCGGTCGCATACACGTCACGTCGTCCTAGGCTGACGTACGACTAGGCATAGGCAACCTAATCAGACGTGTAGTGCGATTGGTTGCCTAACCACTCGGCGTTGTAACTAAGAAGGATAAAAATAATGACTAGGGTGTGTATGTGGAGTGAGGGTGCTAAGGGGACGAATGCACCTGACTCGACCTAGCTCCGCAATGCCGCGAAGACTTACCGACCAGAAGAGTCTCGTCGATTCGCGTCGTTCACCCAGAACGTTACTCGGAGGATAAGGAGGATATAAGGCTCACGGGACTGCTCGTGTGCCACGCAGGCGTAAGTTGTGTGTGTGTGTGTGTGTGTGTGTGCGCGCGCGCGTGTGTGTGAGGGGGGAGGTGTTGCATAGGTTCAAAGATGTGAAGGTTTCGGCATAGGGTACTCCGGGGCTCGGCCGGCCCGGAACAACAAAAATCTTCGGGCACGGGGAGGAGAGGGGACGGGTGGGGACACACCCCTCCCAGCCCCGCTTCCCCCCGTGCCCGAAGATTTTTGTTCTTCTACTTCCGGGCTGGCCGAGCCCCGGAGTACCCTATGGATACACTTCCCAATTCCAGAGGGCAAAGACCGAAAGCGGGTGGCGCTGGCGCTGGAGAACGCCTGAATATTTCGGTGCCAGATATGGGATGGATATGGATACGCCCGAGAAAGGCTAGATAGTCCCGGGGTTTAGGGGGAATGCGGGGAATTCCCGCATGAATTCGCATCTAGCGGGGCTGCGGAGGTGGTGCGCGGGATGGTGTCCCGATGCGCGGGATATGGTGCGGACACTACCCCGACGTGTTGGATAAGGCCTGGACGCCGAGGGGGTGCACTGGATTCCGCCTGGATAGGCGAGATACAGTCTAGACGCGCTACTGCATAGCTTCTTGGCGGCTGGACATACAGGATAGGGCATGGATACCCCTGAGAAGAGCGAGATATTCCCGGGATGAGTGGGGGATGTGTGGGATGGTGTCACGATGCGCAGGATAAGGTGCGGACACTCCCCCAACGTGTTGGAGAAGGCCTGGACGCCGGGGGGTGCACTGGATTACACCTGGATTTGCGGGATACAGTCTAGCTGCGCTACTGCAGAGCTTCTTGGCGGCTGGATATACAGGATAGGGCTTGGATACCCCTGAGAAGAGCGAGATATTCCCGGGAAGAGGGGGGGATGTGGGGGATGGTGTCACGATGCGCAGGATATGGTGCGGACACTCCCCCGGCGTGTTGGATAAGGCCTGGACGCCGGGGGGTGCACTGGATTACGCCTGGATTTGCGGGATACAGTCTAGACGCGCTACTGCAGAGCTTCTTGGCGGCTGGACATACAGGATAGGGCTTGGATACCCCTGAGAAGAGCGAGATATTCCCGGGATGAGGGGGGGGGGTGGGGGATGGTGTCCCGATGCGCAGGATATGGTGCGGACACTCCCCTAACGTGTTGGATAAGGCCTGGACGCCGAGGGGGTGCACTGGATTACGTCTGGATAGGCGAGATACAGTCTAGACGCGCTACTGCAGAGCTTCTTGGCGGCTGGATATACAGGATAGGGCTTGGATACCCCTGAGAACCCACGATGACGTATGCTTGGGCAACTTGGGGCATCGTAGAGCGAAGGGTGGGCAATGGTGGGGCATTCGAGGGCAACTATGGGGCAAATATGTGGCAACTATGGGGCAACTCGGGGGCAACTCGAGGGCAACTCGGGGGGAACTCGGGGGCAACTCTTGGGCAACCCTTGGGCAACCCTTCGGCTACCCTCGGGCTACCCTTGGGCAACCCTCTACAGGAGCAAAGAATGGGCAAATCGGGGCAACGGCCTCGTTTGCCGGCTAGAAGCGCTCGCGGGCAGGGACGTAATTAGGGGCGATGGGGGCGATCGCCCCTCGGGTCCCCGAAGGGGACCCAAATTTCCGATTTTCGGCTGTCATACGGGGCGCACTGAGCCGCAGTGGTGGCCCCGCCTTTCGCCTTTCTTGAGTCCACAAAATACAATACACAGAATCGTAACGGAATACTAGACATTAAAGTAGAATTCGAGGTTTGCCCCTGTAGTTAGGCAACCCGCGATGCACCCCTCACACACATGCCCTAATTACGTCCCTGCTCGCGGGGCGCACGGGGCTGCGAATTTCGATGCAATAGCCGACCCAGCGTTACTTATGTTGTTTTATTTTGCGAGATCCGTCGCAGCGCGAAGAAGTACGTCCGTTTTCACTGTGAAAAATAGTCGTAAGTTTACGGGAAAATTTTCCACGAAGTGCAGTTGTAAAATTACAATTACAAATCGTAAAATTACAAGCACTTCACATCTGCTTGAAATTCATTCACGAGCAAAAAAGGTCGGTCGTAAATTTACAACATATTTCGTAAATAACGATTTACAAAATTTATCGTAAATCTACAAAGATATTTTTCACAGTGTATCACCCTCGCATTCATTCGACGAATCACGGGAGAGTCCCTGCGACATTGGGGATAGGCCAGCTATAGCAGTAATGCGAGGGGACGGGCTGCCTACGTACCACGGGCTCGGAGCTCGCAGAGCGCAGTAGGACACGGGAGGGACAGAGCACACTAAGAACGAGCCCGTGCGATATGCAACCCACCCTGTACGCATGCATGCGCCGTGCGCGTGCCTACCTTTCGGGCTGTTGCGTCGCACCCACACACTAAACCCTTATGCACAATTTTATACAACCATAGTTATGCACAAAATTTTATGCGTAACTATGTTACACATTGTGCATAATTCTTCACAAATTTGTGCATAATGAACAGAGTTAAGCATAGTTATGCAGGAAAAATTGTGCATAATTATGGTTGTGTAAAATCCTGCAATGCTTATGCACAAAATAGTGCACTGGTAAAACAAATGTATAGTTCTAAACATCAAATGACGTTTAACTGCTAATGTTTAATACTTAAACACTTTATCATGTTTAGTTCAAACTATACATCAGCAGATGTTTATTTTCTAAACACTTTGCAAGTGTTCAGTTGGCTATACACTTGGCGCAGCGTGGTGTCCCTATGCTTTTCCATGTGAAGCCACGCCCAAGTGTATACTTCTATACATCACAAAATGTTTAATCTCTAAACATTTGCGAAGTGTATAGGAGTTAAACATCTTTTCATGTTTAGTTCCTGCTATACATCATGTCATGTATAGAATTGCCAACTATACACCATGATGTATAGAAACTAAACATTTGTTTTACCAGTGTGCATAAGGGTTTAGTGTGCGCCGCGCCGCCGCCCGCCGCCCGCGCCCGCGTCACCGGCCGAGCGCCAGGCCCGGCCGGGCTGGGAGCGAGAGACTGACACTGACAAGGAGATGATATCAGCGTTCTGTCTTAGCTCCGGGGGGGTCTCTAATTTGAAGGCAAATGGTGCCAGGGGCGGATCTAGCTTACAGCTGAGGAGGGGGCAAAACGTGCAAGTTGCCTACTTTCAGGGGACCCTCAACAAATCGACTGAAAATGTAATGCTTTAGAAATTAGAGTTCCCAATGGAACTTAAACTTTTTCAATTGTTTTTTTAAGGATCAGTGCGTACTGTGTAGACCTAAATCCATAAGCTGAACGGCAGAAAAAGGTTGTTCCAAACGAAACGAGGACAAATTTTTGATTTTGTGTCGTAGTAGGTGTCAAGATAGAGCGCGTCCTGTAGGAATCGTTCAAAAACTGCACGCTAAAGCGGGTTAACAATAACAATATATGAAACTGATAAAAGCTGAGGAACAAGCCGGACTGAAAAAGTGTTCCAAATGGGCTAAACTAGGGATGTACACGCCAGTAACGTTACCGGTAAGTAACGGTATTATACCGGTAAAATACGGTAATTTACCCGGCCCCGGTAAAATTGGTAATTTTGGTAAAATTCGATTTATTGACTTATCACAACTCATTTCATCATTTGCGCTGTCAGCGGATGCGTTTCTTTGAATTTCGGGAGGTAGGCTCCCACTGGTCTTCTATTACCTAGTCTGAGCAGAAAGAATCGACGGATTGGGAGCCCGAATCTGATTTGGGCGGAAAGTCGGAGCCAGAATGCCTTGCTCAAGAACCAGAACCGACTCGGACTCGACCAGCACTTGCCACACGGCCTACTCCTGCTGCACAGGCACAACGCAGAACGCGGTCTGCTGCTGCATCTGCCGAAGCAACTCTAACTGGTGGACGACTAAAGCGTCTTCGGAAACAGTTTGAATTTTGATATTATGCTCTTTCACCCTCTTGCCCTCCTATCTCTGAGAGAATAAGTGACCTTGTACCTTGTTTTGTCCTAAAGCATTTAATTTGTCTGTTCAAATGACGATTAAAGTTCTTATTTTCAGTTCATAAGTATTTTAAGTTACGTTAAAATCAGTGTAAAACGCCATATTTTCTTATGAACACTAAATTTTTATCAAAAACGGCCAAAATTGAATTTTACCAATTTTACCCAAAATTACCGTATTTTACCGTATTTTACCGTACTTTACCGCTAGCTTTTAATTTTACGGTAAAAATACATCTCTAGGCTAAACTCTTGTATTATGAGCAAAACATCGCGAGCGGAGCGAGCGGAAAAAAAATTGACATATTTAGGAAACGCAAGCAGAAGCGGGGATTTTAAGGTATGAGCAGATTAGAACACAGTGACCTTAAGAGTAAGAGTGAAAGAGCGCAGCGTGCCGACCCGGCTTGCGGCGCTGCCCGGTCGCACGGAGACTCTGCTGGATCTGAGGAGATATTCACTTCTGTAATAAACTATACACCTAATTCGAGAATATTTCACCATAACAAGCGTAATATTATATCAGAATACAGCGAAATCTGCTTTTAAACGGCGCAACTTTAACTTAAGGCGTAATATCTAAGTAGATTTGAGATCGATTTTGTAGAAGATTTTCGTGAGGTGTATCCCTTGGATGGATCGGGTGGCTTTGGCTTTACCGTCTACCACCATCTGCCTCCCTCTCTCCTTCTTTCCCTTCCTCTTTCTTTTTTTCTCTTTTCTCTCTTTCTTTTTCACTTTTCTCCCTCTCTTCTTCCTCTTTTCCCCTCTCTTTTTCCTCTTTTCCCTTCTTTTTTTGGGGGGGGGGCGCCTGAGCCCCAGGGGGGAAGCGACTTGTCCCTTTGCCAAATTCGCCCCTGAATGGTGCGGGAGCAGATGCTAAGACATCAGCAAATGTACGAGTTTTAAATTTTGCCGCAGATTTGCGCGAATTAGGCATCCCGTCGCCTCGCATTGCATGTCTGTTCTACTATAGCTGGCCTATCTCCAATGTCGTAGGGACTCTCCCGTGATTCGTCGAATGAATGCGAGGGTGATAAAACGGACGTACTTCTTCGCGCTGCGACGGATCTCGCAAAATAAAACAACATAAGTAACGCTGGGTCGACTATTGCATCGAAATTCGCAGCCCCGTGCGCCCCGCGAGCACCTCTAGCCGGCGAACGAGGCCGTTGCCCCGATTTGCCCATTCTTTGCTCCTGTAGAGGGTTGCCCAAGGGTAGCCCGAGGGTAGCCGAAGGGTTGCCCAAGGGTTGCCCAAGAGTTGCCCCCGAGTTGCCCCCGAGTTGCCCTCGAGTTGCCCTCGATTTTCTCCGAGTTGCCCCATAGTTGCCCTCAAACGCCCCACCATTGCCCACCCTTCGCTCTACGATGCCCCAAGTTGCCCAAGCATACGTCATCGTGGGAAGAGCGAGATATTCCCGGGAGGAGGGGGGGATGTGGGGGATGGTGTCCCGATGCGCAGGATATGGTGCGGACACTCCCCCGACGTGTTGGATAAGGCCTGGACGCCGTGCACTGGATTACGTCTGGATAGGCGAGATGCAGTCTAGACGCGCTACTGCAGAGCTTCTTGGCGGCTGGACATACAGGATAGGGCATGGATACCCCCGAGAAGAGCAAGATAGTCCCGGGATGTGGGGTTATGTGGGGGATGGTGTCCCGATGCGCAGGATATGGTGCGGACACTCCCCCGACGTGTTGGATAAGGCCTGGACGCCGGGGGGTGCACTGGATTACGCCTGGATTTGCGGGATACAGTCTAGACGCGCTACTGCAGAGCTTTTTGGCGGCTGGACATACAGGATAGGGCTTGGATACCCCTGAGAAGAGCGAGATATTCCCGGGATGAGGGGGGGATGTGGGGGATGGTGTCCCGATGCGCAGGATGTGGTGCGGACACTCACCCGACGTGTTGGATAAGGCCTGGACGCCGGGGGGTGCACTGGATTACGCCTGGATTTGCGGGATACAGTCTAGACGCGCTACTGCAGAGCATTCCGGCGCCAGGACGGGGTCTAGAGGTGGGGGATACGTTGTGGAGTATGTCATGATGTGAATGATTTGACTTGGATACGTTTTTAGAGCTCGATCATCTGCGGATAGCGCCAGATAAATAGGATGCACGATAGCGGCTGGATATGCATGGATTCATAATCGATACGGTAGATGGCCTGCGGCGATGACGATTTTAGAAGCTGGATACCGGTTGGAGACCCAGCGAGACGAGTGGATATGTTTCTGATCAACTGGATAGGTTACGGAGGAGGTCCTTTATGTTGGAGGATGCCGATTAGAGACGCTTTGATAGTAGATGGAGATAAGCCGGCGTATCCAATGCTCATCTGAAGTGTTACAAAAGGGAAGAGCATCGGATTTTCCAACTCACGTCCAGACTGTCCGTCAGGGGCCTTGCGTCGCTATACCCCCTTCCCCTCCCCCCGCCTGTCGCTCGCTCTCGGCTCGGCTTCGGCGGGCGGCCCGACCCCGCCCCGGCCGCTGGTGCTGGCCGCATGTTGTGACTCGTTCGCTGGCCCGCCCCCATTACTGTTTGTTTTAGTTGATGTAGATTGGAGTTTTGTGCGATATTGACGTGACGTGCAACTGCAAGTGAAGTGAAAATGAAGAGGAAAGGCGGTGGAGGTGGGAACACTGTTAAAAGTCTACGAAGCAGTGCTTTGTAATACGAAGAAAACAGGGCCTTTGTATTACAAAACGAAATTTCTTCGTAATTACAAAGAAAATGCTTCGTAATTACAAAGAATTGCCCGGCATGCTTCGTAATTACAAAGCATTTTCTTTGTAATTACAGAGGACGCGTTTTCTTTGTAGGTTACGAAGCATTGCTTCGTAAACTTTTCACAGTGAAAATCACAAACTATTTTACGTCGTGCTTCTCTGCTTCAGAGTCAACAGAAAATGATGGAGGGAGTAGTTCTACTACGCGTGAAGGTGAGGTTATGTTCTGTGTTTACTCGCACCTCGCACTGCCGCACCTCGCACTGCCGCACCATGCACCCGCACCGCCCTACTCTTTGGAGACAAAGTCAAAAGAGATCAAGATCAAACCGTTCGAAATTATTTTCATGTTGTTTTGGCCAGAAGAATCTGACGGAAATACAGGGGTGGGTGCTTCGCTGAGTGAAAGTCAGCGACGGCCTCGAGTTGTGACATCTGAATCTGACTCAGACCCAGACAACCCCTCAGATAAAGTGTCCTCAGACTCAGCAGCTAAGAAACGACACGGTATACATTTAAATGTAGAAGTACAATATTTTACTGCTTTTTATGCGAATTTCGACTCTAGTGTACAGTACGTTTCTTGTTTGTTTTTCTGTTTAGAATCTTCTGCCATTTCCCTTTTTTCAAAGTCTGATTCGGAGTCTCACAATGGGGATGGCTCGTCGCTTGCGTCATTTAGTTAAGCTGTTGAGCATGCTGATGCCAATCTAACTTCTCATTCCCCTCTTCGTAAGTGTTCAATACTTAAAAAATAAAATGTCATTCTAACTTAATGTTGAAATCAGTAAATGCGTATAGTTAAAAAAAAAAAATCGATTGATTGCAGCCGGTGCCGACACGTCCACCACGCAGTCCTTTGTCAGGGTTTTGGAACAGCATGTGCCGTCGCCACGTTAGTAGTATAGATTCCCCATTGTTGCGGCAGCCATTTTTATTCCCCATTGTTGCGGTCAGCCATCTTGGAAGGGGGTAACCTAAACCTAATCTAACCTAACCTAACCTAAGTGAAGGGGCCTAACCTAACCTAACCTAAGTGAAAGGGGGCGTAACCCACAGGGGCCTAACCTAAGTGAAGGGTGAGAGGGACTAACCTAAGTGAAGGGTGAAAGGGACTAACCTAAGTGAAAGGGGGGGGGGCGTAACCCCCAGGGGGCTAACCTAACCTAACCTAACCTAAGAGGCCCTCGGTACACTGAGTGTCCAGAGATGTCAGGATGGCCGAGTGGTCTAAGGCAGCAGACTTAAGATCAGCGAATCGCGGGTGCGAATCCCGCTCCTGACATTTTTTTTATTACAGCATTTCCATGCGCGCCCAGGAGGCATGCTGTTACGCTCGTTAGAATTTTTAACGGAAAATCCTATCCCCCCTAGTGGAGGCCTATACGAAACCGATAATTTGGAGTCACTGTAGTCTATACGCGATCTCGTACCACAGTCCAATGCGGCGTGCGTTTAAACACGCACAAGAGCGGTATGGAAAAACATTGTGCTCAGGTCCATGGAAGGGCACAAACAGCATAGGAAGCTGTGTAAGGCGAGGGCAGCCAAGGGCTTCTATGTCAATAACTATTGCCTCAGGGACGATATTTTTGAGAAAGAGTTCTTTTTCTCGCCCTTTTATGTAGAGATAGCGGTAGTCCCGAGTGAGTGCACGAATTGTGTCGCGGTACTCCTCGTACGGGACACTGCCCTGGTCCCATGCCAGACCGTGAATATGTCGAGTGACATACCTGTTACACTCACGTAGGGATGTTAAATTCGAAGTCGAATATCGAATATATTCGAATAATCGATTTCGAATACGACGATATTCGACTTCGAATATTGATGTTTCGAATACTCGGATATTCGAATAGTTCCCGCGAATATTCGACAATTTCAGCAATGAGTAGAGAATCGCAGTAGAGACCCGAAAACCAGTGATATAATAATACGCTTTGCTGCTGAGGGCAAGGGCGATGGCACTTAAGGTGAATCCACAACACTGCTCTTGGCTGATGCACCCATGCGCCTATGTGGCTTATAAGTTCCTGCATTCACCTATATGTTTTTGGTGAAAGTAGAAATTTAATATATTTCGAAGAGGCCATTTAACCAAGTTCCCGAGTTTGCCTTTTTACACTCCGCATTCAGAAATGAGAGGAACTTTGGGCTGCATGAGCACATGGGCTATGAGCAGTATTGCGGATTCATCTTTACTCGACTGCTGCTGGTTCGAAGGTTGTGTCAAAGTTTTAGTTCTTAATGACTACTGAAACAAGAGGCTGGTCAATCTATTTAATCTAGTTAAAAGCCACTAGTCATAATATTGAGACTTCTTAATAAATTAATATTCAGATCTATAAATCCTTTTGTTGTTCTAAAATTGCGTTTTATTCGATCCTACATGTGTCCTAGCGACCTAAACTCACATGTTAGTCTTACTTTTCATCTCAATTTAGCACCATGATGGTAATTGATTACATTTATTTAAAATTTTATTGGTTTTACGCTCCTTTCAATTTTTTTATTATTTTTTTTTCGATTATTTTAAAGTTACCAGTTTTCCAATGTATTTCCGAATATATTCGAATATATTCGAATATATTCGAATGTTGGCGCCGAATATCAAAGCCTATTCGAATAATCGATTTTCGAATAGTCGAATATCGAATATTCGAGATTTGGTTTCGAATTGACATCCCTACACTCACGCTGCTTAGGTGAGAGAATGATCTCAGCGTATGGAGCACCGAACACGGCCGTGCCACGCGTGATGTCCCACTGGGAATCATACAAGCTGAACTCTTTGATGACACAGTCGTCATCAGCGCCTCTCAGCATTTGCATATCACAAAATGCGTACGCCATGATGTTCAGGAGCGTCACGTCTGCACGGTACGGCGCTCAACTGACGGGATACTTAGTGTGGAAACACAGCGGAAGGTCATTACATTAGTACTTAAGATCAGCCGCGAGAGCTAGGTCTATACTACGATGCCATCTAGCGGCAAGTAGATGAACAATTTTTTTTTATTTTGTGAACTTTTTAGCCCGCCCTTCTGCTTTGAAAAAGCTTCAGAGCGGGCTTATGCAATCGATCTGGTGTCTGTCTGTCTGTCTGTCTGTCTGTTTGTCTGTCTGTCTGTCTGTCTGTTCCACTCGAAGGAGTTGAGCTAGAGAGTTGAAATTTTTAGGGTATCTTAAGGGTCACTCCTGGACACCGAAACGCCTGGTGCAAATCCTGCCAACCCTCATTAAGGCACTGCAAAAAATTATTAAAGTTTTCACGGAATAAACAAAAAAAACTTTTTTTTTTCAACTTTTTCCAACCCCGTCGGCCCGTACCTCTCCGGAAGCGTCTTTTCGCGTCTAGTTCAATGGTGCACGCCATTTTACGAAAAAATGGACACAGCTCGCGACTACACTGTAAAAAGCACCCGTAATTGATCCAGTTTTGAACTTTTCTCAACCCCGTCGACCCGTACCTCGCCGGAAGCGTCTTTTCGCGTCCAGTTCAATGGCGCCCACCGTTTTTCGATAAAAAGGACCCAACTCGCGACTACACTGTAAAAAGCACCCAAAATTGACCCCACTTTTTAACTTTTACGAACCCCATCGACCCGCACCCCTCTAGAACCGTCTTTTCGAGCACAATTCAGTGGTGCCAACCGTTTTTCAATTTCCAGTGGTGCCAATCGTCAAAACTCAAACATTTCGATTATTTTCGACATTTCTCGATATTTTCCGATAATTTTTGATATTTTCAACATTTTTCGTTGTTTTTCGATATTTTTTGATATTGCTCGACATTTGCGATGTTTTTTCGATATTTTTCGACATTTTCGATATTTTTCGATGATTTTCGATAATTTTCGATATTTTTCGATAATTTTTGATATTTTTTGACATTTTTGATAATTTTTGACATATTCCGACATATTTCGATATTTGTAAACATTTTTGACAATTTTTGATATTCTTCGACATTTTTCGACATTATCCCTCATTTTTCGATGCTTTTCGATGTTTTTCGACATTTTCCATATTGTTCGATATATCTCAACATTTTTGAGATATTTCGAGATTTTTCGATATTATTTACGTATTTCTGCATATTTCGACAATTTTCGACATATTTCGACAATTTTTGAAATTTTCGACACCCCTCGACGCCTATATCGTGAAAATCGTTTCGACGAGCGTAATTCAGTGTTGCCAACTGCTGCCTAATAAAGTCCGAGTTCGACCGTTCCATCTGAGGCCGAACTCACGTATTTCGACATTTTTCGAGATTTCTGACTCCCCTTTTTTGCCGAATAGCTGATCGTTTAGTCACTATCGCCACGTTTTCAAAGCAGAAGGGAGGGCTGTAGTTTCGGTGGTTCACCGTTACAAACTGCCTCTTTCCGAAGAGAATACCTTTACGGGCCGCAGGCCCGATCATTTACAAGCTAAGAGAACGTTCTTTCTGACTTACCGACCGAACGCCGCCGGCAGGCCAAGCAGGCACGCCCCCTTCCGAACGGAGTTGCCAGCGTAGCAAAGCGGAGCTGGCAACGACGTTTGGCGGAAGGGCGGGCCTGCTTGTTAGCAGATGATACGAAGGTATCAGCCTGCTTGTACTGTCATTCAGCGAGCAGTATGCGGAGAGCAGCGCAGCGAGCAGAGAGCAGCTAGTGTGGCATTATATTATATACAGGGGGGAAAATGTCGCGCGGCGCTCGCCCATCACTACTCCACGCCACCTCTCGGCTCGGGACGCTGTGCTGCTGCCGGGCCGCCGGGCCGGTGCCCTCTCCCGCCCCGCGCCCCGCGCCTCCCCCCTCCTAGCCCAGCGCGACAGCGCTCCGCTTCCCTGCAGCCTGCGACGCGTAGGGACATCACCATACGTATCATCTGCTTTCAAGTTCCGGCGCTCCGGAACTTTTTGGTCAGGGTCGCGTGGTCTGTTTTTTTTTAAATTGCAGATGCATGATCTCTTGATTTCTTAATAAGTTGCATGTTTTGTTTTTGTGCTTATGGGAATGTGTTTTATTTGTGGTGTGCATGATAATGTGCATGTGGTAAAATTAAAGAAAAAAGAATAAATAGAAAATAAAATTGTAGTGGTTTTACTGGGTGTAATGGATGAATTGGTTAGAGTAGTGTGGAAACCAAACAAAGCAGTAAGTGTTTCATAAAAAGCCACTTCAAACGGCAAGTAATATTTTGTAAAGTGATGGACTTATCTTACTAATGTAAAATATGATTGTTATATCAAGTTCAGGAAATAACCTGGTCTGGAAGCGTTGGGTGAAGGGGTGGTGGGTGACTCCTTTGTGGCGTTCAATGATATCAACTGTCATAATTACCCACTCAACTGTTGATATTGATGAACATTATTGAGCGGTCACCTTTAACCCCACCACCACCACCCAGCTTTTCCCAAGCACAAGCGCAAGCGCTAGCTTTGGCTTGAAACGGACACATATTTTTAGGCACGAAGTAGCCTTATGGTTTTGTCTCAGGATCCGATTTTTTTTATTAGCACGGCCCCTTACCTAAATCCTGATTTTTAGCCCGCCCTTCTGCTTTGAAAAAGCTTCAGAGCGGGCTTATGCAATCGATCTGGTGTCTGTCTGTCTGTCTGTCTGTCTGTCTGTCTGTTCCACTCGAAGGAGTTGAGCTAGAGAGTTGAAATTTTTAGGGTATCTTAAGGGTCACTCCTGGACACCGAAACGCCTGGTGCAAATCCTGCCAACCCTCATTAAGGCACTGAAAAAAATTATTAAAGTTTTCACGGAATAAACAAAAAAAAATTTTTCAACTTTTTCCAACCCCGTCGACCCGTACCTCTCCGGAAGCGTCTTTTCGCGTCTAGTTCAATGGTGCACACCCTTTTACGAAAAAATGGACCCAGCTCGCGACTACACTGTAAAAAGCACCCGTAATTGGTCCAGTTTTCAACTTTTCTCAACCCCGTTGACCCGTACCTCCCCGGAAGCGTCTTTTCGCGTCCAGTTCAATGGCGCCCACCGTTTTTCGATAAAAAGGACCCAACTCGCGACTACACTGTAAAAAGCACCCAAAATTGACCCACTTTTCAACTTTTACGAACCCCATCGACCCGCACCTCTCTAGAACCGTCTTTTCGAGCGCAATTCAGTGGTGCCAACCGTTTTTCAATTTTCAGTGTTGCCAATCGTCAAAACTCAAACATTTCGATTATTTTCGACATTTCTCGATGTTTTCCGATGTTTTTCGATATTTTCGACATTTTTCGTTGTTTTTCGATATTGTTCGACATCTGCGATATTTTTCGACATTTTCGATATTTTTCGATAATTTTCGATAATTTTCGATAATTTTTGACATTTTTGATAATTTTCGATGTTTTTTGATATTTTTCGACATTGTTGACATATTCCAACATATTTTGATATTTGTAAACATTTTTGACATTTTTTGATATTCTTTGACATTTTTCGACATTATCCCTCATTTTTCGATATTTTTCGATGTTTTTGGACATTTTCCATATTTTTCGATGTATCTCAACATTTTTAAGATATTTCGAGATTTTTCGACTTTTTTGACGTATTTCTACATATTTCGAAAATTTTCGACATGTTTCGACAGTTTTTGAAATTTTCGACACCCCTCGACGCATATATCGTTAAAATCGTTTCGACGAGCGTAATTCAGTGTTGCCAACTGCTGCCAAATAAAGTCCGAGTTCGACCGTTCCATCTGAGGCCGAACTCACGTATTTCGACATTTTTCGAGATTTCTGACTCCCCTTTTTTGCCGAATAACTGACCGTTTAGTCACTATCGGCACGTTTTCAAAGCAGAAGGGAGGGCTGTAGTTTCGGTGGTTCACCGTTACAAACTGCCTCTTTCCGAAGAGAATGCCTTTACGGGCCGCAGGCCCGATCATTTACAAGCTAAGAGGACGTCCTGTGTGACTTAGGGGTCGGGCCGAAGGCCCGACCGAACGCCGCCGGCAGGCCAAGCAGGCACGCCCCCTGCCGAACGGAGTTGCCAGCGTAGCAAAGCGGAGCTGGCAACGACGTTTGGCGGAAGGGCGGGCCTGCTTGTTAAATTTTGTAACAAAATTTTTTGTAACGTAAAATTTTTTTGTAACGTAAATTTTTTTGTAAAAATTTTTTTTTGTAACGTAAATTTTTTTTGTAACGTAAATTTTTCTTTGTAACGTAAATTTTTTTTGTAACGTAAATTTTTTTTGTAACGTAATTTTTTTTTGTAACGCAAATTTTTTTTTGTAACGAAATTTTTTTTAACTTTAAATTATTTTTTTTGTAAACTTTTTTTATCTTTTTTAAATATTTTTGTAAACTTTGTTATCTTTTTAAATTTTTTTTTGTAAACTTTTTTTACTTTTATTTTTTTTGTAATCTTTTTATTTTTTGTAAACTTTTTTTTTTTATCTTTTTCTTTCACAACAAGATTGTGATTTTCTTTGATCAATAACGCATGCGCGTTTCTTTCCAAACATACGTTTGAAAAGGGTGCGTACTATTTCATCATTCTTCAATGGATTAGAAGTGAAGAGTTTATGTACAAAGGAGAGGAGAGTGTAGCCGTGAGCTCTGTGAATCAAATAGAGGAGACAATATTCACCACACACTTTAGAGTCAATGGCTTGCAGACTTGTGTGATTGTAAGTCCATTTTTTACAGAGTCTCTTAAGAAAATTTTTGTGGTGAGAGACAATAGGGGGCATGCCATAGGAGTCCCAGTATTCACCCACGCCGTGCTTATCAATGAAGAAAGCTACCCAGTGTGTGCCGGGTTTTGAATTGGGGTCTGTATTGCATATGAGCAGAGCGGGACATTTGTGCAGTCTGCGAGGGAGGGTGTCCGCAGCAAACACGCCCTCAAACAAGGGGGCGACGTGTCTGTCGCGCCGCATGAGTGCATCTAGCGTGAAGCCGTCCATTATACACTGTAGTCAACGATAACGTTCCTATCCTTATCGATTTCAATAAGATTCTGAAACTCGGCGTACACGACGCAATTTATAGGCTGTGGGAGAGGGGCTGCAAATCTAAAATCAAGACGCAGTGCCCCTTGTTTCTGAAGATTCCAATGGGGCTCACTCGCCGACATGTCAGGAGAGAGGTCGAACACAAACAGGGTGTTGCCTTTTGGGTAATCACTCCTACTGATGCCGTTGCCCTCGTCCTTCCAGTGTATACCCGTCCCGGTAAAGAGCGTGTTGTAACACTCCATGTAGAGATCTTTAGAAAAGTCTGGGGTCAGTGGCTGTGAAGGAACAGGCTGCCCATCCACATGCATTTGCAGGTAGTTCAGACTAAAGTGTTGGAAGCGGAACGGATTACGTGCATAATCCCCATTGAAAGCACGATTATCGACAAACCCTATGATAACTCTCTGAGGGAGTTGATTCAAAAATAGATTATCGATGGTTTTAGAGTGCATGCCCTGGGCTATCGTGACTGTTTTTATATCCACTCTGTTTACAGGATATTTTGCAGGTGATTTTTCCAGGGCTTGGGCATGAGCAAGCAGAACAGAGGGCGAAATCGTAACTCTCCGAATGTATAGTTTGACGTCCAAGAGCTTAATTTTTTCAGTGCCTTTCGTACTCATGAGAGCAAATGCATCTCGCGATCGAGTGAGTTTTAGACGCAGAGTACAATTACTGAGTAGGAGCCGATCCGTATTGCAAATATCAAGGTGGAGTGGACCCATCATTTCAAATTCACGACTCAGCTTGGTGCGTGAACGGCGCCACGCGAGCCCCAGGTTCTGGTTGCTATCCAAGGAGTCGTGGTGTCCGGGCGTGTCCTCAGGCCACATCCGCTGCTGGAGATGTGTATCTTTTGCAGCCTTATCATAATTAAGAAATGTCTCAACGTATGCCCTCCATGGGTAAGTCATACTCGATTGAGAGATGACGGTCCCGTTTATACTAGCGTCCACCTGAGACCATTGGGCGTGCATGCCATAATTTACGAGTGTGGCGTCACTGTTGTCAGCATCAGTGATGTCTGAGCCATCAGCATTCACGATTTTTTCTTTAGTGTAGAGCAGCATGTGTGCGGGGTCTGCATAGGCATAACCCACCCCAGCTACTTCTAGCTCTATGGTAGTCGCCGAATCAAAAATAACCAAGGGACTGACCATAATCCATTGAGATCGCTCCTCTCCCATTTGAGTTGCGCTAGAGAGCCACAGACTCAGCTCTGTGGGGAGAGCTTCAACGGAGGCAGTATGCATGAAAGCCATTACGTAAAACAGTCGGGAGGATAGTTCCTAACACTTCGAGCTTTCGCGACGGTATGACGTTTAGGTGCAGGCTTTGGCCTTTTTATAGCTCTACCGGACCCATTCATTGCGGATGCCGCCTTGCGTTTTAGATTCTGAACTGCTTCCCCCGTATGTCGCCTAGCACTGTCCGCTATCGGGTCGCCATTGGCTACATCGGCAGGGACGTGTGCGCCGGCCCGGGCCGCCTCCCTCCCCACAGCGGTCGCGCCGCTTTTGAGAAGGGGAAGGACCGTTCGGAACAGTCCGCCGAGCCATGAACCAATACCGTGTCCTTTCTGATAACTAGAACCCGCATAATATTGCCCGCCACCTGCCTGATGCAGGTAAAACTCCGTAATATGATCGTGACGCGTCATGCTACTTGTTTAAAATGAACCAACAAGGTTGACGTTCCAAAGTCGAATGGTACGTTACGTCCTGCGTGGTCTTTTATATAGATTTCCAGAGTGTCGAATGATTTCGTCCGAAGATCGAAATAAATGGGATGATCGAAGTGCACGACGGTAATGGATCCGTATTGTGCCTTGGTGTCCACCGGGACCGTGCGGAGCAGCGGTGCGCGAGTATGGCCAATGATCTGTTCTTCCAGTACATCCATGTAAATAAACATTTGTGAGGGAACTCCCAAACTTATATCCACAGGTTTTACGCCCAGAATTTCTGTATTACCGGGGTACGGACCGGCGTGGGCGAGCCCCAGTTGAAGGGCAAGGCGGGGAGAGCAATGAACTTTCGTGTTATCATGTGCAGTAAGTGGCATGAACTTACAACGCTGGTCAGGGAGTAGTGTGAAATACTGTATCTCATAACTTTCTTTCAGGATTTTCAGAGCGTCTCCTATGCCTGTGACAAAGTTGTCTGTTGAACTAAATGAGCCAGGGCGTACGGAAACTGTATCAACAAATGTATCCGACATTATTGTGATTTCGTTTTCTCCCTCTAGGACCTGTGCTATCGTATTAGGGTAGTGCAGCTCAATGAGGGCGGCCTGCCAGTGACCATGGAGTTCCATGCGCTGAGCCAATTCTGTCTTAACCCTTTATGTCGTTATTTTTAACGGCTCGGGGAAAAAATTATTTTTTTGTGTTTTCTGACTAATTTTGTATCCCTGAACTCAAAAATATCAATCTGCACTCTGTGCGACCAATAGTTCCCGAGATACGCCTATGTAGCATAGGTGCAACATTATGCCATAAAGGTCCTGAAAATATCAAAAATGCACAGAGCGCAAATACAAGCGGTATATTAAAAACAAATCGAACTAGAGGACACCCTTTAATAAAAATGACCCTGGGTGACACCTACAACCACACCAAAACGCTTCCAGGCAACTTTCAAACCAGACCCTCAGACCTATAAAATCTGCGTTTTTGCAGCGCTACCGTTTGGTAAGCAATAATAGGAGGACTGCCAAAACTTATTCCGCGCTACAACTACTATAGAATGAGACGTCATCTAAATATGGCAGCTCGGCGGCCAAGCCTTACGGAGAAGGACAGCTCCAAAGTGTGTAGCACAGGTGCAACATTATGACGTAAGGGTACTAGAGCTATCAAAATCGCAGGGGACGGTCAGCGGACGATGCTTAGGAGCAAAAAAGGATAAAAATCTTCCTCATTTGTATTTTCAGTACAATAAATATTATAAAAATTTCACTTGGCCTTCTAGGACCCGAACCAGTGCGCGATTTGGGTAAAATGTTGCACCTGTGCTACATATGGTTCCTTGGCATGGACTTCTCATCTTGCCGCTGTCGGGCCCGCAGGAATAGCTGAAACGTGCCAAACAAACCATTTGTTTCCGGGAAACTGAAAAGTTTTTCGTAAATATTGCACGAGTGAATCAGCGCCGAGCCGAACGCTTGGGAGGTAGGCAACCGGGACACGGCGAGCCCGGAGGGGTTGCCTACCTCCCAGGTGTTCGGCTCGGCGCTGATTCACTCGTGCAATATTTACGAAAAACTTTTCAGTTTCCCGGAAACAAATGGTTTGTTTGGCACGTTTCAGCTATTCCTGCGGGCCTGACAGCGGCAAGATGAGAAGTCCATGCCAAGGAACCATATGTAGCACAGGTGCAACATTTTACCCAAATCGCGCACTGGTTCGGGTCCTAGAAGGCCAAGTGAAATTTTTATAATATTTATTGTACTGAAAATACAAATGAGGAAGATTTTTATCCTTTTTTGCTCCTTAGCATCGTCCGCTGACGTCCCCTGCGATTTTGATAGCTCTAGTACCCTTACGTCATAATGTTGCACCTGTGCTACACACTTTGGAGCTGTCCTTCTCCGTAAGGCTTGGCCGCCGAGCTGCCATATTTAGATGACGTCTCATTCTATAGTAGTTGTAGCGCGGAATAAGTTTTGGCAGTCCTCCTATTATTGCTTACCGAACGGTAGCGCTGCAAAAACGCTAAATTTATTGGTCTGCAATAACTACTTTTTCTAAGTTTGGAGGGCTTTGTGGAGGCGTGAGTGACGTCACCATCTGCGCCGTTGCTTATTTTAGCGCTCCGAACGCAAGCTATAGTCACCAGGCGAGTCCGGTCGCATTTGCGGAGTAGGGTCTAAATGTTGCACAGGTGCAACATTTTAGCCATATCGCACGAATATAGGTCCTAGAAGGCCAATTGAAATTTTTGCAGATATTTTTTGTACTAAAAATACAAATGAGGAAGATTTTTACACGTTCTCACTTATCAGCTTCGCCCGCTGACCTCCCTTGCGATTTTGATAGCTCTCATACCCCTATGTCATAATGTTGCACCTATGCTACACGCTCTTTGGAGCTGCCCTACTCCATGAGTTTTTATCGCAGCGGTTTGAAACTTTGTTCACTGCTTCTCCTGTGGATTATGTACATGAGAATAATTTTTATTTTCGTCTACGGTTATTAGCAACCGAACGGCAGCCGTCTAAAATCCGCAATTTTAACGGTCTATGTCACACTGCTGACACGCCATTTTGGAAGTTGGCTGGGAGTGTGTTGGTGTGGTTGAAGAGGGTACCGGGGATTTTTATCTAATGTTGGAGGTCACCAGTCGGTATGAAAATCATTACCTGCAGTTTTGGTGTCCCCCTCGTCGTTTTACAGCCCCCGAAAGTCCGACGTTGCACAGGTGCAACATATTACATAAAGGGTTAAAATGACAGGTTGTGTTGTCAGGATAAACCTTAGGACTGGCGTTACTTGGGAGAAACGCGTAAAAATCCATTTCTAGACAAGATCTTTATCGAAGATCCATGAGCGGCTCTTTTTCGGATAACCTCTCCAATGGACGAGATGTTGTCGTTTGCCCTTTGTTCCTTTAGACCGCACTATATATGCGATTTTGAACGCCTCGGGCTTCGTGACCTTCTGAAGCTCCATCTCATAAAACGTGCCCTCAATTGAATCCTTATGGAGATCTTCCAGCCGGTACACCGGCACCGCATGAGGAATGACCTGAACGATTTTAAATATCTCCTCGCTCCAGTTCCAGGTGTACCCTTTTTCGAAGATTTGTTTTTCTCTACTGATTCTGACATAATCACCCACTTTATATTTTGGCTTTTTTATACTGTTGTTCATACCGTGGTACTGTTGTAGAGGCAAAATTTTATGTTATTTTGTGATGTTTGGCCGAAATAATATACTAAAATTTACCAAAAATGCGAGACGGGAGCAATTGTCTCGCTGACTAAATTTGCCTAGCTACAACTCCGAATAAATGAAAAAAACAGAACTTTTGTGTGTGAATTTATAGCTTTGCACGTGGAGTGTTCGTGAAAGGGTCAGACAAAAGGGATAACAAAGCAAATTAAATATAAATATATAATTAAATTAAATACTTACAAATTATAGACGACAGCAGCCACCAGAGCCCAGGCCAGGTTCTAGGGGCGTCCTTCTTGCTCACAAATTGCTCTTACTCGTATCGCTGCAATACTACTACTGCTACTACTGACCGGCGCCCGGACCCGAAAAGCCCCGTGCGGCCCCGTCCGGCGGGCCGCCCGTCGGTTGCTCGTCGGCAGATGACCGAAGGGACCCTTCGGCTGCCCCGCGCGCCGCGCGCCAAAATACAAAAGGTTACCAGCTTCGCGTTGTAACCGCTGTTAGGCGGGAGATTTAAAAGGGACAAGTTTTACTTTAAACTTGCTGTTGGCTTGCCAACATTCCTCCCCCCTCTAATGAATTTTGCCCTCAAAATTTTTACTCGGAGAAGCTGATAACCTTTGGCCTTTACAAAACAAATTTACTGCATTTACCAAAATTTTTACATTAACATAACATTTTTTTTTAATTTTTTAAAATCAAATTTGAATTATTGTTTCGTTTTTAACTTAACAAATACTGACCTCAATTTCCACCCTATCTCAAACATTATTTACTTACTGGACCTGGACTCAATGTGACCGCTGCAAACCAATGACAAATTACTACATATAAATCGACATGACATTGCAAAACACTCACACTCACATTGTATTTCATTTCAAAACAAAGACATTACATTTTACTGCAACATTTCATTGCATGCAAAAGTCTCTTTTTTAAATTTTTTTCTTACACCAGATTTTAAAACAGCACAAATACTACAATACATTACCCGCTGGTATAGCACACTAGGAAAACTTTTCTGATTTGACCACTGAAACTTTTACTACCACAATTGTGACATTTTTTTTTAACACTTCCCTTTTTTATTGCTGCACAACGTTTAACTAGGCCAGCTGAACCCAGAAAAAACTAGCTCTTTAATTACAACGCTCAACTAAGAGAACCATAAATAAAAGCCTATGCTGCAAAGTCTGAACAGGTTACCAAGAATACAATTTACTGCCCCTTTCAATTTTTAAAAATCAAATGATCAGAATTAACTTTAAAGTTTACCAACTGAAACTCTACAGGAACTAACAAGAACATGACGGTTTGACGTCAATGAAACCATAACACCAGCTCGCTCGGGCCCGTCGGCCCGACCTCCCTGCCGCACCCGTGACATCACACAAGCCTTAATGCTGTCGGCATCCCTCTTCCTTGCGACGCCCTGCTTGCTCCAGTCCGTGTCCAATGTGTCCAAGCCTCCCGTGGTTTTGCCCCGCACCCTGAGCCGTTCGTGCCCTCCTTGTCTCGCTGTCTGAGACCTGGCCCCTCTTCTTGTCCTTGTGGCGGGCCATTTCGACTGGATTGCTGCGCTCTCGCTGCCTCGCTCGCCGGGCCCCCCACGGTCTCCCTGCGCTCGGACGAGTGTCGACAAGCACTACCGTTGCAGGGCCGGAGCGGTGGGCAAAGGGTTGGCCGCTCTGCTGCCGGCCTCGGCTCGGCTTACTCACTCATGGGGTCTGGGAGTGGCTCGTTCGCTGTGGACATCTGCTGAAGGGCGCGCTGAACTCTAGGCTTAGTGTGTGCACGTCACCGGGCCGACAGGACAGCCAGACCGCCGTTCCTCCACTGAACAATCACAAAGAAATTAGTGACTTTAAAAACAACAAGTACCAAAAATATTCAAAATTTCTAAAATATCCTACGGACTTTTAAACCTTCCCTTTTTTTTACCAACTTAGTTAACATGATACACATACAAACCATATTAAACTGAACTCATTCGTTTCACCTGACAGCAAAGTTTCATGTGGCTTACTTCCAACTCGACTACGTGCTATCAAACAAATCCTTTATCCATTTCATCACAAAAGCAATACAAATGCTAAACAGAAAGCTTTCAAATTATTAATTTTTAACCTTCTAACCCAACATTCAGCTGAATTCTTTTCTAAAAAAAAAAATCACAACTCCAAATTTTAAGGCATGTACACAAAAATTGTCTCCCTTCCATAAAATTTAACACTTAACTTGACTATACTTAACTGGTACAGGAAAAAACAAAACAAAATCAAACCATTTACGCATATCCTTATAGATTTCAAAAGTAAATGTAACAAAAAAGCTCTTATTGTAACTCTAACTTAAAACTTAATTGGATTCAAATTTAAAAATCCATCTGATTTACCACTTTCCTACTCGGGGACAGGCTTCTCAAAGAAACTACAGAGGATCACCTATTCAGAGATACACTAAAAAAAGAAAAACCAAAATCGATTTTACTGTTGGATTACCAATCCGATTCAAATTCTTACTTAAACTTTTAAATACCTCCTCCCGTTTTCTAACAAAACTTTACTATTTAATGGTCTTCTCCAACCTAGCCGCTCGGATACTCCTTTTGAGCGGGACATTTACTTCATACACGAATAAACTTAACAAGTAATAACAATACCCTACTCAAGACAACATTAATTTGCCTACCCCTTTCTTATATAATTCTTAATCCCTTAGAACAACACACTCAAGTCGCCGAAACACTAACATTCTTATTCTCTCGTTCCGTTAAACCCTTTGAATTTAACTTGATGTTTAAAATACAGGAAACTCACACAATCCATTGACATATAAACAATTACCTTTTACGCTCTATTCTATAGATTCCTTACAAATATATTCACTTAACAGTTTTTCTTTAAAAAAAAAAACTAAGATTATTATTATTGAACTCTACCTCTTTTCGATTTGGTATCGACTCAAAAATAAGAAATTCATTGAAACAATGCAAGTTTCATTTGCTATTACTATCATAATGATTCTACCTAACTTGATTTAAACATGGACACACTTCAAATTTATTTAAAAGGAAACTAATCACAACTAGCTCTCTTGTACGTTCGGCCGAACTACCTACAATCAATAAGATCTTATTCAAGAAAAGAACTGATTTACTTTACGCGAAGGCACGGGCTCTAAAGGCCATTTAACATTTTTACTAATTTGACCACAGAAGATTTGTCTAAGAAAATATTTTAAATTTAACATCACCTACGGCCGATCAGTTAATTTTACACCTATCTTTTGCTCTTCCTTTTAACTACTGAATAATGCCGCGTCCCTTTGCTACTAACACTTACTTTCTTTATTAAATTTAACGCTGTAAAAAAAATGTATAATTATTATGGTAATTAAATTATTTTTTTTAAGACTTCGCCATAATCATTCAATGCAGTGCCTGCAACAGATAGAATAATTAATAACAAGTAAAGCAATATTTCTATAAAGACTTCTCTTTACTGGTCGGTTGCGATGACTCCGTCATCGCTTCCTTCCCTCTCTTAATAAGATTTAATCATACTTTATCAGATCTTTAAATAAGTTCTTATCCTCACACGGTGCATACAGCCTTTCCATGAGGCCCTTAATGACTCCTTTCTGCGTTGGCGACAACGCGTGCCAGAACAAGCTAGCAGCCCGTTGAACATTTTTCAACGTCTCCTCTCTTGACAGCTCTATACTATAAACTTTATCAAAATACATTTCCCTAAATTTAACTAAACTGTCAATACCTTCCTTTCTTAAATCATCATTATTAATGCTTTGAATTAAACGCCTAATTTTATCACATGGACTCCGTACAAACTCATCTAATCTGTCCCTGTCGTCTTTTAACCTATTTTCACTATCAACGAAATAATTGATCAAAGCTTCCACATCATCGTGCTGACACGCCGTGGCAACTTCTTGCTTACGAAGGTTTCTCACCTCCGCCCGGGGTAGGCATCCCTTCGGGCATCGTGGAACCCTTGCCCGCGTTAACACCCCTTGACTTCGGAAAATGCTCCCCGAGCGCTCCCCCGACTGCCCCTTCCCGGGGGGCGCCATCACTTCCCCACGGCAAATAAGCCAGCTCACTTACCCCAGAGCTCGGTGCTGCGGGCGTAATCTCCATACCTCCCGCACACTTTACCGATACTCTTGCCCGTTCTCCGCTTCAGACATCCCTCAGAAATGGATGAGCCCCTACGTATGGCTTGTTTAGCCTAATGGACACATCTAACAACCTGCAAAGCTGTGGAACCGAAAAATTTTCATTATTATTAGAGAAACTCATGAGTGACTTCATAACTGACTGCTTTTGATATTCAATCTGAACTATTTCCTGCTGGTACGTCCTGTACAAAATGCTTTTGTCCTGCTCGCTCGTAGTCCTGAGTCTCACGGCGTAACTAGCGTCAAGGCTCTTTCTTTCCTTGGCTAAAACCGCCTCCCAAAGAGCAAAGCTCTCTACTCGCTCGTCAACCTCACTCGGCCGCGCAGGCCCTGCCACTGCGCCGGGCGCAAAATTTAACTCGACATAATTTACCTGAGTGATTCCTTTGTCATTATTAACGGTTAGCACGGAGGTATTGGCCCCACCCCCGCTTATCGGACTCCGGGGCTGCTGTCCTATACCTAACGGGCTCCGGGGCTTTTGCCCTATACTCGCTAGGCTCCGGGGCAGCTGCCCTACGCCCTCCACTAACCCATGTGCACGCGACGTCCTTTGCTCCCCTTCACCAGCTGCGACGGGCCTGTCGCGCGCTGTCTGTTGGGTCTGTCCGTCCGTGCACCCGCGCGATAAACGCGCGCGGTCGCCTTGCACTGCCACCGCGACCGCGTCAGCGGCTGGTGAACTGCGCTCCGCGATCTCACTCTGTAAAAAATCTCTATGAAACATTAAATTCGGCCCTGTCGCCGCGTCCCTGCCGCGAGGCCTCTCCCCCGCGGGAACGTCAGGCTCGTCCGACCCGGCGCCACTGCCTTGTCCGGCAGGCTGCACCGCAGACGCCGCGACGGCATTGCTGCCGCCCGCGAGGCACTCTTCTGTCATGTCCGGCTGTGTCCTTGAGGCTTCGTCGCAAGGACTGGGGTGTCCCGCGCCGTGCAGCCCCTCGGACTCCCTCGCCATCACTCCGCCTGAGCCACCCTGTGTCGCGG
Source organism: Frankliniella fusca (assembly GCA_029379305.1). Taxonomy (NCBI): domain Eukaryota; kingdom Metazoa; phylum Arthropoda; class Insecta; order Thysanoptera; family Thripidae; genus Frankliniella; species Frankliniella fusca. Next base: position 138,588 of record JAHWGI010000886.1, on the reverse strand, counting down.
CCGCCCCTCCAGGCGCCGCGTGCTCACTCGAGGCCACCAGGCAAGCTCTGCCTATAACAGCCTGTCCGCCGACCCCGGGCGCTACGCCCTGATCGGCCCCACTGCCCCTCTCTGTCACCGCGCGAGGCGCGCTGCGCCGAGCGCCACGCCTCCGCCGCCTTCTCGTCCTTCCTACCTGCGGCCGTGCACTCGGTGCACCTGACCTGAGCGCCGACCCATGCCAGCCCCGGTCATCGGCCTCCCAAACGCCCCCTCCCTCGGTGCGCGCCACGCTGCCGGGCTCGCTGCCCCAGCGCTGTAACTGCCCCGGCCCCTCCTCGGCCTGGAGAGGTGTCTCGTCCAGGCCGGGGCCTCCGCTTATCCGGCAGCCGTCCGCTGTTGTCTCCGGACTCCGAAACGTCACTGACCTCCCGCTCCCCTCTTGTATCCTACTTCCATCTCCAGGAACGGAGCGGGCCTGGTTGCAGCGCTGCGCCGAGGCCGACCAGTGCGGCCTCGTGGCTGCACTCTCGCCGTCACCCCCTCCTATCGCTGCTTGGCCTATGTACACGGCCCTGGGCTGGGGCGTCCCCGGCGGCACGCCCGCCCTGTCACCCAGCAAGCTGAGGAGGACAGTACACTGTTTGGAATGATGACCGTACAAACTACACCATTGGCAACGTGGGACCCTCGTTCGGACGGCCCCTACGCCACACCCTGTCGAAAACAAGTTGACTCTCTCTGGCCCGCCAGCACTTGGTTGGCCCCACAATTTGAACTGTGACTCCTTCCCTTGTCGACGGGCGCGCGCGCGCCGGCGCCGCGAACCTCTCCCGCGTCGTCGCGTCCTCCGCGGGGCTCCCCAGGGCGCGGGCGTCCTGCCCAGCGGCGTCCTGGAGACCTCACCGCACCGCTCTGAACACGTGGCGCCCTCACGGCTGCCTGGGGCGCCGCCGTCGCACCCACACGAGCTCAGCCGCGTACACGCGTCGCACTTACAACTAAAAATATTGCTACACGTGGAGATTGAAGACTGATCCCCATCCCCAAAGCCACCCTCGGACCCGCCATCTGACTCGGCGGCTGTTGCCGTCACACTATAGTTATCCCAACACCAATCACAAGACTGCCCACACAACGGATAATACACACAAGCTAAAAACATTCCGACTGTTTCAAAACGTTCCACGCACTTGTGAAAATGAACTCAATTTCAGTAAAAAAAGAAGAAACAAAAAACTCGAAAGATGAAACACTGGTATTTTTTTTTAAAAAAATCTCTAGTTCAAAATAATACTACTGAAAGGATTCTAATGTCCTACCGACTGCGCCATTTGTTGTAGAGGCAAAATTTTATGTTATTTTGTGATGTTTGGCCGAAATAATATACTAAAATTTACCAAAAATGCGAGACGGGAGCAATTGTCTCGCTGACTAAATTTGCCTAGCTACAACTCCGAATAAATGAAAAAAACAGAACTTTTGTGTGTGAATTTATAGCTTTGCACGTGGAGTGTTCGTGAAAGGGTCAGACAAAAGGGATAACAAAGCAAATTAAATATAAATATATAATTAAATTAAATACTTACAAATTATAGACGACAGCAGCCACCAGAGCCCAGGCCAGGTCCTAGGGGCGTCCTTCTTGCTCACAAATTGCTCTTACTCGTATCGCTGCAATACTACTACTGCTACTACTGACCGGCGCCCGGACCCGAAAAGCCCCGTGCGGCCCCGTCCGGCGGGCCGCCCGTCGGTTGCTCGTCGGCAGATGACCGAAGGGACCCTTCGGCTGCCCCGCGCGCCGCGCGCCAAAATACAAAAGGTTACCAGCTTCGCGTTGTAACCGCTGTTAGGCGGGAGATTTAAAAGGGACATGTTTTACTTTAAACTTGCTGTTGGCTTGCCAACAGTACAGGTTATTATATACCTCCAGAACCCTATCGGGTGTCACGTCTACAGGACGCATCTTAATAGAACGGTGATAGGTGTGATTGTATGCATCCACAATATCATCCAACAGTCCATCTACATATCTGTATTTTTCAGTGTAGGTGAATCTTTTAAACAATTTTGATTTAATGGTACGCTGCCATCTCTCCATAATCGAACATTTGATGTCAGGATTATGGGTGTGAATATAGGTTATGTTATTCTCTTTCAAAGATTTCTGAAATGTTTTGTTGATGTATTCTTTTCCTTTGTCAGAAAATAGGCGTGTAGGTCGCCGATCTGTCGCGACGGATCGGAACCACAGTCCCCCCACCACCCTGGTTTCGCGCTTGAATAATAGCGACTCTACGTTTCTCGTTAGGAATAAGTTCCAACGGAATGTTGAGTGTAGACAGTGTTTTAATGAAGTTTGAAACACCCACAGGCTCAAAATTTTTGCGTGAACGAGTGAGATCCGAAATTAGATCAATGATGTTGGAGTTTGTGACAGGTGTACCCTCCAGAGATACAAGACCTGAGGAGTCCCACGTGACTCGTGAGCCAGTCGTACTCAAATAATCGTAAAGTCTCAGTGCAGCCGCTTTATATGTTTTTGGCATGGCGGCAGCGAGCTGCTGACGAATTAGAGCAGTGTCCCCGGTATCATCGATAGAAAAATCTTCCACAGAAATACGTACGGGCTTCTTTCGCTCATTGTTAAAGTGTAAGTAGCGCTGCAGTGCCTCATTGTACATTTTCCATTTGAGAGAATCATCAGCGTATTTTTTACGCATAATCAGTTCCACACCGAGAAAAAAGTTTAGCTGCTCCAAGCATAAAATGATGCGTGATTTGGCAAATGCACCAATGCGTGGTGGCTCTAAAAAAGTATCTTTGAATCTGGCATCAGATGCGAGATCTACGCATCAGTGCGAGATCTAGGCACTTGGTGAACGGTTGCATCAAGTGCCGTATGCTTGACCCACACATTCAATGCATACATCAGCCGTCATATGCTTGTTGGAAAACCAAGTATCTTGTATGCGGAAACCACGCATCAGAAGGCTGGTTTAGGCATACTTTTCTCTCCGTGCATTTCATTGTCCAGGGCACTCAGTTGTGTCTCAGTCGTAGAGGGTGTTGGGTCATGAAGTTTAGCCACACTTTCATGTGGCACGAGAATCATTTTCTTAACGTGATTCATTGTAGGAGGGAAGGAAGCACCGATGCTATCGTGCTAAGCAGTAGTGGTAGAAATGTCCCTCCTTTTTGTAGCCGTTCTTTTTTCTTAGTCCACCCCTCGCCTCTCTGAGCAAGTTCTCTGATTTTATGCCGATGTCGTTTAAGTTTAGCTTTGTGACTGTCACTCAGGGGAATATTGCCACGCAGCAAATTGTCACAAATTTCGCAGATAGCGTATACAAGAGCTCTATCGGAATTCTCAAGAATCGCTTTACGAAGTTTAGGCTTAGCTGACTGAAGAACCTGCAGCACAGCTTTGTGTGTCTTTGCGGCAGGAGCCATTGTCAACAAATGATTCAGAGTACGGTCATCATCTCCCTTTTATACTTTGCACGTGGAATGTATACCACCATGGATTCACCGGGGAATATGAGCGTGCGCATGCGCAAGTGGTCCAGCTGATTGGGCTTGAAGTCGAACAAAATGTAAGTGTACCCTGCCCGTGTAACGTCCTCATAGGCCTCAAGAAGTGCACGAAAGTGCTGGGGATCGACTTGCATACAGAAAGTGCGTATTTGAGCCAAGTCCCTACTTGTTTTAAACAGCATAATGTAATGTGTGTTGAGACTTATTTGCCGCAGGCCATCAGGAAACAAGCACTGACTTAAGAAAAATATACTGAGATTTCTGTGATGTGAACCCTTAATAAAAAATTTAAGGATTTCTTTGTGGTGAGACTTAATCTCGTGCATCATATCATCAATAACAATGAGTTTAGGACCCTGCCCAGCCGGGTGGTCATCTAGCAGAGGGAGTTCTTCCCTAAAATCAACCCTGTGATTAGACTTTAGGGTATCGTACAGAGGCTGCCACTCGGAATAATAGAAAATAATGTGTTCAAATTTAGTGCTGAACATCTCATTCCTATTTTCAATAAGACGATTCATAAAGAAAGTCTTGCCACTTCCTGTGCCACCTACCACAAGGGCAGTGCATGGATGCTGGAACCTGAGATCCATCTTTATGACTGATAGTCAACCTCTATGTTTCTGTCTTTTTATAGCAATGGGGCCTAACCAGCGTCTCCCCTGCGCCGGTGGGGCCAGCCTGCTTCTCCCCTGCGCGTTGCCTACCTCCTAGGCGTCAGCCAGGAGGTCCATGACCTCAAGGAGTTCTTGGTCCTCCTCGGTCGCCATTGTCCAGGCGTTGTAGCCGAAGGGAACGGTGTGTTCCACGCACACCCTACGCCTCTTGGTGTTCACGGCTTGCCAGATTTTTCTGGTCGATCGTGTCACAATTTTCCACCCGGGAAGACGGGCTATTTGGTGTGGAATGGGCACCGTGAGCCTTTCTGTGTTTCCCATCACCATGGCTTTGAGATTATCAAAGGTGATGAGATCATCGCATGACTTGTTGATGGAGATCCCCCTCACCTTGATGCAGACTTTGATGTTGGTGGGGTCTCCACCCACTGCCACCTTGTATGCGTAATTTTTTGGTCCGCCGGCCACAAACTCAGTGATGAAGGACCCCGGGCCGTAGTCCTCCTCAACCTGGTCTGTTAGGTCACCCAAATGTGTGCCTAGGGGGAGATCTGGCTCTCCAGGCCGGCTGATGTAGGCCACACTGTCAGTATCGTGGTAGAGAGCCCTCTCCTTGACCACATCCAAATACTTGTAAAGCTGGAGCCTCCCAAAGCATGAAGTGAAAGCTGCGTGGAGAATCGATGACGTAGGCAGAGACGTCAGAATCCTCCACAGGCTTCCACGTTACTTGGATACACTCTTCGCTGAGCGGCTAAAGTCCCGTAACCTCTTTCCTGGGATCTGTAAGGAGTGGCATGAGTTTCGCAGGATCATATATTAGATCGGTTCGAGAGCGCAGGGTCTTCTCGCCGAATTTTCCCCAGAAACTATTACACACAAGTTTAGCCATGGTTCTGAGGGCTGAGTTTTTAACCATTTTTGCAGGGTCAAGCACTACTCCATCGTGTTTGAGCGTATCTTTAATAAATTGTTCCTTTTTGTCATCACTGTCGCACTCAGGAGGCCAGCCGCTTGCCTGCATTTTTAGAGCCATGAAGCACCGTACATACCCTGACAAAAGGCCATCCTCGCCAGTTTCAGGGTTGTAAGCCACAGTACCAGGGTATTGGTGCACCTCATGTACTTTTATGAGCTCATATGACTTTTCGCTCAGCGCAAGTTAAAGCTCTGGTGCGCACCACGTGCTAGTAAGCTGGCGTTCTCTTGGGTCTTCGTGGTGGCATCCTTCACTATTTTGAATCTCCACACACGTTCTACACAATGGGAACATTAGTTTACCATTGGCTTTGTATGGAAGCACAGGAATGAATAGGTCACGAGGGGGAAGGACCGTACATTTTATCATGCCGTTCCATTGATCAGGGTCAGGCATGTCAGGGTTACCCTCGAGATAAATCTTAGGATGACCATATGGATAGTCCCCGCGAAGATTCGCGTTCGGATATTCTGATACGACGTCAACCATCTTGATTTTCTCACCCCTGTCTAAATCAGCCTTATGATACCAACGTAGTGCACTTGTACGGCCACCTACGAGAGCATCGCGAAGTATTAGAGGCGGTGTTCTGGTTGTAGGGTGTGCTTCAAAATATGCCCTCATTTCAGGATCTGTCTTTAGGTCAGTGTTGAAAACACATTCCCACTTTTCAATCACCGTGTACCCTTTGTCTTTGAACAGAGCCGTCAGCACTTTAGTACGCTCGTAACGGTTCTCGGTGTCATTATCTGTCATGGGAAAGTGTTCTGGGCACTGATGCCAGTAGCATCCGTGGAATTGGTAGATACGGCGCTCGACCCCCCCGTCGGGGAGGGGGAGCTCAACGTATCCATCAACACGACGCCCTAAAACTGAAACTTCCCTGTCTGTGTAAATTGTCTTGATTACTTTTCCCAACTTGTGAGACTCAAAGTCTAACCAACGGAGAGCGGCATGTGATTGCTTCCCCCTTCCGTGATATCCACCGTCTGGCACAAGTGCAATCTTATTTGGGGGCAAAAAATTCCGCCTATATGCTCCCATACACGCACTAATGAGTGTCATGCATGAAAACATGGGGTCAAAACCAGCACATTGCTGAAATAGTTTACGGAACGCCTGACACGCCTGTCGAAGTATGGTTACGTCAGAAATACAGTATTCAATCAGGTCTCTCCTAAAATTGAACACATAGCCATTAGCCATCTGCTCATCATACCATGTGTGAAAGTCGTCTGATGCTTTCGATTTCATAGTCGAAACGCAGTAGTATGACTTGTCGAGCAACGGTCCCTCATAACCATAAAATTCAGGTTTACATGCCAGGAACGGCCAGTATCCCTTCTTTAGTTCATTCAACCCGAACGCTTTTGGCATGGCACTAAGCGGCATGGGTAAAAACATTAAGGAATCAATAAATTTCCAGGTCTTAACCTGCATACAAATGATCTTGGCCCCTTGCAGGGTTAACTCAACCTTTAGCTTTCTGGCGATAATTTCTTGAAGTGCGAACACAGCATCAAAGGCTTTTGAATTATGTGCTACCAGAAGTAGGTTTGTTTTAGCAGGGAATGACTGCAAATAGTCGACAAACTGACTCATAACACAAATTGAGGGATCATCTAGATTGTGGAATATGTGTTGCCGTGTTCTGCATGATGTACAGAAGTAATCGTTCTGCACGACATCTGTGCATTCGTCACAAACAGTCTGACACACCAAAAGTATCGGTTTATGTTCAAATGTGTTTTCCTGTCCCTCCACAGGGTCACACTGACTGGTCTCAATATCATATATCACAGTGTGATATTTCCAATCCACCTTTTTTTCCCTTTCAGACCATGGTTGCATGAAGCAAAGGTGGTTCTCCAGAACTTGGTTTTTACAAAATCTGCAGTAGACGAAATTACACACATGTTTGCCACCACGCATGAGCGAATAACTTTTCTTACACTCAGTGCAAAATTTAAATGTATTGCATTTCGTGAGAGTAGAGTGTGGTAGTTTAAGTGTTCTGTGATATTCAAAGCACTCGTCACCCGCGAAATTATGCCCACAGAGTGTGCACCTCCTCAGTTCATCATTGTGTTCACCTGGACCAAGACAGCGCCAACATGATCCTTCACATCTGTGCCCGCCCGGGTTGTTGTAGAAAACTACACATTTCCGGCAAAGAAACCGCATGTCAAATGCCGCCTCAGGGTAAAGAATAGCAAAAAAATGTCCACCATGTAACAAAAGGTAAATATTTTTACGGGCTGCACCTTGAGGTCCTTTGAAAACGCACTCATTTCCTTTCTTGTCTGTAAACACACACAATCTAAAATCAGGAAGTACGTCTTGCAGAAGACGTACTTCGTCCAGACCACACGGATTTGTTTTATCAATGTGGGCTTAATCACATAGGCTTTCAGCCTCTTTCGTCTGAATCACAGAATCACGAGCTTTTAACCTGCAGAACGCGTATCTACTCATGCGATCTCTGGCCGAAGCTACTGCTACACAGCGCGTAAGACACATGTTGTCATTATTGTTTGGAGAGAATATGCATTTCTGAGCAATTTTCCTCTCAATCCACTGCTCCATGGATTCATTCGCCACTCTGTTTATGCGACGCCCTCCAGGTCGTGGCACAGGAATGTGAATGTACGACAACTTTAGTTGGCCATCTGACATGAAGGACTGATTCGAGTTCAGGACACGGCTCAGCTTGTCCAGAATAACTCTCCCATTTAACTGGTCTGCGTGACGCATGCTGAACCATATGGGGTTTTCAGCACTCACCGAGTTCTCGATTTCGAGAATGGCCCGGTCGTCGTCCATTGCATGGACAGCGTCGCGTTGCCTCTGAATGGCAGAGTCAAACATACCCACCATGAGGTCCTCAGAGGGGAGTGCATCTCCGAGTCCTCGAATAAGCATTACCTTCTCCCTGAAGGTGGCCCTAAAACGCTTAAGATGGCGCTCGCGAGTCTGGAGCACCTCTAGGGTCGGCTGCGCCTCCTCCGGCTTCTCATCCTCTTCCCGGGGCCGTTAAGACGGGCCGGGTTGAGGCGAGCGTGCACGGGAGGGGCCAGCTGGAGGGGTGGCGGGGCGTGGCGTCTCCGCAGGTCGTGTGGCGGAGCGCGCCGGGGGTGTGGTGGGGCGGGGTGGGGCGTTAGAGCCAGCACCGCACATGGCCAAGGCCATCCTGTAGGTTAGGACCGCCTGCGGATCAGCCCCGTCCTGGTGGCGGGAGTACGCCAAGTACCCCACCAGCAGGAACGGGATGACCCGTGGGTCGGCCCTTTCCTCGACGGAGGCTTCCACCAGGTTCGCGAGGAACGTGGTGTAGGCCTCCGCCAAGAGCTCGTCGGAGTGGAAGCAAGCAGCATCCCACTCGTCCAATATCTCCGTCAAAACGGAGGGCATCTTGCCTGGCTCAACAGCACGAGGGCTGGAGCACAAAGGCTTAACCAGCTCAACAGCACGAGGGCTGGAGCTAAAATACAAAACGAGGACTGGAACTAAAGTACAGCTCAACAGCACGAGGACTGGAGCTAAGTACAGCACGAGGACTGGGAGAAGAGCGTCGAAGTACACTGGGCGGAGCGAGTGACTCGAGTGGTGACGAGGGAGAGCGGAGCGGCTGCTTAAGTACGCGGGGCGCCGCGATTGTAGTGCCGCCTATCGGCGAGTACTGCAACTACGGTTTAGCACTGCGCTTATGGAAGTGTGCAAGCGGCGCGCACCTTGCATGTCGCGACTTGCTCGAGCGCTATTGTGATTGGCTAAAATTCCGCGTTGCTGGTCTCTGATTGGATAAAAATCAGGTGAGCGCCAGCTGCGCACTTTGCATGTCGCGACATGCTTGAACGCTATTGTGATTGGCTATAATAAGCTGCTCTCTGATTGGTCATAATAAGATGCGCTGTGATTGGCCGCGGCGGGCGAGGCGGCGGCGGGGGCAGCGGGCGAGGCGGCGGCGGGGCGGCGGGGGGCGGCGGGCGAGGCGGCGGCGGGGGCGGCGGGCGAGGCGGCGGACGGGCGCGGCGGACGGGCGCGGCGGCGGACGGGCGCGGCGGAGGCGGTGACAGGGCCAGGTGGGGCCGGGCGGGGCAGAGCGCCGTGAAGATAGGCAACCCACCTGACGGGGCTGTGAGGCTGGACCAGTATAGGCACGGGGCCGTAAGCGGTGACTTGTTGTGATTGGCTAAAAATAGAGTGGACGAGCCTGCTGCAAAGCGCCGTCCCTCGTTTCCTTTGCGGTACAACGATTTGGTGGTGGATATGGGTGAAGACAGTAGCTTGGATCTGACTCCACCACTAAACCCTCAACCCCAGATGTTTTATCCAAAGGGGTTGGCTGACGCTCCATCTCCAAGCAGTAGTCAGTCAACAGAGCCTGAGCCTCCTATACCACCCAGAGAGGTCCATGCCAAGAATTTCCCCATCATCAAAAATGGGTTGAAATTCTTTAAAATTGGTGTTGACATCAATAATTTCACACCGTTTGTGTCCTTGGTGTCTGAGACTACAAACAAGGTCATTCACCTCACCATCAAGGAACTTGAAGACCTTGTCTGCGAAGAAACTTTCATCGCAGTTGTTTCTAATCATGCCACTAAAACATTCAAGCCAGTAATACTTGGTGATGTTGTGGTGTCTATTAAACCATATGCAACTTCCAATAATGTTTGCATTTCAAAAAATAAAATCAATATTTATTTTGCTATGTCATCTTGGAGATTCATTCAACGCATTAAACAAATGCTAAAAAATTATCTCTCCCATTGTGAGACACAGTGTTTTTACTGCACCTCTAATTTTGTGCCTCTACTGACACATGCAAAGAACTTCTGTGTTCCCCTTTCTACAAAACTGTCTAAAATGCCAGAGCATGATTTGTTCAGAACTCTCAGCAATGCATTTGATGTGCCAAGCATTTTTATTCCTGAAGATATCAAACAGGAATTGCTTGCTTACCATTTGGAGTATCTGAGAGACACTATTCTTGATATGATGCCTGACAAGGTGCTGTTTGTCTAATAAAAAAAAAAATCCCATAAAGAGTAATATATTTTTTTGAAAACCCTAAACATTAACTGCGCAGGGAGGAGCAGGCTGGCCCACCGGCGCAGGGGAGTCGCTGGTTAGGCCCCAACAAAAAACAACAACTATCTTTGCTGTGTCAAAAATTCAACTTATCTCACACTCTAAAACCAAAGATTTTTGACTTAAACAAAAATTTTTTGCTGGAATACATTCAGTTTAACATAGTCTTGGATTTCCAAAAGGATTTATGAGTGAGAGTCCTTTAGATCTGTTTGATGTTCTCTAATACTATGCTCAAGATAGAATGTCACAAGTTCCGTCGACCCAACTTCGGAATCATGACATTTGAATAAAACTACAAGTCCTAGACTCTATATTCTTGCTCTTAAACATAAGGACTCACTTTCCCTTTGTGATTTTAAAGGATATAGCCATGAGAAATGACATTTACTTTGAAAATTATGACTCTGTAACTTCCGATCAAATTCAAGTTATGTTCCCCTATAAAACCCTAAATTTCTGACTTAAATCAAATTTTTTTGCTGGAATAGATTCAGTTTAACATAGTCTTGGATTTTGAAAAGGATTTAGGAGTAAGAATCCTTTAGATCTGTTTGGTGTCAGTCAACACCATGCTCAAGATAGAATGTCACATTTTCCGTCGCCTCAGTTGCGAGAAACTTACTTTTGAATAGAAATACAAGTCCTAGACTCCATATTCTTGCTTTAAATCATGGAGACCTTTGTGATTTTAAAGGATATAGCCATGAGAAATGACATTTACTTTGAAAATTATGACTCTGTAACTTCTGATCAAATTCAACTTATAAAACCCAAGATTTTTGACTAAATTCAAATATTGTTGATGGAAAAGCATCACATCATCATTCTCTTGGATATGAGATGAATAAATACAAGGAGAATTCACTGCAACCGTTACCTGTCACTCATCACCATTTACCAAACAGTCCATCGCTCGACCAGTGCGATTCTTTCAGGTTTGATAATAAATATCTTCCAGATAAATTAATCAAGACTGTGCACTCCCTTCCTATTCACTTGCAAATTAAAAGTCAGAAAATAGTGGTAAGCATCATATCCGAAGAGAAGTAGTCATACCTGAACTTCTGTCGCACCCATCATTGGCTGAGCGATAGCGAAGCCTATTACGCCACTGGAGTGCTAAAAAAGTTCAATGTCCGTCTGTCTGTCTGTCTGTCTGTCTGTGTGTCTGTCTGTGTGTCTGTTCGCACGATAACTCGAGAACGAGTCAAGATATCGACCTGAAATTTTTACTGTAGTTTCTTGGCCTAAAAAGCTCGGACGAGTTCAAATATGAACACTCTAGCTCAAAAAATAACCCTGCTAAAAATTGATTTATATTTTTTTAAAAATTAGATTTTAAATATTACAGAATTTTATGGTGTCCTAAGGGGTATCTCGGAGAGTTGCGACCCATTGGACGAAAATTTCGTCCGTTTTGCTCTATCTCTTACTGTTTAGCCGCTACAGCGGTAAATGTGGACGAAAAGTCGTCAAAATGCATGTTGGGTGTCGTTTTCAGGGTAATTTGTCGAGATGCGAACCTCTGGGCGAAAACTTTGTCCGTTTGGCTCTACGGAGAACGGTTTGGGCGCTCGTCCCCTTTTCGTAAAAATTGGAAAATAGGTAACATAATGTAAAGAGGCGAGCGGGGGTCCAGGGGGCGGCAGCCCCCTGGCTTAAATGAGTAAATCTTAAATCATGCAGGCTCGTAACAAAGAAAAGCGGGGGTCCAGGGGGCGGCAGCCTCCTGGCTTAAGTGAGTACAGTAAATCTTAAATCATGCAGGCTCGCCAGCGCCGCAGGCCTAGGTAGATGTACGAAGGCCCGTCGCAGCGTAACAGTGTTTTGCGAGATATCGCGAAGCCTGTTACGAGAGACGGTGTCTGGCGTACATCTACCTAGTGATACTATGAGGCAATGGATAGATAGGTTTTTAAGTTTTAGTTCAATCCAAATTTCTGCTGATGTCATCTCTAGAGTTATTTCAAGATTTCTCTTCAAATTATTAAATGAAGTTCAGATGTGGGTTGCCAGCAAAATGAGGAGCCATGAAGTTTCAATCAATTCAACAGATTTAACATTGTCTAAAACAGAAGAAAGAGCTTTGGCTGTGAACTTAGGAAATATGTTCCGTGGTTTTTTCAAGAAAGGTTTACAAACTAATACAATTCGGCTGCAGACTCAAGCAGACTGTCTGAAGGATACTTTTGTCAATGGTCTGAAACCAATTAGTTCAAAAGTCTATTTAAACAAGAACAAGTGGTTTTCAGGAGAAGAGGATTCAATAGTGCCTAGTTATAGACAGATAGAAACTTGCTAAAAGTTTTAATTTAAAAAAAAACTTTAATATTTAAAAAAAAATCAATAAAATTACTGGCGAACCTGAAACAACAATACACCTTCCGTTAGTTTTATTTTGTACACAAACACTACACACAAACACACTACACACACACTTACATTTGGCTTCAGCATCGCCTGCCGGCGCCGCTCAATTCTCTCCTCGTCCGTTAGGGCGGACTGGGACGGGGCCGGCCCGGGTGGAGGCCTCTCCCCCAGGCGCTGCCACACTGTTGTCTATAACAAGTAGCAGTCGAAATCAGTTTCCTGTGTGCTTTGAATGTGAACTGTCGGACTAATGCGACTGGACTTACAGAAACTTGAGAGGTGGGCACGGGGCGCTGTGCTGCCCGGGCCTCCGGCACCTGACGCTCCACTGGCGCCACCACGGGGACGGCGTCGACGGCCGCCAGCTGCTCCGGCCTTTGGCGCCGTCTTCTCCCTCCGCGCCGCCGCTGCAGGAGTACTTCACAGCCACCGGCCAGGAGGCGCCTCCTCCTGACGCTGCGGAGGGCAGCCTCGCGAAGTGCGTCTTCCTGGAACAGTAATGAACACTTTAGAGTACAACACCCTCTCCCCCCGCCCAGATACACGACATGAGGTGGCTTATTAACTCTGATCGCGCGTACACTTACATCTCCAACAAGACTCCCACGTCGCGAGGGCCCGTCCGCAGCGTCCCGGGCGGTGGTCGGCGGCGACGGCGGGAGCGGGGACACCGCAGCTGGCGGCGTCATCCATCCCCGCGGCGGCAAGGGCAGGTCCTCAGCGGGTGGAGGGTACAAGTACGGGGGCGGGGGTGACCGCTGACCCCCCAGTGCGGTCAGGGAGACGGCCGCCTCCATCTCACGGGGGGTGCGGTCCACCCTCGCCTGCGCTGCCAGGTCGAGGAGGGCCCCGGCCGCTTCGACTTGGTCGAGCACCTGCTCGACGGCGGGACCCTCCAAAAAGGCCGCCGCCTCGGCACCAACCATCTCATACTGTAATCACACATACACACATTGTTGACCCACTCAGCTGATCCGTCACACTAACAACCGCTGGCTTCCAGGAATCACAGCACTCTTCCCCCTCCCCTCCCCCCTCCTCCGCCCCAGCCCTGCTTACACTCCCACGGTCCGATTTTAAAGGTTAAAATCACTTTAAACCGCCACCGGCTTCCAGGAATCACTGGACTTGCCTCTCCCCCGCCGCCTCGCCCCTGCTTACACTCTTCCGATCAGATTTTAAAGGTTAAAATCACTTTAAGCAGTCGACGACTTCCAGGAATCAGCGGACACGCTCTCGTCCCCTCCCCCCTCCCGCCCACCCTGCCCACAGGTTCACACGGTTCAAATTTTAACAGCTGATGAGGTTTCGCGCCAATACAGAGCGTCGCCGGTTCCGAGAGTCAGCGGACACGCTCTCGTCCCCCTCCCCCCTCCCGCCCACCCTGCCCACAGGTTCACACGGTTCAAATTTTAACAGCTGATGAGGTTTCGCGCCAATACAGAGCGTCGTCGGTTCCGAGAATCAGCGGGCACACCCTCGTCCCCCCTCCCCCTCCCGCCCACCCTGCCCACAGGTTCACACGGTTCAAATTTTAACAGCTGATGAGGTTTCGCGCCAATACAGAGCGTCGTCGGTTCCGAGAATCAGCGGGCACACCCTCGTCCCCCTCCCCCTCCCGCCCACCCTGCCCACAGGTTCACACGGTTCAAATTTTAACAGCTGAGGACCGTCAGCCAATTCCGAAATTCAGCAGACCACGGCATCCCACCAAAGATGCAATGTACACGTAAATAATCACTCATATTCACTCCTTAACCTTTCACACGCAACAGGTAGGGACACATTTTTTCCCACGAGAACACACATAGCAATGCACAATATTTTTCACCACACAGACAATTCTTGAGGTCACACACATCACTGTACTTACATAGAGGTCAGTCATCGGTTCTACGACGGTTCACCTAAATTTTTTCGCCGAAAACCTGGTTGCCTAATTTATTTTGACCGAAAAGTAAAATTTGTCATTTGACCTAAAAAAGTTTCACCGTAAAAAGGTACTTTGCACAGTGTTTGATTGTAGAGGCGCCAGCCGCCAGCATTGTTGCCTGGTGGCCCGGCGGGGCGGTCTGGTGGTTGGGCCTGCAAGCCTCCACTATGGCCGAGTTTGTAAAATCCAAAAAGGGGGGCAATATTTTGACACACGAGGGCTTCACGTACCATAAAAGCAACAAGTATAAGGACAGGCAGTACTGGGTGTGCACGAGGAAGCCGGCGTGCAAGGCACGGGCCACGACACGGGGAGATCCACCTGAAATCCTGAAGGCAGATGAAGACAAGCATACTCATGCTCCTGACCAAGAAATCATCGCGGCGAAGAAGATTGTCAACCGCATGAAGCAGGTAGCGGTGAACCATCCAGAAAAGCAGCCCTCAGTCATTATCCGGGACGGCCTGGCCGACGTGGATGAGGGCGTGCTGTCTCAGATGCCTCAGCGTCCTGCCCTACGGCGGACCCTTAATCGGAAGCGCCAAAGTGACCTGCCGAGGAACCCCAAGTCGCTGGCGGAAATAAGAGACCTGCCAGATGAATACCGCATGACCAGCACAGGTAAATTGACGTGACAAAAATGGTCAAATATTCTAAACTGTCCCAAACTTAGCGTTACGATATTTTGTTGATAGGCGAACAATTCCTACTGTACGACAGCCGAGACAGCGAGAGCAGCGATACAGACGACGAGGACGAGGAAGAACAAGAGCCTCCCGATCGAGTGATGGTGTTTGCTACCAGAACAAACCTTCGTCGTCTCGGCCGCTCCGACACCTGGTTCTTGGATGGGACGTTTAGCGTCGTGGCGCTGCTGTTCACTCAACTGTTCACCATCCATGGTTTGGTGAAAGATCATGCGTTCCCATTCGTGTACGCCCTGCTCACCGGCAAAAAAGAAACAATGTATTTCAAGGTCCTGAACGTCATAAGGGATAAGTGCCGTCAATTTCACATCAATTTGCCTGACCCGAAAACCATCATCAGTGACTTTGAGCTGGGGATAATAAATGCAGCAAAAGCCGTTTACCCAGACTCGGTTATGAGGTTGTGTTTCTTTCACCTTGGACAGTCCATGTACCGAAGAGTCCAGGAAGAGGGCCTGCAAGTGGCGTACAATGACCCCACAGACCGGAGCATCAAGACAGCTGTCCACCAAATCCTGAGCCTCGCGTTTGTCCCTCCCGCTGACGTGCCGGCAGTCTACGACGAGCTGAAGAGGGAACTACCCCGTGTCGTGAAGGTGCTAGGAGACTACTTTGAGAAAACATACATCAGAGGGGTGCGCCGGGGCCACGGACGTGGGCGAGCTCGGGTAGTAAGGGGGCCACCACGATACCCGGTTGAAGAATGGAATCAGCACCATGCCGCTGCCCACAAGGAGGCCCGTACCAACAACCTGACGGAAGGTACGTCACAACTCCGCGCTCGAGAAACACTCCCGATCGAGTGATGGTGTTTGCTACCAGAACAAACCTTCGTCGTCTCGGCCGCTCCGACACCTGGTTCTTGGATGGGACGTTTAGCGTCGTGGCGCTGCTGTTCACTCAACTGTTCACCATCCATGGTTTGGTGAAAGATCATGCGTTCCCATTCGTGTACGCCCTGCTCACCGGCAAAAAAGAAACAATGTATTTCAAGGTCCTGAACGTCATAAGGGATAAGTGCCGTCAATATCACATCAATTTGCCTGACCCGAAAACCATCATCAGTGACTTTGAGCTGGGGATAATAAATGCAGCAAAAGCCGTTTACCCAGACTCGGTTATGAGGCTGTGTTTCTTTCACCTTGGACAGTCCATGTACCGAAGAGTCCAGGAAGAGGGCCTGCAAGTGGCGTACAATGACCCCACAGACCGGAGCATCAAGACAGCTGTCCACCAAATCCTGAGCCTCGCGTTTGTCCCTCCCGCTGACGTGCCGGCAGTCTACGACGAGCTGAAGAGGGAACTACCCCGTGTCGTGAAGGTGCTAGGAGACTACTTTGAGAAAACATACATCAGAGGGGTGCGCCGGGGCCACGGACGTGGGCGAGCTCGGGTAGTAAGGGGGCCACCACGATACCCGGTTGAAGAATGGAATCAGCACCATGCCGCTGCCCACAAGGAGGCCCGTACCAACAACCTGACGGAAGGTACGTCACAACTCCGCGCTCGAGAAACACTCTTTAAAAAAAATCAGTGCAAAATTCTGTACATTGTTACGCAGTTATTTACATATCACTTGCTGTAGAAACTTTTGTATCTGATACAGAAAATACTATTTCAATTTTACGAAATTGGGATGATTCTTGCATAATTTTAAAACAAAATACAAAAATATGTATCATTTTCCTGTATCACAAGTGATATGCTAATTACTGCAGAAAAATGATACAGAATTTTGTAATTTTTTTAGAGTGTAAATTGGTGTTTTTCTCTGCGCAGGGTGGCACAATCGATTTCAGGGGATGATGGGGAAGAAACACCCGTCCTTCTACCACATGCTGAGGGAGATCCAGAAAGAGCAGAGGGACACAGAAGTCATGGTCGTCGAGCTGGAGATGGGGAGGAAAATCAAGGTGGCGCAGCGACTCAAGTACCAGCTCATCAACGCACGGATGCAAGAAATCGTGCTCGAGTACGCGGACTACAAGGAAGAGGGTCGCTTGATGGAATTCCTTCGGCGTTGCGGATACAATATTGCCCTTTAATTTATTTTTTTTAGGTGTAACAATCCCTAAAACTCCATTTCGGAATAAAAAATTTAGAGGTTACTTTTTTGATCTTAAAACTTTCGGAAATGTGGGTTTCGGCGAAAAGGTTTAGGTGAAACGTCGTGATACCCAGTCATCTCCTCGAACTCGGCGTCGCCGAGACAGAAGTCCATAACTTCGTCGGACAGGTCAGACATGCTTCTGGACTTTATGACGCTCTGAGAGGGAATGGCGCGCTGCGGCAGGAAAAGCCACGGCCGTGTCCCGCCGCCAGGGTGCGCTCATTTTCAAAGTTTCTGCTAGACCCAATCAGAGCCTGCTACCGTTTTTCAAAACCCCTGGCCAGAGGACTCACCTGCCACCACGTCGTCTGCTGATGCGACGAGCAGATGGACATGCGCGGAGCTGAGGGGGGGATCCCCCTCCGCGCCACGCCTCCGCAGCTCAGCGCTCGGCTGCTTGTGGCGTCTCCAGCGCGACCATCGTTCAGAGTGGAATGGTGGCTGAGCGCGCTACGTCTCCAACGTCTAGGCTGCGGCCGGGGGATCGAGTCCCGCCAACCGCGTCACGGTTTTGTTGAGGCAACTGCATAGGGGACCATAGATGAAGGATAGAGCATAACATGAGATATTTTTTTTTTAATTTACTTACCTGTAGAGCTTGTTGAGAGGGGCGGTCGCTCCATGTTACTCTTCAAGCTGCGCTATACCACGGCGCAGCGTGGTGGGGGAATACGCGAGGCCGCGTCCCGCGGCGCCCGCGGCCCACGGCCCACAGCCAGCGTAGCGGCGGCGGCGCGATGCGGTGGCGGTGGAGCGCGGCGGTAGTAGCACACGGTATAAAGCCGGCGCACGGAGACCACGGCACACAGTCTCGCTTCAACGTAACGTGCGCCATGAGTATCGCTCTCGCTCTGCTTACACTGTGTCTCCCTCCTAGCTTAGGCGGAGTCGTACTTAACGCCACGAACACAACTTGTGTTAATTGCGATGTAACCAGTTCGGACACGTTGTACTTTATTTGTGCTCTACTGGTACTCCTCGGCGCATTAGCTGAACTGTGCAGGTGGTGTCCCGACCGCGCGACGCCCCAGGCACAGCCGGTTTTCACAGTCTCGTAAGCGCGCGGCCACTGTGATCGCGCGGGAGGCGCTGTTGCCTTGCCGGCCCAGCGGCGCGCCACACACATTCTCATACCCATGGCGGGAAAATTCAAAACGACGCGACACTCAACTTAGGTTGGGTTAGCGTGGAATTGGTGAAATATGTCAGGAGCAGTATTCGAACCCACGCCCTCAGACGAGGACCAGAACACTCGACCGGGTAAACCCATAAGTCTGGCGCCTTTGACCGCACGGCCATCCTGACACTTGTTGACTCTCAGGCCCTGCGGGTTACGCCCCCTTTCACCCTTCACTTAGGTTACGTTAGGCCCCTCGGAGGTTATGCCCTCCTCTCACTTAGGTTAGGTTAGCCCCCTGGGGGTTACGCCCCCCCCCCTTTCACTTAGGTTAGGTTAGGCCCCTGGGGGTTACGCCCCCTTTCACTTAGGTTAGGTTAGGTTAGGCCCCTTCACTTAGGTTAGGTTAGGCCCCTGGGGGGTTACGCCCCCCTTTCACTTAGGTTAGGTTAGGCCCCTGGGGGGTTACGCCCCCTTTCACTTAGGTTAGGTTAGGTTTAGGTTACCCCCTTCCAAGATGGCTGACCGCAACAATGGGGAATCAAAATGGCTGCCGCAACAATGGGGAATCTATACTACTCACGTTTCTGAAAAACGCTCATGCCAGTATGAGTGGTTTACCAAAATGCCGTGGTTGCACTACGACAAGGAGAGGGACCGTGTACTGTGCTTCACGTGCATGCAAGCCCGGCGCCTCGGCAAGAAGGCCACTCTCCGCGGGAACGAAGAGGCGTATGTGTCTGTTGGTTTCAGTACGTGGAGGAAAGGGTTTGAAAAGTTAACGTTACATGGAAATAGCCTATACCACCGCGACTCAGCGGAGTTTGTGATAAATGCAAGGGGTGCCCAACTTCATAAAAATGTGTACACCGGATTACCAAATTGTAAGGATTACCAATGATTACCAAAGATAACCAAAGATTATCAATAATGATTAGCCTGCATTCTAAATCTAAACTGCCATTTTGGTTCCGAGAAAGATGCATTTTCGTGCACATCTTTATGGTTCCTAATTCTTTATCTTGCAAGAAACAAATTTGAGTTCTATGATCGGACAAATTATATTTTTGTCCATGGAAGTGATGCAAATTCGACATCTGAAACATGCGCGTTTGCAATTAGGCGAAATGTGCACAAAAATGCATGTCTCAATCGACAAATTTGTCCTTTGAAATGACTCTTACGAGTGTCTGGTTTAGCAGGGATTTGCAGGGATTACCAGTGATTACCAGTGATTACCAAGTCTGTGTACACCTGATTACCACAGTTGGGCACCCCTCGGATAAATGCTCTAAAAAGACAATCGGTCGCCAACTAACTTGTCGTGCAAATGAAAGAAGAGCAGCAGAAGGCTTCTATTGCTCTAGAGGAAATTATTGGGACCATTAGAAGCCATGCGCGGTTAGGGCAAGCAATCCGTGGCCATGAAAATACTGGTGGCAATTTATACATCTTTCTGGAGGAGCGTACCCTCCGTTGTCCAGAACTTGCCGATTGGCTCAAGAGGAGAGACAAGTGGCTAAGTGTTGACATTCAGAACGAGATAATAGAAATAATGGCTCATATGGTGCAGCGCAAGCTAATTGATAAAATTAATTAAAGTCAATTTTTCGCCCCGATGGCAGACGGAACCACTGACATTTCTGGCGAAGAGCAGTTTTGCACGGCGCTGCGCATAGTGGATCCGGAGTCACTTGCACCCGAAGAACTATTTATGGGGCTGTACAACTCACCTAGTGGCACTGCTGCCACCCTCCACCGAATCTGCACGGACGTACTGACCCGTTTCGGCCTCTCGACTGACAATTTGCGTGGTCATTGCTTTGACGGGGCCGCTGCCATGTCTGGACGCCTGAATGGCCTTCAAAAGCTCCTCACCGACGACCAGCCGAAGTCACCCTTCGTTCGCTGCTCTAATCACTCTTTAGACTTAGCTATTCAGGAGGTGTGCAAGCAATCAGAGCTCATTTCTAACTCTCTGTCACTGGTCAAAGATGTGTCAAAAGCAATCCTTGAGTCAATGAAACGGAAAGCCATCTACAACGACATCGTCATCGAGCCGGACGCGGAAAACGTTCACACGAAAAGACTTCTGGCGTTGTGTCCCACCCGGTGGTGGGACACGCCGTGTATTGGACACGAGGAATATCAGGGCAGGGCGGGGTGAAAGCGAGGTATTTGCGGTCATCCGGATGTACGCGCAGTAGATGGAAACTAGAGCGTAAATGGAGAGACGAAAAGACTGTCGCGCCTTGTAGCGAATCCAGGATTTCATCTATTCTTGGAATGGCAGCGTACATAGTTCCCACTAAAGTTTTATTTAATTTTCGGAAATCAACCACCATCCTGTAATCATGTTCGTGTTCGAGACGGGGTTTTTTAACAGCCAAAACTGGGGAATTATATACACTCTCTGTATATTCCAACAGATTTTGCTTTATTAGCTTTGGTATTTCCTTGCATAAAAAATCTCGTTGTGGCACAGGTAGCCTGAATTGGGCCGTGAATATGGGTTCGGACGTTTGTGGTCGAATGCGCGCCACAAACGATGGGCTTCCGCCCATTGATTCGATATCGAATACTTTAGAATACCTCTTTAAGAGGGCAAAGAACGTCTCGCGTTCCGCCCGAGGTAAATGAGTTAGCTGGACTTTGGCTAACTCTTGCCTGATTGTGTCCGCGGCCAGTGACCCCTTCGTCCGCGCCGGGGCGCGCGACGAGGCTGTACACTGACGGGGGGAGGGAGGAGGATGGCGGCCGCCACGAGGGGAAGAGACGCGGGGGTCGGCTCTTAAACTGGGCTGTACACTCCCAGGAGCCGGAGGTACGGAAGATGCATCGTCCTCGGGGCTTAAACAGGACACCCTCTGAAGCATCGCCACTACAGTGCCTGATCGAAAAGTCCAATCATCATCTGTGAGATTGACAGCGTGCACCGGAACCAAATTGTCCTCGGTCACGCGCACTAGGGCGTTTGCCAGAAAACAAGGTGACATGGACTGTTCATATGCAGCGAAGCAGCCAAAATCTTTGCCTTGGGGTGCGTCTGTGTAGGCCCCAAAATTGCGCTCTGTTCGGCCTTGCACTACCTCGTCTTGATTGACCATGACGGGGTATTCCCTATAAAATTCCCTGATAGAAAACAAGGCGACATGGACTGTTCATATGCAGCGAAGCAGCCAAAATCTTTGCCTTGGGGTGCGTCTGTGTAGGCCCAAAAATTGCGCTCTGTTCGGCCTTGCACTACCTCGTCTTGATTGACCATGACGGGGTATTCCCTATAAAATTCCCTGATAGGGACATCTCCTCTGTCGCAGTCCATGCGAGTCCATAGGATCTCCCCATAACCCATTGTTGGTACCCGCGTAGTACGCGTAGTACGATTCACCAATGCAGCTAAAGAGCTGGGCCAACTGACACCATAAAGAGAGTAACTGGCACACTTAAGGTGTACCAGTTTGGCGTCGAGTCTTAAAATGGACGATTTTAGTCTACGGTTTCCGGCGTCAATAACACAACCATATTTGTCCAAGTACTCTAACCCCAATACAGCTTCGCATGGTAAATTGAAGTCGGATGTTGCTATAAGAAATTCGACTTGTACGGATTGATTAGTTCCGTACTGTAATTCGAGGAGAGTGCGTCCTAAGACGGGGACAGGTGTGTCGTTAATCGCCTTTAGATTCGTCACGTTTTCAGCGACGTAGGTCACAGCGGAGCTGGCCTGCATAATGTTTACGTCACTTCCTGTGTCAATCATACAGTAAAACGGACGGCCATCTAAACGAAACCGGACTAAATTGCCTGGCCTATGCCTACAACCATTGCAAGGTTCTTCGGGTCGAGACAAGTGAGCTACTGAGAGTCCCGACCCGTATCGGGGTTCGGCGGCATATTGGACGTGGCGTGACAATTACAAGTACACGCACACGCCGCAACATAATTCAACCGACCCTGTGACTGGTTTCCCTGGCCGCGCGGCTGCCAAGAGCCACGCTGGCCTCCCTGCCCTCGCGGCTGCCATGAGCCGCGCCCCTCCCCTTGTCCGCGCGTATTTTGGACGCCTCCGCGACCCTGAGAGGACGCGGTGCTCGCTTGGGACGACGAGGGGGAGGAGGGCTGAGAGGGGGAAATTTGAAAAGAATTATTCTGAAAAGAAAGGATTAAAAATCACATTGGCCTGAAAGAAATAATTTAAGGTTACGATATTCCTTCGTTTTGTGAGCTGGTGACTCTGATAATTCCAACACCTATAACGGGAAGAGTTTTGAAGTACCCATCCCCACTGGACGCGGGCCACGCCCTAATTTATTTAGTCCAAATATGCGCCAAAGGCTGCCCTCTAGAAGTAAGGGAAGGTGGGGCACATACTGTCAGGGGCACATACTGTCAACGCGCTGGCCTGAAAAGGCCTTTCAGTCTCATAGCCAACTAAGCAGTGATTTCGAGACCTCTTAACACCTCAACTATTTTGCGAGAAGGCGGAGGCACAAGCTCGACTGGCATAGCGGCCTAGTCCCATCCAAGTTTTTGTGGTCCACAAATGAGGTAAGTTTCCATATTTTCAACTTTAATATTCGTCGGTCACGCCTTACCCGTGATTGCCAGGGCCCTACCGAGCATTTTATCCAATGAAACACTCCTTCCTGAAGATATTATGAACTTGCTTCGATCTCGGCACTTCACGGTTAACCTCCAAGGGGGCGTGTTCTGTAGGCTACCATTTGGGGCAGTTCCTGTCAGTACTTGCCGGGGCACTAACTGTCAGCCTAAAATTTTACTTGTCAGTTACATTTTGCGCTTAACATTTTCTTAGCGTCTTATCGGTGACCTACAACTAGAGTATAACTGTCAAAGAGAAATTTTTAATAAAACTGACATTTTTCAGGTTTATGCAAGATGGTGAGAAATTACAAAAAGAAAACTGACAGACAAGTCACAACACCCAGAAAACTAAATGCAGCAATTAAACTTGTTGAAGATGGGTGGTCCATAAGGAAAGCTGCAGAAAACAAGTCAGTATGCAGAGAGACTCTTCGGCTTGCCTATACAAGGCTAAAGCAGACGCCACTTACTGATGTTGCAACAGTAAACAGTCAACTATCTTACAAGTCACGCAACATATACCCAGAAGTTTTAGAAAATGAACTGGCTGATTACTGCATTGAGGTTGCTCAAATGGGATATGGCTTAAGTGTTAAGCAAGCTAAAGTGCTTGCATATGAAATAGCTGACAAAATCAGAGATAAAATAAAGATTCCGGAACAGTGGGACAGAGATAAACTTGCTGGAGATGAATGGTTTCATGGTAAGATTATGATTAATCACTTTTAACTTTCTCACTATATTGCAACTTACTAAAAAAAATTCTTATTTTTCTAGGCTTTAGAAAAAGGCACCCCAACATTTCTTTACGTGTACCTGAAGCATGCAGTATAGCTCGGGCTATGGCCTTTAATGAGGCAAATGTCAACACTTTCTTTGACAAACTGAGTCAGGTGCGTGACCGTCATCCCAGCTTTCAGGATGGTAGAAGAGTTTATAATTTGGATGAGACGAACACCTCAACGGTTCAAAATGTAAGAAAAATCCTTTCCCCAAAAGGCGTGCGGCAAATTCATCAAGTAAAAGGGGCAGAGAGAGGTGAATCAGTTACCACTTGTGTCATTATTGGGGCGCATGGGACTGTCTTGCCACCTGTGCATATCTTCCCACGGAAAAAGTTTAACCGTGATTTCATGATCAATGCATTTCCTGGAGCTGTCGGAATGGCAAATGCCAAAGGTTATATGACCAAAGAAACATTTATAGAGGTAATGCAGCATTTCATCAAAGTAACGGGATCATCCAAAGAAAACCCAACACTTTTACTGCTTGACAATGTGGACTCTCACTTCTCTACAGAGTCACTTGACCTTGCTAAATCCAGTGGTGTAGTTGTGTTCACATTCCCGCCACATTGTACCCATAAGCTTCAACCTCTGGATGTTGGTTTTTTTGGCCCATTTAAAACATATTATGACCAAGCTGTTAGTACCTTTTTAGCTAATAACCCAGCAAGTCCTCCGACAATTTACAGAAAAGCTGGATTTGTGCGTGATGCCCTGGGTAAAGCAGCAAGTCCCCAAACAATAATAAAGTCTTTCGAGGCCACAGGAATTGTTCCTTTTAATAGGAATATTTTCACTGAAGCTGACTTTATCATGGCGCGGGTAACTGCAAAGCCAAATCCCAGTGAAAATAATATCCAGACTGAGACACCTGTGCAGCCTTGTTCACCTGCCCTAGACTTGAATTCTGGTTCACCTGAAGCAGATGCAGAAGTGTCATTTGTTGGGCCAGTGCAAATCAGGGGCCTTCCCAAAGCTAAAGACGATGGGAAGAAAAAGAAGCCTAGAAGAAAGGGGAAATGTATGGTAGCAACAGACACGCCAGAAAAGGCAGATATTGACAAGAGACAGGAATAAACTAGACAAAAGAAGAAAATAGCTGAGGAGAGGAAAAATGCAAGAGAAGAGAAAGCACATCAAGAAAGAAAAAGGAAGAGTGAAAGGAATCAATCAGGCAAAGGAAAAAAGAATTCTAAAATGACAAAGAGAGCTTTAGATTTTGAAAGTGATGGAAGTGAGGAAGTAGATGATGACTTTAGTGAACAATGTGATGAAAATGAGATAACCACACAAACTGAGCCAAACAATGTGTTACCTAGTACTTGTTGTGTTGGGAAATGGGGAAGAAACACACGCACTTGCCTTGGATGATATCCCGGAGTTGAGGTGCGGCTCCAAGCTGGTCCGTAGGTAGAGTGGCTGCCTCAACCGGGGCAGCCGCCGGGTGCGTTCCAGTAGCGCACCCTGGCGGCCGCCCGAGGAACCTTCCCAGCTCGGACACCACACCCCCCAAGGGTTTATTCAAGAATCCAAAAAATCAAACATAACAAGTTCTTAATCACAACTAAAAAATATCCTCTGAGATCCGCCGAAGCTTCTTAGTTTTTCCGATAGCGGGCGGGCGCCAGCCGGCGCCTCACCGGCCTCCTGGGCTCCCCGTCGTCCTCCTCCGAGCTGGAAAGCCCCTGCTCTCCCAGCCTCTCGAACACCGAGGGCTCTTCCGCCTTGCGGGCTGGCCTCGCCGCGACTTTTCTTTCCTTGCGGCGCTGCACCGAGGGCGGGGGCTGATACTCTGCTCCCAGCCTCTCTTGCAGGGCCCGCCGCTGCTCCCGCCGCTTCTGTGTCTTGCTTGGCGTTGCCGGGCCTGGGGCTGGCCGCGGCTCCTGCCGCCGCCTCGCCTCCAAGACCTGGCGGGCGTCCAGCGGCGCCGGTCGAGGCGCAGGGCTTGGTAGGGGGGGCGTGGAGGACTCGTCTGCCCAGCTGCTAGACGTGCCCCCCGTCGAGCAAATGATACTCCTTACTCTTGGCCGCGTGCCTCCCCGGGTCCCCGCGCCTTCCCTGGCCGTGGCGCCCTTGCGGCTGCCTCCGGCCGGAGTGGCTGCCCTGGGGCTGCCTCCTCCTGTTGTCCGGCGGGCTGGGGTGGCGGCCTCGCGGCTGCCTCCCCCAGTTGCCTGGTCGGCTGGAGTGGCGGCCTCGCGGCTGCCCCCTCCCTCCTCCAGGAGTTCCTCCTCCTCCTCGGAGTCCAGGCCCGACACTTCCAGGTCCCAGGACAGCTCGTCCTCCATAGGGCCTACCTCCTCGGCCAAGAGCTGCGCTTCCTCCAGCTTTGCCACGAGGGCCTTAGCTTTGGCAGCCCGCTGCTCCTCCCTAAAGCTAACTCGCCCCAGCTTGAGGTGGCGCAACCTTTGCACCAGCTCGTCCCCGCCGTCGGGCTGGTCCTGCTGTGGCGGCTTCCTCGCTTCCTCTTGCTGGGGTGCGGGCTCTGGGGGCCTTGGAGCGCTCAACCACGGGCGCGGTGAGGGTGCTGGTTGCGTGTAGGCCTCGTCGTCCTGTGGTAGGTAGCCGATCTGGCTTTCCGGCTTCCTTCCGTCGGCGCGCCTTCTCATCTGTATAACATGTCGCTTCACGTTAGTACCATCTTCTAACACACATTTCCAGAGCCGCGCCCCCAGGCTGGCTTCGGCCCGCGCCCGCATCCAATTGTCCGTGCCCTTTTTTCCAAACTTCCGCACCCACACTGGCTCCCCGGGCTTGAACCGAGGGCCCTCAGCCTCGCTCCCGCTGGCTCCCCCTCCCCCTCCCTCTCTGGGCAGGGTGGGCCGCATCCTATTCAACCGGCCGACGGGTTGCCAACCTCGCAGGCGCTGGGCTGGCGACAACCCATCGCTCCCTGGTGTGAAGCGGGCTGCCTCCAGTACAGCCAACAGGCGCTCGGCCCCCGTCCCCTCGAACTTAGGCAACCCTTCCTTGATAGTGCGCACGGCCCGTTCCGCCAGCCCGTTGGACCAGGCGCAGTACACCGATATTGTCAGGTGCCTGATGCCCCTGGATTCCAGGAAGGCTCTCAGCTCCTCTGACGTAAATGCCGTGCCGTTGTCTGACACTACCAAGTCAGGGTCGCCCAGTCGTGCACACGCCTCCCGGAGGCAGCGCACTACGCTCGCTGCGGAGGGGCCCGCCACCCACCAGGCCTCCATCCACCCCGTCTCGGCGTCCACCGCCACCAAGAACACCTCCCCCCTCCGGGGCTCTCCAAAATCCAGGTGGACCCTACCCCACCGGCGGTCCTTTGGCCACGCCTTGTAAGCAGGGGCGGGCGGCGCCGGCCTGTTGGCCTGGCAGACCTGGCAGCTGTTGACCAGTGCCTCGACCTGCTCGTCCAAGTGCGGCCACCACAGTACGCTACGCGCCATCCTTTTAGAGCGGACAATCCCTTGGTGCGTGGCGTGCAGGCGGGCCAGGGCGTCGTGGCGCAGGGCCGCGGGCACACACACCCGCTCGCCCCACAGGACGCAGTCTGTCTCTACCGAGATCTGCTCCTTTTTTTTTTTCAAAAATCCCCAGCCTCGCCCACTGGCTGCTTCCGCGGCCACCCCTCCCGCGCCCACTCGCGCACCTGTCGGAGATAGGGTTCTAAAAAAGCGGGAAAAATATTTTTATGGAAAAAAACCATGGAAAAAAACGGTTTTTTTCCGAAAAAAAGGAAAAATATTATCTTGCCCTCAAAAACGTGAGTTAGACGGTTAACGCGAAGCACGGAGGGCCCAGTAGCTCTAAAACAGGGAGATTCCTTTAAATATTTCCAAACTAATACCTATGACGTTATCTATTAATACCAGTGCCTTAAAGCTCAAATAGCATAAAAAAACAACAATTCATACAAAAAAGCGAAAAAAGCATATTTTTCGGAAAATTTGCAAAAATAAAAAACCGAAAAAAAAACGGTTTTTTTCCATGATTTTCATGTTTTTTTCCGGCTTTTGGAACCCTAGTCGGAGCACGGGGTCCTTGCCCGTTTCCTCCGCTAGCAACTCGGCCGTCACCACGGGTCCCTCTGGCCGCCTCTTTCCTTCAATGTCGATGTAATTGACATAGTGGATGGGCGGCGCGGGCGGGTCCTCTGCGGGACCGGGCGCGGGGAGGCGGCTGAGCGCGTCCGCGTTCCCGTGCTGGCTTCCGGGGCGGTATTTCACCTCCATCTCGTAGGCCGACAGGGTCATGAGCCACCGCAAAATCCGCGGGCTTGTCACCGCGGGTGTCCGCCTCCCAAATAACCCCACTAGTGGCTTGTGGTCCGTCAGGACGGTGAAGGGCCGGCCAAACACAAAGTTGTGGAAATGCGTCACGCCGAAAACCACCGCGAGTCCCTCTTTATCGAACTGCGCGTAGTTCCTCTCGGCGGTCGTCAATGTCCTTGACGCATATGCCACCGGCCTCTCCACCTCCTTGCCGTCCTCCATGCACACGTGGGCCATGACACACCCTACCCCGTAGGGGCTCGCGTCCACGGACAGCACTAGGGGCTGACTCAGCGAGTAGTGCACCAGCACCTTCTCGCTGCACAGGATTTCAATCACCGCCCTAAACGCGCCCCTCTGCCTCTCCCCCCACGTCCACTCGGATTCGCGGGGGAGCAGCTCATATAGGGGCGCGAGCTGCTTAGCTCTCTGCGGAATAAATTTCTCATAGAAATTAACTTTTCCGAGAAAGGATTTTAACTGGTCCTTATCCTGGGGCTCCGGGGCCAGCCTCAGCGCCTCCGTCTTATCCGGAAGGGGCGCTTTTCCTGCGGCCGACACCACGTGCCCCAAGTATTGGACTTGGGCTGCTCTAAACAGGCTCTTCTCCGGGTTGATCCTGAGGCCCGCCTCACTGAGGCGCCCTAGGACCTCCCAGAGGCGGTGATCATGCTCCTGCCCGTCCCGCCCCTGCACCAACACATCGTCAAGGAGCACGACGACCCCGTCCACCCCGGCCAGCAGGCCGTCGATCAGCTTTTGAAAACGAGCCTGCGCGACAGACACCCCGAACCAGAGGCGCTTGACCTTGAACAGCCCTAGGTGGGTGTTGATTGTCAACAGCCTAGCCGTCGACTCATCTACTTCCACCTGGTTGTATGCCATTGTCAAGTCAATCTTGGAGAATATCCTTCCCCCCGCCAACTTAGCAAAAGCCTGGGCCAGGGTGGGCAGGGGATATCCCTCCGCCTTCAACGCCACATTGACCGTGCTCCGATAATCTCCGCATATTCGAACGCCTCCGTCCGCCTTGTTCACCACAACCGTCGGCGTGGCCCACTCGGAGTGGTCGATTGCCTCCAACACCCCCATCTCGACCAACCTCCCTATCTCCACCGTCACCTTGGCTTCCTTCGCGAACGGCGGGGCGCGCTCGCAGGTAACGGGGCTGCGTCCCTTCCGGCGGACTAATCCTCATTAGCGGGCCTCGGTAGCGTCCCAGCCCTGGTTGGAAGCACTCAAATCGTTTTGCTTCCACCGTGTCCTTGGCCTGAGTGCCAGCCTCGCCTTTGCCCCCGCATCCCCCCGTCCGTCAGAGCAAGTACGCGTGGCCTGCAATTGGGGACCGGTCCTGAGACTCGAAATCCAAATCGGTCCAACCACAGCCGTCCTATCAGGAACGGGCCGTCACCCTCCGCCACGAGGAGTGGCAGCCGCGCCTCCTGCTGGCCGACGGACACCGTGACCTCGCAGTGGCGCTGCCCCTTGACAGCTTGCCCTGACCATACACTGAGCGTGTCCGCATCGTCTCTTAGCCTAGACTCCGCCCAATGTTGCCGAAATTGCCCTAGAGACATCATGCCGCAGGGCGCCCCATTGTCCAGGACTGCCTGGAACACCTGGCCGTCCACCTTGAGCTCCACCAGGTCGGGCCCCGGGTACTTCTGCCCGCCCCGCACCTGGCACAGGGTGTACTCCCACGTTGCCCCATTCGCTGCACTGGCTGCGGCCCCTGCTGCCTCGTGCACATATGCAAGCCTCGTGGAGCTAGGTGTAGCTCGGGCCTCCTCCGAGGCCTCGGGCCCGCCGCCGGCCCCCACTGGCTGCGTCCGCAACATGTTTACTTTAGCCCCACCCTGAGCCACGGGCGCCCCGCCGGCGCCCCCTTGGCCTGAGCTCGATCCCCCTTTTTTCCACGAGGACCTACACCTACGGCCTAGATGTCCCCTCTTGCCGCACTTACGGCACTCCGCCTCTCGGGCCCAGCACGCCTCCGGGTCGTGCCTTGCCCCACAGCGGAAACAGTCGTTTGTTGTGTTGCTGGATTTTTGGACGTACATTACCGTGGCTTCGCGCACCTCAGGCTCGGTGCTGCCGCGCTTGCTCAGCGCCTCGCACTCCGCCTGGGTACGCATATGCACCCGGATGATGTTCAGTGCACTCTTAACGGTGAGGTCCGGGGCCTCAAGCAGCTTCCTCTGGCACTCCTTGTCCGCCACCCCGCGCACCAACTGTGCGCGGAGGCGGCGGTCCAGGTCCGTGAATTTACACGGAATAGCCAGCTGCCGGAGGTCTGCGAGCCAATCGGCCGCGCTTTCCCCCGGCTTCCTCCTTCTTTGCTCAAAAACAAACTCCGCCATGGCCTCCGAAATCTCCTCCTCCCAGTGCTCGTCCAGCAACTCCAAAATCCGCTCGAACGACACCCCGGCGCTTCCCAGCACCTGCGGGGCGCTCAAAGCCACCATTAACCTATACAGGTCCGCGTCTGCACAGGTCAGGAACGCCGCTTTACACTCCGCGTCGTCCTGAAAACCCTGGTGCTGGAGGGCCTGCAGCAGCCGGCGTTTATATTCAGCCCATGTTTCCACCTTTTCCTTCATCCCGAAACTCTGGAACTGAAAACGCCTCGCTCGCCTCACAGGCCTCTCTTCCTCGTAATCATCCTCCGACTCCGGCTCGACCCGCCGTGTCGGGGCTCGCTTGGGCCGCGTCAACACCTTCCGTGGGTTTGTTGACACGGTACCCCTTCTGGTCACGACCATTTTCCCGCCTGCTGCCCGTCTCCGGCCTCGTGTGTCCGTCAAATGCACTCACGACTCCACTGGCCGGCCCTAGGTGCCTGACTCTACCTCACGTCACACTCTCACTACCTCGTACCCCGCACAAGTCACACTCAAAACACTCGTCGCCAGATGTTGTGTTGGGAAATGGGGAAGAAACACACGCACTTGCCTTGGATGATATCCCGGAGTTGAGGTGCGGCTCCGAGCTGGTCCGTAGGTAGAGTGGCTGCCTCAACCGGGGCAGCCGCCGGGTGCGTTCCAGTAGCGCACCCTGGCGGCCGCCCGAGGAACCTTCCCAGCTCAGACACCACAGTACTAAAGTAAGTGAGGGAGATTATGTTTTAGTGGAGTTTAGAGCGGGTAGAGTCACACCTGTTTTCCACGTTGGCAAGATTTTGTCTGATATTGATTCAGATGGAGATCATCAAGTAACGTATTATAGAAAGAAGGCCTGTAGAGACGATCTAGTCAGCTTTACATTGCCCTCTATACCTGACTTAAAGACTGTGAGTCATAAAGACATCAAAGTATTGTTGCCCAAGCCAATCAGTGCGGCTGTCACAAGACGGCCACAAGACATTGTTTCTTTTGACTTTGATTTCTCAACATTTAAACTTTGTTAGTTCCTAAATATCATGCTGTGATTGCATTTAGTCCTACACACTTGTGTACACTTCATAGTGGTAACTAAATGTTCCAAGAACATTGTTTGTTTTTATGCTTAATGGAACAAAATATTTAATTTTAATTTCTTGTTTAAAAAAATAAAAACTTACCATTTTTCTGAATTTTTTGATTACATTTCTACAGAAAATGACAAAACTAGCTTTAGAACACAACAACATAATTTTGTAATAGCCCTGGCCCTTTTATATAAGGTGACAGTATGTGCCCCATTGCCTGACAGTTAGTGCCCCAGCCTGGGGCACTAACTGTCATTTGCAGAGGTCATTTCTAGAGATTATTACTCAGAAGACACTTATATTTTGGAGGGGGTATCAATCGGCTTTGTAACTGAAGGTCCAATAAAGGCATACCAACCATCGGAAACAAAAAATCTCCCAAACCAGGCGTACCAGAACGGTTAAGACAAAAAGTGACACTATGTGCCCCACCTTCCCTTACTTGACTTGCGAAACAGAATGTTTTGCCACCAGGCGAAATATCGGAGTCTGACTGAGCACCCACCAGAAGAATTTAATTTTTAAACAAGCACTGTCCCAAAAAGTTGATTCCTTGCGAACCTCTTAAATAGAAACACAAAGAGGAGAATTTACACTGGCGGTCGCGGGCCAGAAAAACTGCCAATAAAAGCAAGAACTTCCACCCCCTAACAGGAAAAAAAAAGGCACAAACCTCATCGCAAAGGAAACTCGCCAAACAACAACCACAGAATGGAAAAGCCTTGTACCGCTGCCACCAAATGTAACCGAACTCGGGGCTCTTGATGTGGTTGCCTGGGTGAGCTTTCCAATGAGAGACTTTATATTTAGTGATTACTGATACTTTAATTTGGAGTTGAGACGAACTTATATACATTACACTTAGTAGTTGCTGTGGGGGCCCGGGTGGGCTCGCACCGGGCGGTGCGCCCTGGGCTGAGACTCTCGCCAGACTGACTCGAGAGCGGAGCTCCCACAGAAAGTCTCCTCTGGTACTGTACAATGCGAGTGAGGGTACAGGAATCTAAGTATAACCTGCACCGAATATGGACATTGAGTCGCCGCAGGCCGGGCTAAGTTAGCAGGGCCTTAGATGCCATAACACATTGGGCAGGGTAAACCTAAATACTGTAATCAGGAGGATTACACAGTGAAAGAGTATGCAGAAATTTTTAAAGGCTTGGATCCTGTTAGTAGAAAAATGCTAAGTCAAGTGGAGCGGTTGATTGTGCTTTTGCTTACGGTACCGGCAACATCTTGCACATGTGAGAGATCTTTCAGTGGCCTTCGTTTCCTGAAAAACTATTTCAGAAGCACCATGAGTCAAAGGAGACTCACTCACTTGCTGTTGCTGTTTATCTACAAGGAGATAACTTTTCAGTTAGAATTAAGTGAGGTAATAAGAGCATTTTTTAACAGAACCCCGGAAAGGGGTCAACATTTGGGCCACGCTATACGGTGTAGTCCTAGCCTAGCTCAATGGTAATGGTCAATTCATTTGCTGAGCGAAGCGAAGCACTCTGTAGGGGATTTGGGCATAGATTCGCGCCGCTACCTATAGTTTACAAGAGGTATCGTTCTATTATTATTTATCCTGTCTTAAAATTTAAATGCAAATATACATACACAGTGAGCAAATACAAACCTAAGTATGTATATCAAGGAATGTATGTGAAAGTATATAAGGGAAGGTATTTAGGTCGAGGTATAGTTCGAGGTATCTAGGTCGAGGTATATAGGTCAAGGTATATAAGTCAAAATATATATCAAGGTATATATGTCAAGGTATATAGGTCGAGGTATATAGGTCGAGGTATATATGTCGAGGTATATATGTCGAGGTACATATGTCGAGGTATGTAAGTCGAGGTATGTCTGGTGTGAAATATAAGACAAGATAAGTATAAATGCAGGAGTATACACGTTGAGGTTCACAATTCGGAACCAATCAGCCAAGCCAGCTTGGCTTGGTTAGGTTAGGTAAGGTTAGATTAGGTTAGGTTAGGTTAAATATCAAAGTCGAGGGATTTATGCTAAGAAATATAAGACGAGGTAAATTTGCAAAAACAAAAAAAAAAATCTTCATAGTGCCTTTGTATACACGACTGCGACCAATCCTTCACCTCTCCCCGCAAAGCCCTCCTCTAGGCTCCGTCGTTACTGAATTAATTGAAGTGCAACAATTCCCTCACAGGTGACACGCTCCTAGCACATCAACAAAATCCTGCACTGGTGCATTTCAAAAAGGCCGCCAGTTGGACACTGGTAGACGTCGGGTTGACCTACCCTATAGTTCTGAGTTTACTTTCATTTTTTTCCCCTAATCAAAATGTGATTTTTCGGATTTAACAAGAACGCTATGGTCCCTTTATTGAAAACGCGACACGCAAAACACCAAATCAACTCATCCCTCCACACATGCCGTGTTTGTTTTCACGGCAAATCTGAAGTCTGGGATTCCCAGGTACTTTTTGGCGTTTCCAGACTCAAGTCTGGAAACGGGAAACTATTTCCAGACTTCTCCTGGGCGCGCGGCCCTTTTCCCAGGCAAAACCTGGGAAGCGCCTCTTTTCCAGACTTTACCTGGGAAAGAATCACCGTTTCCAGCCTCTAGCCTGGGAAGCCGTGGGCAAGCGGCTCTTTCCCAGACTCTGCGACTTGCCCACGGCTTCCCAGGCTAGAGGCTGGAAACGGTGATTCTTTCCCAGGTAAAGTCTGGAAAAGAGGCGCTTCCCAGGTTTTGCCTGGGAAAAGGGCCGCGCGCCCAGGAGAAGTCTGGAAATAGTTTCCCGTTTCCAGACTCGAGTCTGGAAACGCCAAAAAGTACCTGGGAATCCCAGACTTCAGATTTGCCGTGTTTGTTTTGATGTATCTTTTGCTATCCAACACAACCAGGGCGGACTGCCTATCTCCCAGGCGAGCTGCACCTGAGTTAGGCTCTGGCTCCGGCTCGGGTCGCACCAATTCAGGACATTCACCCGCCTTATCACAGTACCTAATTTAACTTTTGAACGAGGGCTTAGCAGAGAATTTGAACGCGACGGTCGGATCGTCCGTGTCGAAACAAAAAAAAAATTATACCCGATTCGAATAGATATTTTAATTTTTACGCATTTGACGATTTTCGAGGTCTCCCTTGAGGCGAAAATTCGAAGTTTGGAACGGTTTACTGCGGAGACGGTCCCACTTACACAAGTTTTGACTAAACAATTTTTTTTTTACAAAATTTCACAAACAATACTTAATATTTTATTCATTGTTGCTCTATATCTATCCATTCAAGGCATAAATAGCCGCAAAGTTGATGTGACTGACGACCGGCACAAGAGCTATTGAGGAATGTCCGTTTTATTATCCACTTCCGTCGGGGCTTGAAACTCGCTCGAGAACGGAAAATCCGATCGGTACGATTCAGAATAGCTCATGCCTTAATTTTTGGTCATTAATCGACCGGTTGTTGCAAAGCGTTCAAATAAATTAGAGAAATAGGATTTACAGAAATTCAGCAAATCGAGGGGGCCTTTTACTGGGGGTCATTAGTCTCGGCTCCTCGTCCGAGCTTCTCAATAGATGGCCTCCCCCACACACCCCCGCCGTCCCGCGCGGAGACCCGCCAGTGGTTCTTGAGCGGACTGTATTTCTTTTGTTCTGGAGGCTCTCGAGCTCTGCCAGCGCTGGCCAAGATACGTTGCAAACACTTCTAGCTGCAAGATGGCTTGGGTAATGGGTCCCGAATTGTAAACCACAACATAAATGATATGTGTAGTTCGACATACAAATTCTCCCATATATATATATCGATATATGTACCTTGGCATATCCTTCTAGACATATACCGCACATACAAACGTTTACTTTGAATGTAACGATTTTGATAACGAATAAAAAATATAAAATTAAACTTAACAGTTTAAAATTTTCCTGATAATTAAGGAGAAGCAAGGATACGCAATGACGCAGAGAAAGAAAATATGTTTCCTTCTATTTTTCTTTTTGTGCTTTCAAGCTCAGCATTTAAGCCGTAGGCTTGCCTGGCTAGTATTATAATTAATAATTAATAAAAAGGGATTTTTTAAAGTATTTTCTACAAGTGTTATTATTGTTTTGAATTAAACGGGAAACGGAAATGGGTGGTGCTAGGTGAACGAAGTGTGCCCGGGGGGTGGGGGGGAGGGGGGGAGAGGCTCGTGATATTCGCTCCATGGAGGACTTCCGACGCCACTGCACTTGACCTGCTTGCTGCTGCGCCTGCTGTTGCAATTGTAGTTGCAGTTGTTGGACCTGCTGTTGCTGCTGAATTTGTTGAATTTGTGGTTGGACTGGCTGAACCTGTTGCTCTGGAACCTGTTGTGGCTGTTGTGGCTGCTGTGGCTGCTGCTGTTGAGCCTGGTTGCAAAAGGAGCGCCTTAGTGGCTGGAGTGGGGCGGGACGCGGGGAGTCAGCAGGAAAAGGGACGGCCGAGCGCGCGCGTGAAGCCATGCGTTCACCTCGGGTCGGGACGAGCCGCGCGCGCCGCCGACCTACCCGCTGTCCTTTAAATTGTCATTGCACTATCAATTTCCACCTTACAGCAAAAACCCGGACAGTTTCGGATTCGTCGTGAAATTTCCTGTAAGACGATGTAAGCCAACAATAGTTTTTAAACGGATTTGTGGGTTTTAATACGCGATAAACGTGTCGCTAGTCGAAGCGACACGGAGCGTCCGTATCTCCCTTTCACGATTTCACCCATTTTCGTTCAATTTACCCCATACACAGGGCGAGCCGATTTTTCCTTACAGTTTTTGTGAGAAACTGAGACATTGTTTTCGTGAGTACGATTATTATTTCTGAAATGGCAACACAAAATGTGAAACGGTCATTTGAGGGTAAGGTACATTCACATTGCACACTGTTAAAAATCGCTGTCATATGATGAAATTCCGTGTGATAACGGTGTTGTTATCAACCGGTGTTGACCATATTCAACGTCAATTTAAACATATTGATCTATATATAGGTATATATAGCTATATAAGCCTTAATTTGATTCCATTTAGCGGGAAATTGATAGTGCAATGACAATTTAAAGGACAGCGGGTAGGTCGGCGGAGTGCGCGGCCCGTCCCGACCCGAGGTGAACGCATGGCTTCACGCGCGCGCTAGGCCGTCGCATCCCCCTGGAGTCAGCAACGATTGAAGCTCTGCACACAAAAAGAGGGGGGAAAGAATATTATTGGACGTTAAATACAGCGTAACGTGCAAGTCAAGTAAAGCATTCCAAAGCCCGAGAATATTTCATACCCATACCGTGAGGGAGAGGTAGAAAAAACACAAAAGGAAAATGAATTACTTATCGAATAAGTAAAAAATAATGTACTTACGGGCGCGCGCCTCACCCGCCTCCATGCCCCTTTTTCGCTTCAGAGCCGCCTAAGCTTCCGGGTTTGGGGGCCCAGCTTGGGCTCCTATGACCAGGCCTGGGACATCGGGCAGTTCGTCTGTAAAACAAATAAATAACTAAATAAATTGGTCAGGTAACGGATATTGTGCATTCCGGTGATGTTTTAGTTAAAACATGTTCTTATTTTCTATTTCATGGGGAACTCTAAGCATAGACGTACACACGGGTCCATCAAGACCGCGAAGCAAAGGCTACACGATGCACAGGGCTAGCCGGTTCGTAGAAAACAGCCCAGTTTCTGTAGTTGAAAGGTGTAAAAATTCGTATGAAAATGTTGGTTGACTTACCGTCCGTCGAATCGTCCTCGATGACGATGGTTGACGAGGAATGGGATGGACGGAACCATCCTCCGCTCCCGGAGCCTCCTGTACCTCGGCTTGTGGTTGCACCCCGTCAGCAGCAGCAGAAAGAGTGGTAGCGGTAGCAGCAGCGGACCCGAGGAGGTTGGCAGCGCGTGAAGCCATGCGTTCACCTCGGGTCGGGACGGGCCGCGCACGCCGCCGACCTACCCGCTGTCCTTTAAATTGTCATTGCACTCTCAATTTTCCACCTTACAGAAAAATCCCGGACAGTTTCGGATTCGTCGTGAAATTTCCTGTTAGACGATGCAAGCCAACAATAGTTTTTAAACGGATTTATGGGTTTTGATACGCGATAAGCATGTCGCTAGTCGAAGCGACACGGAGCCTCCGTATCTCCCTTTCACGATTTCACCCATTTCCGTTCAATTTAGCCCCATATACAAAGCGAGCCGACTTTTCCCTATAGTTTTTGTGAGAAACTGAGATATTGTTTTCGTGAGTACGATTATTATTTCTGAAATGGCAACACAAAATGTGAAACGGTCATTTGAGGGTTAGGTTACAACATTCACATTGCAAAGCTTTGAAAAACTACTTTCCGTTCGAATCATGAACGCGGACTTGTCTCAGTTTCCCCCAAATTTGATATTCTATGATCGAAGACAAGAATCCCACTCAAAAACACTTCGTTTCCTGAAATTCGAAAAAGATATCAACCCTTGTCAAAACAGCCGTTTCCGCACCCGTAACTTGTGCAAGTTAATGTGAGAAAAGGACTCACCTTTAGCGAGAAACCTTCTTAGAACAGAATCTTGACACTATTTTGCATCTGTATTGTGAATGACACGTCGACTCGCAAGGAAAATAAGTCGCAATATTTCATTTTGTGACGACATGTAAGTTCTGCTCGGCGCCCGAGCCCGTCCGAGCCGCTGCGGTATGGCAAATTTCCATGCGCTCAAACAGAACTACATGTCGTCACAAAATGTAATATTGCGACTTATTTTCCTTGCGAGTCGACGTGTCACTCACAATACAGATGCAAAATAGTGTCAAGATTCTGTTCTAAGAAGGTTTCTCGCTAAAGGTGAGTCCTTTTCTCACATTAACTTGCACAAGTTACGGGTGCGGAAACGGCTGTTTTGACAAGGGTTTATGCTGTAACTAATAAATGTTTGACACAGAAGGTAACATTGGTGTCAAAAGCAAAAGGCAACTAAGCAGCAGAAAAAATTATAGTTCCGAAGGCCCGGAATATTCCCTGGAATATTCCCGGAATTTTGGAATATTCCAGAGAATATTCCATGACCCCCGGGGAATATTCCCCTATGAAGGAAAGGTCCTTAATAAGCATTTCAAATGGCATTTTAGGGTGATTATAAAAATAAAAAAAAACGTGCAGTTTCGTTTCAAAAAAATGTTTTTTTAATTCTTATTATTTTTTGCCAAGTTTTTCGGGTTGGATGTTGTCTCTTAGCACCCAAAGGTTACATTCCTAGAGATGTCCCACAGTCTGACCACGTTCAGAGGTTTAAGAGCGATTCATGCAAAAAACGAGTCATCGGAGTTTACTGAAATTCCACAGTTCTCCCCTACACGTGCAAAATACAGCTCCATGGCTCGATCTAGACTCTATTGATAGTAATTCTATACACCGCTCTTCCAGCAATACTGGAATGCATCTAACGGAGCTGGTCCGTAGCCGCGGTTAGGCAACCCATGAGTCTGTTTGACGTGTTGTCTACCCAAGGAGAACAGGATAGTCACAGGTACATCAAAATGACGTCAAATAGTCACGAAATTGTCCCTAGTTTGGCTCGAAGAATGTCATTTAGGACGTCAAGGATTCCAAAATGACCTGAACGTGACTAACATGTTCTCCTTGGGTACGTTTCGGGCGTTCGGCCCCCTCTATCACTGGCAATATCACGACTCCGAGACGCCGGGAGCGAGTCACGGCCGAGGTGCGCATGTGGCGTGTGTGGCTGCGGATCACTGAAAAGGCCGAAATCGGCTCGCCCAGAATTATAATTCTTTTTCAAAAAGCATCCCACAAATTTCCCACACTTCTCTAGGAATTCTCCCACACGCGTATGGGATTTTTTCCACACATCCGTGTAGGAAAAATCCCACACCTGTGTAGCAGATCCCACACACGCGTATGGGATTTTTGCCACACAGCCGTATAGCAAATATCCCATACAATGTATATGTAAATAACTTCATATACATTTGTGGGATTTTTCCCACAAAATTTTCTTACAGTGTATTAGGGATAATGGCATCGGAGTTTAGTTCTGAGGAAACCCAAAACCAGCCCTCCTGCCCGAACAGGTCATCCCAAACATAATAGGACTGTATAGGACTTAAATAGTGCACTATTATCAAAAGATCTCTCTGAGGGTTTTCGATTCTACATTACAGAATGGAAACTAGGGCAGGAACGGAGTTTATTCGCAAAAATATACGCACCAGAAAAAGAAGTTTCCTCCCGTCTCACCACCAGCTGATCGCGTTTCGCACCGACTTTTCGATCGGAAAAAGTTGGGTTCTTGTCACACTTTCGTGATGTAGTGCTACCAACCCCTTCACTGAACCCGTCTTGGCTGTGGAGTGGTGGCTGATAAACTCCGAAGCCCGCGCCTCAAAACCCGTGGAACGACTTTGAGCCCCTGTAGCTCTGTGTGAGTAGCAGCTTAAAAAACGATACTCAGGGTTAAAGTACATTTGATTATGGACGTAAGAACTAGGCGGGACAATTGAGTCTGCAGTGTTGCCATACTCCAGAAAAAAGGCGGGTTTTTCCACCAATAGGGGAGTTTGGAAAGCATCGGAGTTTAGTTTCGACCCCTTTGGATCGATCGTGCTCCTACCAGTGATAAAATTGCTCGACATTCTTGGTTGGGCCTTGTAGATCTCCAAAAAATTCTAACGCTAACGCGTTAAACGGCCCCCTAGGTTTTAACAGTTATTTAAGATTGATAAAGACTTTGATAATATTAATTAAGAACGCTGTCTGACAACTAAACCATAAATTTCCTCCGCCCACTCATAATGTTGCCCGGCGTGACAGCTATCAAACGCTGCCGCAAACAATCACCATAAAAAAAACAAAGATGCAAACCACAATTTTTGGTTAAGTAACTGAATATACCACGGTCCTCCTTCCTCCCCTGCGCGCCTTCGCAGAGGGGCCGAGTGCCCGAGCACCCGAGCCTGCGACGACAATGCCGATTCGGCTTGGCTCGCCGGCACTCCTAGCCGCAGGGCA
Source organism: Frankliniella fusca (assembly GCA_029379305.1). NCBI lineage: Eukaryota > Metazoa > Arthropoda > Insecta > Thysanoptera > Thripidae > Frankliniella > Frankliniella fusca. The sequence continues at coordinate 98,050 of JAHWGI010000886.1, read as the reverse complement.
AATAACGTAGGCTAGACAATCCGCAGCCAGCTGGGGGAGGCGCCACCGCCTTCGACAGAACGTAGCACGTTTGAGGTGTGAGTGCCCAGTCCTGTCGCTTATATGGTTCTAGGCAGGGGCCTCCACTCAACAAAAGAAGGCCGGTGGCTCGGCTAGGGGAGGCGCCGCCGCCTCCAACAGAACGGAGCGCGTTTGAGGTGTGAGTGCCCACTCCTGTCGCTTTTATGATTCTAGGCTGGGACCTCCACTAGTGCACCAGCGGGTTTTTATTTCAGCTGAACGATATGTTAGACAGGCGAAATAAATGTAAGCAGTTTTAGACATGCGGAAATCGTTTCTCAAAGTTTCAAGGAGGTTCAATCAGTAGGTAAAAAATAGGATTCGTAAAATTATTTACGTAAATACACACCATTTCAAGAGTTCTGTTCACCAGATTGAACTCAAACTTACCAAAACGTTTTCTGCTGGTGCAGAAGTAATATTTACGCATTCAGTTCGACTTGTCAACGTTTTGATAACTTTATGCAATGATTTAAAGTCGCGAGGTGACAGCCTCAGCCCCCGGCCGGGGCGGCCATGGTTGGAGAGGGCCGGCGCGGGGCCGGTGACACGGCGCCTCATACGGCGTCCCACCTCAAACCAACCTAGAATATACCTGGCAAGTTTTTAATTTGGTGACGACGCTAAGTTATGTTGCAGGCCTTTAGCACACAGTTCTGGAAGCCACTACACATTCACAAGGGACACAGAGGCAGACACAGAGGCAAATCATGAATTTTATCCGTCTCACATTTCCAACACAAACATGGCGCCGTGCGGGCCAGCTGTCAACAACGCGCTTGGCAACCACTAAATCGAACCACCAGGCAAGAATTAAAGGGTTCTAGTTTCAAATTTGGCACACACTTACCATTAAATGAAATAGAAATTAAAAATATTAGGTCAAAACTCTCTGTGAGAGCCCAAATCGTGAATTTTATCCGTCTCATATTTAAGACACAAACATGGCGCTGAGCGGGCCAGCTATAAACAACGCCGGCTTGGTGTCCACTCAAACCAACACAAAATATATTTTGCTAGATTTAGATTAAGTAACTAGGTAAAATGATGTTGCAGGCCTTTAATAAAGAACGGTGCAAGCCTCCACGCATTAACACGGAACTCACGGAATGTCCTATTTGTATCTTTCAGTGAAAACATGAATTGAGGATTTACTCTGAGGTTGGCGGTATTGTCACAAGCCCCGCCCACGGCGAAATTACAGTCCCAGCCAACAATCAGGAGACGCGGCGGCTAGCTAGTGGTCACGTTTGAAAGTCTCCTGGTGGTGAACCCTTTTACATGGCGTGAATCTGCAACGATTCTGACGTGACCACTCCTTGCGGTGAAACTTTTGGATATCGAGGTACAAAGCAACAGGCGGACGTTTTTATTGGCTGGATTTTCGCGCGAAACATTTCTATTGGCCAGAGACTTTTGGAGGGTGTCAATTTTGGCTCGGCACAGGGTGCTCGGCTCGCAATTACCATAGAAACTGACGATGCAAACTAATTTTATGCAAAAACCGTATAGACATCTTGACATCATACATATCTCAAAAAATTTCTAATTTTTCGTAGTATTCTTCATTTTAATTTTGTACGAATCGCTTGGGCACGATCGGCTGCGGCCATAAGGGGCCATCGTCAAGAATAAAAAAAAATAAAAATAAAAACTTTCTGGCGAAAGCAATAGGCACCCCTAACGGGGGCCTAAAAAGACGTCATACAACACCTAATAGGTGGCTCCAGCACAATGGAGACGGACATGAGATGCTTTGGAACGAAACTGCACGTATAATCACCCTTTAACCGTTTGGGGGCCACTTTCGACTATAAACCCACAAAATTTGAACTGATAAATGTGCTGAGAGTGCGCGAGGATGATGGCCCCACGCCTGGGAATGGATTTCCCGCGGCAGCTGCCCGCTGCCCCCAGGCCCAGGGCCCGTGGCGCGGCTGCAGCTGCTCGTTGGTAGTTACCGTAATAACTGTAAGTTTCGGCAGGGGAATCTCCTGTACAACCTGAAGGTCAAGGTAGGATTTTATAAGTTTTTGTTTACTCAGGCTTATTTTCCCTGCTTTTTCTTATTTTCCCGTATTTTCCCATATTTTCCCAATCTTCCACTGGAAATTCCCGGGAATATTCCCCGACAGAAAATTCCCGGGAATTTTGGAACTATAGAAAAAATAAGTCTCGAGGCCATATACAGTTGAACAAAAAAGAAAAAAAATAATAACCAGCTGCTGATATTTAACATATTTAACAGTGCATCACGTCTCAAGTAATTAATGAAGTCTATAATCGCATAACAATATCGAACTTTGATTCAAACACACATTAGAGTTCAAGGAAACTAAACAACCTCCAATTCAAAAATGACTCATCATTTTACCTGGTTTCTACATGAGGCTGGGGTAGCTCCTCCTGGCACTGTCTGCCAAATGCCTACGTCGAGTAAGTGACCCCAAAACCTGCAACACAACAAAAATTTTAGAACGCCCATTTCATGAACAATACAGGCCAAACAGTTTGTTGACATCGACATTAGTTGATCTACATACCTGGCAGCTATTTAGACGCTTGCCACCCAAACATCTTTGCTCCTCAATGGCATTGGCAGCAGCTCGCCTCAGCTCTGCTACAGTCCACGGCAAAATTTCCTTGATCGTGAGCAAGAAAGTTTCGGGCTCCACAGAGAGCATCATTGCGCCTGAAAATGTGGTACAAGAGATTAAAGGGTTCGTCACACCATGTAATTAAGACTGTGGTCAAGACCAAGGAGATCTTACCGAAGGGCAGCCTGTCTGTGGATGCTCGAACAGTTCCACGAGTTTCTAACAACACCCTCTTCTGGGAGGTACGCTCTCAGTTCTACGATCTAACAACCATGGCGAACCCTGGGAGGATAAAACAGAAATTTAAAAAATATTGAAAACCCAGTACTGACAATCAGCTCATAGAGAATATTTCACTAAGTTTGCCACACATCATCAAAAGCATGATGAGTTGGGTGTTGAAGCTGATTTGAGGTCCAATTTCCAGTGCATTTGAATTCCTTGACATCTTCATATTGACTCAGTAGAATGGTCAAGTGAAAGCGCAGCGAAGCGGCTAGGAGGGTAGTATAGCTCTCTTGCGCACAGACAAGAACACCAGGCTACGGCTTCCAGCACTGTAGACTGCGACCCAAACCAGGGAAAGTTAAGACATCCTGCCGTTGCCAACTTGAAGGTTAGGACGCTCCGAGAGAGCAAGTCTACCCGTGGCCGAGGGAGTCTGAAAAGGAACTAGACGAGTGGTGGTTAACTTTGACTCAAGTCAAACGATGAAATTAAAACATTGTTTGTGGCCTGGAGTGTGTCGTGCCGGGATCCGAAGCCATGTTGCCGGCGTCACTTTACTTTGGGCCGTGGGCCCAAACCAGAAAGAGAAGGCATCAGATGGCAAAGGACAGAGCGGTTATCACTTCATCATTGTTTCCCAGACTTGCCCGGCACTAAACGTCTTCCGCGGCGAGCGACGCGACGTCGTCGTAACACTTGTGTTGCTTGTACACAGACTTCGCACACGATTCACGATTCAAAATCAAAACAACTTTCAATTTCAATCACAATCGCAATGTTACACTTGGTTCCCACTGCGCAATTTGTCATACCACGGCCGACGGTGGCGCTCGGCCGCGCTCGGCTCGGCTCGGTTCGGGCGGGCGGCTCGGCGGCTCTCGGCTCGGCGCTCGGGCCGGGTCTCGGCTCGGCGCTCGGGCCGGGTCTCGGCTCGGCCGGCCGGAAACGGGGCCGGGCGCGCCAAAGTGACATTAACTTATTGCTATTACAATTAGCCGTAGTTATTGTATTAGCGTATTGGCGTTGTTATCGTTGGGGCTCCTGGTGCCATTAGGAAGCCTAGGAGTTATTGAAGCTAAAATAATTAAGTAAATACATAAATATGTTGTTGGAGAGTCGGAACAGGCCGTTTACGCTATTTACATTATCTCTGTTATCTTTTTATAACAGCGAGTTACGTAAATAACTTGTCGGAGAATCAGGGCATACTCGAAAATTTGAACTGAAAAGTTTTGATCGCAGAGCTGCAAATAATATACCCAAGCTATTTATGACGTTCTGTAAATCACGTTTGCAAAGATAAGTCAATAGAATAAGTATAGCATTGAGGAAAAAAAAAGAGCAAAAGAGGTATAACAGCTGCTGAAATTTTGCAGCCTGATGGTATTGAAAAATTAATACAAGATGATGAAGGATACCAAGTTCTAGACATAGATCGATCAAGTCCAGCCTATTGGCAAAAGAAAAGCCAGGAGGCGATGGCAATGATTCGTCAGCATGGTCCAGCACATATATTTGTAACGGCTCCATGCCCATTCGTCCCCCCATAACTCGTTCCCCTAAGGACTCGTACTCCGTCCATTTGTCCTCAGAGTTTTTGTCCTGGTTTTACTCGTCCGAAGATATTTCGTCCTCGGTTTTATAAATTTGTCCCTTATTTGTCCCAATTTTTTATCACCATTCGTCCCATCCATTGGGTCCCTTAGGACAGGAGTATTGCTCAAGACTAGATATACGACGCATGGCGCCCCGCTACCTTCCCGACCTGTGGAATCAACACCTATCTGCACGCCACAACGAGCCCAGGACGAACAACACAACCGAGGCGTGGCACAACCGCTTTCAGGTTAGAAACACTTAAATGCTACTATTTTTTCAGACCGTTTCTACAACAAATTAAACAATTGGAATTTTCTTTTGGATTTCGTCCAGGTGATGATGGCTGAGCAGGATGCAGGGAAAACCATCCGGCAGCGGCGGAGGCAGGAGTATCGCCGCAAGAAATTTCCGTATTAATTGTGTGTCTTTGATTTAATGACACGTGTCATTAATTTTCATTACATAAAAATAATGAAAATTTCATTACATTGTCATGAAATTGTAATGAAAATTGCTTCATTACAATGTAATGAAAATGTAATGAAATTTTTTTCACACTGTACATTTGTGGACTCATGAATCCTAAAACCAAAAACAAACACAAATTATAAATGCTTTTTCTTACTGGCCAGTGGAAGTACAATAACAAAACCAGACAGCATACAAAGTAGCACAAGAACTAATAATTCATGCATTATCTATACTTACCAAACCAAAAGCACTGCTAACTAACCAAAGAAGATTGTTAGACTCTTTACTGATTTATTTTCATGTGCACACTTCACAAATTAAAAGTGGTTCACATCAAAGAAATAACTTGAGTGCAGTGCACTGCCATGCAGAAAACCCTGCTCGACCCCTTTCCAAAAGCTCCCCCAAGCTAGCCTGCCCCCGACCGCCCCCACCCAAACTAATATCAGACATAGAGATAAAATTAACATCACCAAAATACCAACGGCGAGAAGGAGACATCAGTTGGTATGAATGCCTGACTAATTCTTCAATAAAGCTGAATTCCAATCCTACCACCTGCAGACTCCAAATGAACCTGTGAAACAGATAACACCATAAACTATTATACTTGTACAACACTCATAAAACATCTAAAAAGAGAAAGAAAAAAAGGACAAAAAACAAAGTCAACTAATCAAACTTTACAACATCCTCTTTAAAAAATTACCAAAAAATAACTTTTGATTCGAGATCCAATAATCTTTAACCCAGCCTGCTACAACTTTTAAAAAAGAAGCATTCCCTACATACTTCAATAATGTTTAAAGTTTTAATTTATTCCATATACGCAATCCACAAAAATACAGGAGAACAACATAGAGTAAGTTGAGGATTAAGTATTAATCTTCACATGACGTGAAAATGTAATAATAATAAAAATAACCTATACTTTTCAGCTATGTATGAATTGCTATTCATACGTTGGAACCAATAAATTACCCAACTATTGTCTTCTACCATGCGACAACGAAGACAGAGTTTATAAAAGAGAAGTATATATGAACAATACTTCAAGATCTGCAAGATGCATATGTAAAATTTGATCAAGCACTTTACAAGTATGTTTGGAATATAAAACAACATAATTCTGCTTTCCTTTTAATCACTAATTATCAAGAAATTTTCTTTAATTACAGATTCCCAATGATGAAATTCCAGATCCACCTCTTGTGAAAAACCCAGAACCTTGATTGTTTAAACGTTGTTCCCCGTAGATAATAATAATAATAAAAAAAAAAACATATTTTACAATACATCTTCACCATATTCTTACAAACTTCCTCATTTACCAGCTTGCCCTAACTGCCAAAGCATAGTAAAAAGCAAACCATAGCACCATAACCTATTAATAAAACTGTTTTAAAAAATTGATTTCAACAAATTACATCAGCTATATCAAGGTAAAAAATTTGTGTCCGTTTCAAGCCAAAGCTAGCGCTTGCACTTGTGCTTGGGAAAAGCTGGGTGGTGGTGGTGGGGTTAAAGGTGACCGCTCAATAATGTTCATCAATATCAACAGTTGAGTGGGTAATTATGACAGTTGATATCATTGAACGCCACAAAGGAGTCACCCACCACCCCTTCACCCAACGCTTCCAGACCAGGTTATTTCCTTAACTTGATATAACAATCATATTTTACATTAGTAAGATAAGTCCATCACTTTACAAAATATTACTTGCCGTTTGAAGTGGCTTTTTATGAAACACTTACTGCTTTGTTTGGTTTCCACACTACTCTAACCAATTCATCCATTACACCCAGTAAAACCACTACAATTTTATTTTCTATTTATTCTTTTTTCTTTAATTTTACTACATGCACATTATCATGCACACCACAAATAAAACACATTCCCATAAGCACAAAAACAAAACATGCAACTTATTAAGAAATCAAGAGATCATGCATCTGCAATTTAAAAAAAGGAAATCATTGATCATTCACAACAACTTTTTGCAGAACATTTCTACAAGACTCTATGGCCTCATCAATTGTTCCACTTGGAACCTCATCCATCGTTCCACTTTGAACCTCATCCAATTTGCCATTTTCCACACATAACGTACTACTATCATTTTCAGGCCTGGTACTCTCTCTGAAACAAAACATACCACATATCACAAACATTCATTAAAATAAAAGAACAATAAAAAAATAAAACAAAAAATAAGTATTAAAACATTACCTTCTAAAAGCATTTCGTTCATGCCTGGAACGCCAAACACGACTACTCCCACTTTCAGCCTCAGCCAATTTGCCACCTTCCATGGATGACGTACTCAAAACTTTCAAAGGCCTGGTACTCTCTCTGATACAAAAAATACAACACGTAACAAACATACATTAAAATAATATAATTCAAAAACGAAGTGATTATATACACGCCGCGTGTATATAAGAAGAAAAAAATTATATACACACCGGAAAAGCTTTTCCAGCGTGTATATAATAATATATGGCGTTATTTCCACGCGGCGTGTTTACAGCGTCTATTTTCTTATTGACACGCGGAAAAGCTTTTCCGGTGTGCATTTAAGAAAATACATCTCTATTCTCACGCGGTGTGTCTCTTGGGATGTATTTTATTATGAACACGCGTCAAACGAATTTCGGCGTGCATTTAATATTTATTGAAAAAAAGGACTCGCGGCGTATGTGGGACGTAACAAATTATTATTTCAACACCGGTTTGCGTAAGTGTTCCCTTCGACAACTAAATTTCAGCATGAAGACCTTCATGGCTGCATGGTTCCGTACCTGCCCGCCAAGTTTTTGTCTCGGGTTCAAATCCCAGCTGGTGGGCGTGTACATAATTATTTTTCGCCATGTCTGCACGACGCGTAAAAATAAGAAATTTGCCCATAATCGGCACGCCACGTGCACACAACATATTTAATTCTTATAGACGCGCAGAAAATATTTTTCAGTGTGTACATAATGTTTGCAGCTAATATTTTCACGCGGCGTGCTATGTCACAAATTCCTTGTTTCTACGACGGCAGGTAAAAAGAGCTCCCTTCGAGTTCCCCAGACGGTCACGATGTGCTTGGTGGCTGGATGGATCCGTACCTGCCCGCCAAGTTTTTGTCTCGGGTTTAAATCCCGGCTGGTGGGGCGTGTATATAAATATTTTTTGCCATGTCTGCACGACGCGTAAAAATAAGAAATTTGCCCATAATCGGCACGCCGCGTGCACACAACATATTTAATTCTTATAGACACGCAGAAAATATTTTTCGGCGTGTACATAATATTTGCAGCTACAGTTTTCACGCGGCGTGCTAATATGTCACAAATTCCTGATTTCTACGACGGCGCGAAGGAACACTGTTAATTTTGGTCTCTCAGTAATTTTTCGCAAAGGCATACAATGATCATTCTTAAGAGACGTTCACCGCAAAAACAAAACAAAAAAACTGCACCCCTGCTGGTGTAAAATGACAGCGACAGCACGCCCGTGTCCCACGGTCTGAAGAAGGTGCGATATTTCAGTAACGCCACACTGAAAAAACAAAGGTAGGACTTATGCCTTTCTATACCCAAAGAGGAACGTCACGTGGATTCCACGTGGATTCAACGTGGATTCATGGAAATTTCGTGTTCGTGGATGTGTCAAAGAGATTTCAACTATTTTTCCACGTCAAATATTATTTTCTTCATTCTGCTGGTAAACGATTTTAAATAGTATGTTGATCGTATTGGTCAATAGGGCCATATGTATTAAAACGTTTTTGAAGTAAAATTAATGTTCGTGGATATCACGTGGATTCTACGTCATTTCCACAATTTTGCCAATAACCACCATGTTTTGTAACTTTGGGCGTAACTGTTCAGCTTACACAAGAAGATATATAATATTGTCCAGATTATCGCTTTTTACGAGATAACGTTGAAACGCGTCGGAATAAAGTGGAATCAATCCACGCTGAATCCACGTGGAATCTACGTGGAATCCACGTTCCAACGTTTTGCGTTCAACGTTAAAAAAGTGTTCAAACATTTATTTACGTTCTTGAACAGTATTTAAAATTTGTTCTAGATACGTAGAATCCATATTTCATGGGTTAGTTTCGTAACAAACAACACACAACGTCCTACGCTAAACGGATACGTGCAGGCCAATAAGGTGAGCTTCGGAATAGGATCGGTAGCTGACATTCCTCATGCAACACCGTCGACGTAGGGTAGTGGATAAGGTGCTAGCCTTCTACTCTAAAGGTTGTGGGTTCAACTCCACATGAGGTAAAATAAAAAATACGCCCGTACAAAAAAAGAAGTATGCTTTTAGTGCGCTTTCGGTGCGTTTTTAGTACGCTTGACTGTCGACTAGGACACTATTGGTGCGCGTGCACAGGACTTTGTACGCTTTTAGTTACCGATGGCATGGGGACTAGGAAGCATGGAGGTTGCTGCGACTCGCAGCGGCGGCATCAGAGACGCGTACCAGTACGCCCTCAGTACCCTTCACATGAGACTTGGACGTCTCTGGTCCCTTGAGAACGAACTAATGTGCGAAAAGGTATCGAGAAAACTGCTGATCCCGGACTTTCACTCAAACAGTACGCCTGGTCGCTGCACCCAGCACTGTTAAAAAATAAAGAGCTGATCGGAGCGAATTCCGAATCAAATTTAGTATGCTGTAACTTCGAAAGTTATTGGAATTTTGACCTCAAATTTTATTTGGGGCATCTACATTCTATTTTAGTAGGGCCATTTAAGTTTCATTGAAATCGAAGCAAAATTTTCTGGCAACTCGTAAACGGCTTTAGCTTGGTCAAAACGGACAGCGGATTTGGCTTCGCCTCGTTATCGACACCCCTTCACCACGTTTCGGTTGTTTTATTACAAAAGGTTTTACTTTCTTTGTGGAGAATAAACTTAGAACTTTGCACCTTTGTTACCAACCAATTTTTGCATGGTAGCTTCTGATCGGTAAATTCCCTGTCGGATTTTACAGATGGGCGCGCACTGAAAGCGTACTGGACTGGATGGGGACTAGTACGTGAAAGTGGCGTTTTTTGGTACGATTTGGCTTTCTAAGCATACCAGTCTCGTTACCGTTTGGAGACTGAAAGCGTCCTGTCCGAGCGTACTACTTGGCGTACTGAAAAGGGACAAAAGGGGACTAATATTTTTTGTACGGGCGATTTCACGAAATCCTGGTAGACAACGGAGTTTCTATAACTGTGGTAAAAATTATTGTGAGTGTATAATAAGACTGTAAGAAAACGCAGTAGTTTTGTTTAGTTTACGATAGTCAAGATAGTGACTAAATAATTATAAGTTCGATTTGATAAGGCGGGTTTCAAGCAATGAACACGCTCCGACAGTTAGGCCGTCATCTACACGCCAGGAAAAAGAGAGAAAAGGAGCTCTCCTTCTGACGGCAAAAAATGGGCGGCGAGGTCACGGCCGGAGCGGAACGTCAACAATACCGTCCCCTCCACCGGGCGCACTGAAGGGGCGAACCGGGGCCCTAACTAATACGGCTGGTACGCCCAGGACATCGCGGGCAAGCCAGATTGAAGTCAAACTTACCAAACCGTTTTCTGCAGGTAAAAAAGTACTATTTACGCATTCAGTTCGCCTTGTCAACGTTTCGATAACTTTATACGATGATTTAAAGTCGCGAGGTGGGAGCCTCAGCTCCCGGCCGAGGCGGCCATGGTTGAAAGACGGCCGGCGACACAGCGCACGCGCGTCCACCTCAAACAAACCTTGTTTACACAACGTGCCAACCTAGAAAACATGAAAAGGATCACTAATCCCCCGACGTTACGATTTGAAATTATTATCTTAGGTTGGCAGAAGTGCGCCGCAGTCGACTGTTCGTTCGGTAAAAATGAAGTAGGTTTCGAAAGGGCGGTATGGTGGTCACGTGCGAATTTCAGTGGTGTCATCTCTTTCTTGAGCGTTTCACTGAAGCAGAGCTATGTTTGAACGCAGACTTTAGAGGTATCTCTTTCGCTCCGTGTTGGCTCGACTCCGCCTAGCCCCACCACGAAAAACTATCCCCTTCTCCTGGTGATTTCAGCCGATAAGTCGAGCATTACCATAGCAACTGAAATTTCAATTCAAATTTACAGAAAATCTGTAGTTTAAATTTCTATTAAACTTTCAGAGTGAGTATAAAAGTTTACATACTATAACTGTAGGAAATATTATAAAAATCGTTGGAGCGGATTTTTTCCTCCCGTAAGGGGCCATATAAAACAATTGACAGACGTTTAAAAGCGATTTTAGAAGGCAACTCCGTTGCCTAAAAATTAATTTTCGTTGCCAGCACGTTGAATCCACGTGATTTCCACGTAGAAATTTCGTGGAAAAAGGTGTCAAGTCCACGTGGATGTGACGTGGTTCTTCCACGTCGGTACCACGTCACATATCCACGTGGAATCCACGTTTCTTCCACCTTTATTCCTCTTTGGGATAGGGGTGTGAAATTGTAATGCCTTTGCAAAGGCACGAAATTGTCCAAAGGCATTAAAATTTAACAACTTTGGGCAGTTTTAATGCCTTTGCAGGGGTGCTAAATTTTAATGCCTTAGTATAAAGGCATTAAAATCCTTCTCGTCCTACCTTTGTTTTTCCAGTGCAGCCGGGATTTGAACCCGAGACAAAAACTTGGCGGGCAGGTACGGATCCATCTAGCAACCAAGCACATCGTGACCGTCTGGGGAACTCGAAGGGAGTTTTTTTTTTACCAGCCGTCGTGGAAACAAGGAATTTGTGACATATTAGCATGCCACGTGGAAATTGCAGCTGCAAATATTATGTACACACCGAAAAATATTTTCTGCGTGTCTATAAGAATTAAATATGTTGTGTGCACGCGGCGTGCCGATTATGGGCAAATTTCTTATTTTTACGCGTCGTGCAGACATGGCAAAAAATAATTATGTACACGCCCCACCAGCCGGGATTTGAACCCGAGACAAAAACTTGGCGGGCAGGAGCGGATCCATCCAGCCACCAAGCACATCGTGACCGACCGGGGAACCCGAAGGGATTTCTTTTTACCTGCCGTCGTAGAAATAAGGAATTTGTGATATATTAGCACGCCGCGTGAAAATATTAGCTGCAAACATTATGTACACACCGAAAAATATTTTCTGCGTGTCTATAAGAATTAAATATGTTGTGTGCACGCGGCGTGCTGATTATGGGCAAATTTCTTATTTTTACGCGTCGTGCAGACATGACGAAAAATAATTATGTACACGCCCCACCAGCTGGGATTTGAACCCGAGACAAAAACTTGGCGGGCAGGTACGGAACCATCCAGCCATGAAGCTCTTCATGCTGAATTGCCGTTGTCAAAGGGAACACTTACGCAAACCGGTCTTGATTTAATAATATGTTACGTCCCACATACGCCGCGTGTCCTTTTTTTTCAATAAATATTAAATGCACGCCGAAATTCGCTTGATGAGTGTCCATAAGAAAATACATTCTAAGTGACACGCCGCGTATCAATAGAGATTCATTTTCTTATATCCACGCCGGAAAAGCTCCTTCGGGCACCCAAGAAAATTTTCCGGCGTGTTAATAATATAATCCTCTTTACTGACACGACGCGTGTCCCGTAGCTAGGAAATATTATATCACGCCGCGTGCATATAAGCATTCGCTCTATTGGAGACACGCGGCGTGTATATAATATCGGTCATTAAAAAAAGTATGAAAACATTACCTTCTAAAACCATTTCGCTCATGACCGGAACGCCAGACAAGATTCCTTCCCCTTCCATGCTGGTCAACTCTACCGCCCCTACAACCACCTCGGGCTGCACCTCTGGAACCACCTTTCAAATCGTTTCCTGCAACACTACTTGCACCACCTCTACTACCACCTCTTCCATCACCTTTAAAATCACCTCTTCCACCACCTCTTGAACCACCTCTTCCACCACCTCTTGAATAATCACTACCATAAGATCCACCTCTTAACCCTCTCCCACGCCATGCACCAAACCCTCTCCCACGCCATGCACCAAACCCACGACCACGACCTCTTCCACGCGAATTAATGCGATGATGTAGATCTACAACAAAATACAATAATTCCAAAAAATTCGAAAAGAGATGATAACCTACAAAAAAAATATACACACCAAAAAATTTGATAACAAATAAATTCATTATTTACCACACGCCATTCCTATCCCTTTCACCAAAGTAAACAAAGCAAAGCCATCCATATTAATAAAAGCAAATAAAGGACAAAAAAATAAATAATCACCAACGAAATTACTTCGAAGTATCACAAATTCAACAATTGAAAAACAATGGCAAGCTACGATCTATACTGCATATAACACGCCACTTATTTAAAGACTCAAAAGTTTATTTCCAGTTCGACCACATAAAACTATATCTAGTTAGGTGAGCCAATTCTGGCAGCTGCTACCCTGCTACCACCGTGCGCGAGCGGTCAAAAACCAAAAATCGAAGGAAATAGTGGTGGTTCGGCCAGTTCATTCGGGAATACCCGGGTGGAAAAAAGTTAACTCTAAGTTCACCTGAAAGTTAACATTACAAAGTTAACTTTGAAGATTGAACTTCAAAGTACACTCCCAGTTAACATTTTGTTGACTTTGTAATGAACACATCTATGAATTTAAAAGAAAACCGGAAACTTTACTGCAAGTTGAGTTTCTCAGAACTCAAAAGTCATTTTTGGAAACGTAATACGAAATAAACTTTTCATTTACTCTATCTGCGCTTTCTGGTTAACTCCCTCTGCACCAGGGTTCTTCCTCCGGAGCTTGGTTTTCTATGAAATTGGGACTTGCATCCAACTTTTCGCGAATATACAGTTCACGCTCAAGTCAAATCGTCTTTCAACTCTACAACGAAACTCGACGGAATAGGTGCTCCTTATTCCGGCGTAGAGCTACCCCTACCTCTCCATACTGGAGCACTGCCGAGTGTGAGGGCTGGCGCTGGCTCGGGTCGTTCCTTAACTTTATGTAACTTAAGAATGAGCCTTCGTAGCATTGACACCATTACGACATAACGTTTTCGGGGCCGACAAGTCTTCGTATGCCCATCTTTTAGGATTTTCGTGCAATCCGGTCGCTATCGGCTGCGATAGCGGTCGGGTGCGCTCGGGCGTTCGCGGGCACGGCACGGGCACCGTCGCCGACGCGATGTGGGCGCACTCTGGTCGGGCAAAGCCTGCACCTACTTTTCCCTTCGTCAGCCATCTTGTCGCTTGTCCTTGTCGCCGTGACTGCTAAGTTTCGTGTTCGTGTTTCGTCTCAAAGATCGAGGAAAAACTACGTTTTCTCTTCTATTCTACTTCAAATAAAAGGTAAGAGACATTGTGAAGTGGTTTTTGTAATTCACGAATGGTGCTACGTTTTGGTAACATGTGATTTTGTACGTGTTGGCTTGAAAGCCTATGAGGCGAAGTAAAGGCTCCTTTCCAGATAGTAAACAATGTTTTGCTACTCAAAATTCTACTCTTCTTTGTATATTTTCTACAACAAGGACGCTTCAAACTGCCTCAAAATTAATTTATTTTACGTAGAGCTGTGGAGCCGATTCGGAATTCATTATTTTTCAACAACCACAACCTTACTTCTTGATTACTTAGACCAGAGTACATCTTGTTTCAAACGCCATAGGCCAACGCCTCTCAGTAGTATGTGTTCTGTTTATAATCCATCGTTCTTTTCATTCTTTTTTGTGGGCACAGTAAATCATATCAACGAAACAGGATAAGGAGAAAATCACTTCTGATGAAAGCAAACAGTTTATGGCAAGTTTGTTTGCAAGCTCAAATCTTCTCTTTCTAATGAGATTGTTTCTTAAAATTAAAAAAAAAAAAACTAATTTGGTTTGTATTCTAATTGCAGTGAGGTGCTGGAATTAAAGGCAAAGTCACTCCAAAAGCATTTATGCTGTCATCAGAAGTGTGAAATGATTATCGCAGTGATTTTAAGCATCACAGTCCGGAGTTGACCAAGAAGAATCAAAGTATATTAACTCATGACGATGGAACAGGATAAGGAGAAAATCACTTCTGATGGTACAGTCAAATGCCCTAATTTCGGACTTGTGCCCTAATTTCGGACAATTTGCAGAAAAGTGCTTATTTCAACCTATCTCTGTCACCTTTTGAGGTATTCAAAATCCGGAAACGGCATCGTAAAGTTTGCAGTATAGAGTACCATATTTCGTCAAGTCGGTTGAAGTACCTTTAAAGTTTTACAGCACACAGGAATTTAAAGTTAAAAAAGCATATAGAACAAAATTGCTGTTGTTAAATAAGCTCCCCCAAAAACCGGGGCTCATGTAGGTGTGAGCTGCCCCATGGGTGGTCCTTTAACTAATGAATGTATGGTATTTTGGCTACAGAACTACGTAAAAATTTATTTTGTAAGTCAAACCGTTTTTTGGTACGGGACGATTTATGAAAGTGCTACAATTTCGGACACTTTTTCTTATGGGCCAAATACATGGAGATTTTTAAAGTGTGTCCTACAGAAATTTTATGAAAATGTTTTTTGTTGCAAATTTAATTTTAAACAAGATTTGTTTTATAGTTTCCAACGATATCTCTGCTAGTTTAGGCGAAATAGTGTGCTGAAGTTTCTTCCTTTGTAGGGCTATAGACGGCTATAGAGCCTAAATTAGTACAGATATCGTTGCAGACCATAAAAACAAAATTATTTAAAATTAAAATTTCAACTAAAAACGTTTTCATAAAATTTCATTCTACAGCGAAACTAGCCATTTAGAGCACGTGTCCGAAGTTAGGGCACTTTCGTCCCTAATTTCGGACACTCTCTCGAAGGCTGCTGTAGCTACACACATTTCGATAGAAATTCGGCATGGGTGTCATCCGACGTGTCCGGAGCCACAGTTTTTCCAATCGCAACAGATTTTTCAAATTCCATTATGCCTACACGTAAGAAAGGAAAAACCGCTAAATTCGTCCGAAATTAGGGCACTTGACTGTAGTGTTGGCGAGCACGGAAAAATGCCGCCAACGCTTGATGGTGCCCCTGTAGTTCGCCAGCGTGTTTGGACCGTCCTAAGTTTGTTTGCCTGGCTTGTTTGCTACCCCTGTCGGCCGAGGGTCCGCAGGGGGATTTCCGTCAGGCCGGTCAGGGGTCGGGCGCCACGGCTCCAGCGCGTGACGCCCTGCCCTTTGGCCGGCAGAGGTGCCAACGCGACTCGCTCGGGTCCGGGGATGTTCCCCGGGACCGGGCGGGGCGCGTCGGGGAAGGGCGGTCCAGCTCGGGGACGAGTGACAGGGGCGGGTTGGCACCCGTGCTCGACCGGAGCGAGCGTCGCGGAGGGCGAGTGACGAGACGGACACTCTGGGACGGACGACAGAAGAGAGGGGACGGTAAGGGCTGGGAGCTCGAGATCCCGAAAGAGCTGGACTTGTGGGCGTAGAGACTTGTGTAGTTGTATCGAGGGGGAAATCACTTCGGGTAAGGGTGTACGAACTATTACACGTTACGTTCTATTACGGCTATTTCGCCGCTATTACGACCATTACGCCGCTATTACGGCCATTACGCCGCTATTACGGCTATTACGCCGCTATTACGGCTATTACGCCGCTATTACGGCTATTACGCCGCTATTACGGCTATTACGCCGCTATTACGGCTATTACAAAGCTATTACACAAGTATTACGCTGCTATTACGAGGATATTTTGCGTGCATGACACTACTCTTCGTTCATTTGCTGCTCTTTCCAGTAAATGAGTCAATCAGTACGACTAAAACTTCAAGAAAATGCGTCCGACGGGAGAGAGTGCAACCAACTGTAAAACAACGAAACTTTTTAATGCCATCCAAAAGTCGAAATCGAATTCCAGACCAAAATTCCCACATAGCATCCCACAAGAAGTCACTCCCCACACGTTCCTGGAGGTTTTTGGCGTGGAACATTTTCCCCACATGTTCACATTTCCCACATGAAATTAATTTCCCCCAGGATGAAGTCCCACGAAATAAATGGTCAAAAAGTACTAAAATACCGCCAAAAATGTTCTTAAACTGATGAGGTTTCTAGGAATACTAAGATTTTCACGTACCCGGTAAATGGAGCCGAGTCAGTTTTTGAACCTCGAACCTTCTGGTTGCTAGCTCTTCCATTTACCATCTACGCCACGGCGCCTTCTGCCGCAGAAAGCGGTAGACGTTGCGATGACTTTTTACAACGGTGCTACCTCAGTCACTCAAGTACAAGAAAGTCCCACCTGCGGGATGTACGTCATGTGGGATCTCATCTTGTGTGGGATCAACGAAACCACCGTCTCTGTCGTCACCGTACCGCTAGATCCTAGATCAAATAATTATTGTCCTTCTACCCCGACGATTACTCTTGCGGGCGCTTTGCGTGGGCCGTTGTCTCCACACAGCTGCGTGGCGGGTCAGCCTATCTAGGGGGCAGTGGGTGACGGAAATATCTCATCGCAGTTGTGTCGGTGTGTGTGGTCACAAACTAACCAACCGTTCTTTTAAAACAGACCGAAGTGCAGCCTCGAGCTTGAGCGCTTCATCCTCAAAAGGCGCCACTACAACGCTATTACGCCCTATTTCGACGCTATTACGCTCTATTACGCCGCTATTACGCTCTATTACTCTCTATTACGCGCCATTACGCAACTATTACGGGCAATTTCGCCCTATTACAGGCTATTACGCACTATTACGGGCTATTTCGTTCTATTACGTAATTATTACAGGCCTGGGTGTACGAGCTATTACGCAAGTGATTTCCCCCTCGAGTTGTATGTGGTGACGGAATTCGAGCTGAATTAAATTGGTAACTCCTATTAACCAAGCACTATCATGCGATCAACGGTTCGGCGAGATTGGCCCAGAAGATTTAAATCCCGCCGACAGTAGCATACATTTTCCGGTAACTTTGTTTTCAAACTCAAATCTTTTCTTTCTAATGACATTGTTTCTTCAAATGAAAAATAAATTAATAATTTGGTTTTTATTCCTTATACAGTGCTCTGGAAATCCAAGTGTACGAATGTCGCACACCTACAAGTGAGCGACATTCACACACTTGGGTTTCCAGTGTGAGGTGCTTGGATTAAAGGCAAAGTAACTCCAAAAGCACTTACGCTGTCATCAGAAATGTGAAATGGTTATCGCAGTGAGTTTAAGCATTACAGTCCGGAGTTGAGCAAGAAGAATCAAAGTATATTAACTCATGACGATGAAACAGGATAAGGAGAAAAACACTTCTGATGGTAGCATACAGTTTATGGTAAGTTTGTTTTCAAGATTTCTCTTTTTAATGACATAGTTTCTTAAAATGTAAGTAAAAAAAAATAATAATTTCGTTTGTATTCTAATTGCAGTGAGGTGCTGGAATTAAAGGCAAAGTCACTCCCTAAGCATTTACGCTGTGATCAGAAGTGTGAAATGGTTATCGTTGTCAGTTTGATCATCACAGTCCGGAGTTGAGCAAGAAGAATCAAAGTATATTAACTCATGACGATGGAACAGGATAAGGAGAAAATCACTTCTGATGGTAGCATACAGTTTACAGTAAGTTTGTTTGCAAACTGAAATCTTTTCTTTCTGATGACATTGTTTCTTCAAATGAAAAAAAAAATATAATTTGGTTTGTATTCTTAATACAGTGAGGTGCTTGAATTAAAGTCAAAGTCACTCCAAAAGCACTTACGCTGTCATCAGAAATGTGAAATGGTTATCGCAGTGAGTTTAAGCATCACAGTCCGGAGTTGAGCAAGAAGAATCTAAGTATATTAACTCATGACGATGGAAAAGGATAAGGAGAAAATCACTTCTGATGGTAGCATACAGTTTATGGTAAGTTTGTTTTTCAAACTCAAAATTTCTCTTTTTAATGATAGTTTCTTAAAATGAAAGTAAAAAAAATAAATAATAATAATAATTTAGTTTGTATTCTTATTGCAGTGAGGTGCTGGAATTAAAGGCAAAGCAACTACAGAAACATTTATGTTGTCGTCAGAAGTGTGAAATGGTTGTCGCAGCCAATTTGATCATCACAGTCCGGAGTTGAGCAGGAAGAATCAAAGTATAGTAACTCTTATCAATGGACCAGGATAAAGATAAAATCCTGTTAACACCCAGCAGGTTTGTAAATAGTATTTCAAATAAACCCCAATGTATTTGAAGACATTCTGTAATTATTTAGGCTTTACCTTGAGCAATAACTTCTTCCACTTCCATGCACAGCATTTAGTAGAAAACTGCAGACTACACAGAAGAGAGTACTGGAAACAAACTTTAGGGTTTACTTAAAGTTCATAAAAAGTGAACTTTAAGTTTCGTTGATTTGCCTAAAAGTTTCTGAAAAAGTTAACTTGTCCGCAATTTTTACAACATTTTCTTAGCTGAAAAGTTACTTTAGTAAACTTTAAGTTAACTTTTAGTGAACATTTCTTACTTTAAGTATACTTTTAGTTGTGTTTTTAAAACATATTTACTTATCTTAAGGTGTACATTTAACTACATTAAAAAGTGTCTCAAGTCTTAAGCAACTCTTAACTTTAGCTGAACTTGAAGTTCACTCCAGCTATGTTCTGGAAAGTTAACTTTTTTCCGCCCGGGTACTCGGCTTGGCTCAACTCTCAGCTGTAATTCTTTTAGCTAAATACGGCCTACGGCTTAACATCCTTACGAGGGTATGATATCCCATTAACTTCTGCTAGTTTGAAAACAAGTGGACCAATACAAAGGTAAAGCTCTAATGATCCCTCTAACTAATTACCCTTTATCCATTATATATTCCTAGTTTTATAACAGCCCTATTACTCTTTCAAAGTTAAGTAATGCAATGAATAATATTGCAACCTTGAAAATTTACCATGAACACACTACTTGTGAAATATTGATTAACAATAGTCCCTCATAAGATCACCAGAAAGCCCTCACATAATAAAAACAACATTCCACTGATAATCTAATTGTTTCCTTCCTCCTCATCCCCCACCTTTAAATAACAGAATACAATTTTTATTTAATAAAAAAAAAAAAAAAAAAAAAAAAAAATAAAAAAAAAAAACTTGCACCAGTGATTTATCACATTGCTACAAATTCGCGTTAAAATTTCGCAAACTTTGGCTGATTTAATAACGACAAAACAATATGAGCAGCCCAAAAACTATTTGTTTTCACTCAAAATTACCGCTGCTCATTACAAGACTGTTCAGTAAATCCGTATTTAACCTTCTTAAATGCCTGCCTTCATTTGCCTACTGAAAAAATACTCTATCATCCAAAGGCCATTGCATGAAGTCTTTATTTTACTAAAATTACACTGTGTTGTATTTTTATACTATATTTACAACTTTATTTCTGTTGTCTGTTGATGACTTCTCATAACTAATGCCTTGTCACCATTGGTACAAGGTTGTAAAACACTTGAGTGGAAAAGGGCGTCATGGTGTATTGCAATAAACAGGATGAAGGTATGAGGTATGAACTCACCGAACAGTCTTATCCTGAGCAGCGGTAATTTTGGGTCGTTTTTGAACTGCGCTGCCCTGATGCAGGTTGATCCGTAAAAATGCTATAACTCCACTTCATTACCTTTACTATTAGGCAAATCAGAAAGTGATTTCCAGACAAATCAGAGACATCAAAATTTTGGCCCGGGTTCGGTTGAAAAATAATTGCTCTTTTAAGTAAGATTACACATGAAAAACTGATTCTCACACCAAAATTGCACATACTTCATTTATTGACAAAACAATAAAATAAGAAACATGCTAACTTAAATATCAACACAAAATAATTACAACATTCTCAAACGTTCAACAATTTAACACATGCAACTTATGAATTTTACAAGTGTCATGCTCATGCTCGTAACTAAAAGAAGTAAAACACACACATGCAATCAATTACTCTTTCTTCACCCATTGCATATCATTCGAATCAGTACCATACTTGTTTGTTTTGTAACCAAAATACATAGCACATGCTTTCTTACCAGCTTCCAATTTCGACTTTAACTTCAGCACACTTGACTCCGTCATGTTGCGAGTAAGACTTGCAGGCAACCACACATGTATTACATCACACTAAACCCTTATGCACAATTTTATACAACCATAGTTATGCACAAAATGTTATGCATAACTATGTTACACATTGTGCATAATTCTGCACCAATTTGTGCATAAGGAACAGAGTTAAGCATAGTTATGCAGGAAAAATTGTGCATAACTATGGTTGTGTAAAATCCTGCAAGGCTTATGCACAAAAAAGTGCATAAGGGTTTAGTGTGATCATTTCCGTTCTTTGATAATGCACCAACAATTGTGAAATTTCCATCAATACGAAACCCATATATGTCAACCAGCTCATATCTAACTTGCTCTTCTAGCTGACTGGCTTTAACAATCTCTCTATTAACAGTATCAGTTAATTCCTAAAATGAAATAAAATAACAAATGTTTGAAAATTATATTAAAATATTGAAGTGTCGAGGGAAAGGAAGGAAACTCACTTGCCTTTTGAACGTCGAGAGAGAGGTGGTGCTCCGTGGCGAGTCGGTGCTAGAGCGTCAGCTCCCGGCCGGAGCAGCCGCCAGGTGCGTTCCAGTCGCGCCCCCTGGCGGCTGCCCGCCGAACCTCCACCACGGATGCCACACCCCTCCCCCCCAAGGATTTATTGGTTTTTACAACAAACTTAAATAGAACTTTAAACCACAAAAAATCAGTCGGTTAATCAACAAAAATCAGTCGGGCGGTCCTCCGCCATAGTCTTCCGGCGCTCTTCTCTAGTCCGTCCGGTAGCGGGCGGGCGCCAACCGGCGCCTCACCGGCCTCCGGGGCTCCGCGTCCTCGTCGTCGTCCGAGCTGGAGGGCACCCTCTCCCCCAGCCTCTCAAATGCCGATGCCGGCCTGGGTGCTGCAGCTGAGGCGCGTGCCTGCCCCTCGGTAGCCGCAGCCCTGCGTTCTTTGCGGCGCACTTTGGACGGGGAGGGCTTGGGCTGGTAGTCCGCCCCTAGCCTGGCCTGCAGTGCCCGGCGCCGCTCCCGCCTCTTCTGCGTTTTCGACGCCGCGGCTGCTGCTGGGGCTGGCAACGGCTCCTGCCGCCGCCTCGCCTCCAGCACCTGGCGTGCGTCCGGCCGCGGTTTCGGTGGTGCTGCTCGCGGGGCCGGGCTGGGCGTGGAGCACTCGTCAGCCCAACTGCTGGAGGTGCCCCCCGCCGAGCAGATCACGCTGCGGACTCGGGGCCGCGCTCCCTGACTCGGGGTCTGCGTGGCGCCTGATCCGGCGCCTCCGCTTTCCCTTGCCCGGGCGCCATCCCGGCTGCCTCTGGGCGGAGTGGCTGCCTCGCGGCTGCCTCCTCCTGCTGGCGCTGCTGCGGGAGGGGCGGCCTCGCGGCTGCCCGCTCCCTCCTCGAGGAGCTGCTCCTCTTCCTCAGAGCCGAGGTCGGACGCGTCGAGGTCAAGGAGCGCCTCTGCCCCTACCGGGCCGACCTCCTCCGCCAGGGCCTGCGCCTCCTCCAGCTTGACGAGGAGCTGCTGGGCTGTCGCGGCGCGCTTCTCGCCCTTGACGCGGGCTCTGCCCAGCCGCAGCGTGAGCTGGCGCAGCCTCTCCACCAGCTCGTCCCCGGTCTCGTCCCGGGCGCTGCTCCCCTCTGCTCGTCGCGGCGGGTCCGGGGCGCTCTCCCAGGGGCGCGTCGTCGGCGGCGGGTTGAGTTAGGCGTCGTCTTCCTTCGGGAGGTACCCGATGGGTTTTCCAGGGTTTCGCCCGTCTGACCGTCTCCGCATCTGTGCAACGTGACGTTTCACATTAGTCCCGTCCTCGCACACACAGTCCCAGAGCCTCGCACCTCGGCTTCGTTCCGTTCGGGCCCTCATTCACTTTTCCGTGCCTTTACGCCCAAATTTCCGCACCCACACCGCCTGGCCGACCTGAAACCTCGGCGTCTCTTGCTTGCCCTTGCCAGCCCCCTCCCCCTCCCCTTTGGGCGGGTCGGGCTTCATCCTCTCTAATTGCCCAACGGGTTGCCAGCCTCGCAGGCGCTGGGCCGGAGACAACCCGTCGTCCCCAGGAGTAAAGCGGGCTGCCGCCAGGACGGCCAGCAGGCGCTCCGCCGCCGTCCCTTCGAACTTCGGCAGCCCTTCCTTGATGGTGCGCACGGCGCGCTCCGCCAGTCCATTGGACCAGGCGCAGTACACTGCTATCGTCAGGTGCTTGATGCCCCTGGCGTCCAGGAAGGCTCTCAGCTCCTCTGATTTGAACGCCGTGCCGTTGTCTGACACCATCAAGTCTGGGTCACCCAGCCGCGCGAACGCCTCCCGGAGGCAGCGAATCACACTGGCTGTGGAGGGGCCCGGCACCCACCAGGCCTCCATCCACCCCGTCTCGGCGTCCACCGCCACCAGAAACACCTCCCCCCTGTTCGGCTCCCCGAAGTCCAAGTGGACCCGCCCCCATCGGCGGTCCCGCGGCCACGGCTTGTAGGCCGGCGCGGGCGGCGCCGGCCTGTTCGCCTGGCAGACCTGGCAGGTGTTGACCAGCGCCTCGATCTGCTCATTCAAGTAAGGCCACCACAACACGCAGCGCGCCATTCTCTTCGACCGCACGATCCCTTCGTGAGACGAGTGCAGGCGGGCCAGGGCGTCCGGGCGCAGGGCGGCGGGTACGCACACCCGCTCGCCCCACAGGACACAGTCTCCCACTACCGAGATCTGATCCCTTTTTTTCCAGAACTCCCCGGCCTCGCCCTGTGGTTGCTGCCGCGGCCACCCTTCCCTCGCCCACTCGCGCACTTGCCGCAGTAGGGGGTCCTTTCCCGTTTCCTCAGCTATCAGCGCGGCCGTCACCACGGGTCCCTCTGGCCGCCTCTGTCCGTCCGTGTCAATAAAATCGACATAGAGGATGGGCGGCGCGGGCGGGTCCTCAGTGAGGCCGGGCACCGGGAGGCGGCTGAGGGCGTTGGCGTTCCCGTGTTTTTCCCCGGGGCGGTATTTAAACTCCATCTCATAGGCCGACAACGTCATCAGCCACCGCAAAATTCGCGGGCTGGTCACCGTGGGCGTGCGCCCCCGAAACAGCCCGACTAGCGGCTTGTGGTCCGTCAGGACGGTGAAGGGCCGGCCAAACACGTAGTTGTGGAACCGTGTTACTCCAAAAACTATCGCAAGTCCCTCCTTGTCGAATTGCGCATAGTTTTTTTCAGCTTTGGTCAATGTCCTCGACGCATACGCTACGGGCCTCTCCACCTCCTTTCCGTCTTCCATGCACACGTGGGCCATAACACACCCCACCCCGTAGGGGATCGCGTCCACCGACAGCACCAAGGGCTGGCTGAGTGAGTAGTGCACCAGCACCTTCTCGCTACACAGGATGTCAATGACCGCCCTAAACGCGCCCCTCTGCTTCTCCCCCCACGTCCACGTGGATTCGCGGGGGAGCAGCTCGTACAGGGGCGCTAGCAGCTTAGCTCTCTGCGGAATAAATTTCTCGTAGAAATTCACCTTTCCGAGAAAGGATCTTAGTTGGTCTTTGTCCTGGGGCTCCGGGGCCAGCCTCAGCGCCTCCGTCTTGTTCGGAAGGGGCGCTATTCCTGCGGCTGACACCACGTGCCCCAGGTACTGAACCTGAGCTGCTCTAAAAAGACTTTTGTCCGGGTTGATCCTGAGGCCTGCCTCACTCAGGCGCCCCAGGACATTCCGCAGGCGATCATCATGCTCCCTCAGGCTCCGCCCTTGCACTAGCACGTCGTCCAGGAGCACCACCACCCCGTCCACTCCGGCCAGCAGGCCGTCGATCAGCTTCCGGAACCGGGGCGGCGCGACCGACACCCCGAACCAGAGGCGTTTGACCTTGAAGAGCCCCAGGTGGGAGGTGGGTGTTGATTGTCAACAGCCTCGCCGTCGACTCATCAACTTCCACCTGGTTGTAAGCCATGGTCAGGTCGATTTTGGAAAATATTTTTCCTCCGGCCAACCTGGCGAACGCCTGCTCCAGGGTGGGCAGGGGGTACCCCTCCGACTTCAGTGCTACGTTCACCGTGCTCCGGTAGTCCCCGCAAATTCGCACGCCCCCGTCCGCCTTGCTAACCACGACCGTCGGGGTGGCCCACTCGGAGTGGTCGATTTCCTCCAAAACTCCCATCTCGACCAGCCTCCGTATCTCAGCTGCCACCTTGGCCTCCTTTGCAAACGGCACGGGGCGCGCCCGCAAATAGCGGGGCTGTGTCCCCTCCGGCGGGCTAATGCTCATTTTCGGCCCTCGGTAGCGTCCCAGCCCTGGTTGGAAACACTCAAACTCTTTGGCCTTCGCCGTGTCCCTCGCCAGAGTGCCTGCCCCGTCGTGCCCCTCCGACTTGGGCCCCGTCAAGGCTAACACTCTCGGCCTACAAATCGGAACCGGGCCAGAAACTCTGAATCCAAACTTGTCCAGCCACAGCCGCCCGATCAAGAACGGGCCGTTGCCCTCCGCCACGAGGAGCGGCAGCCTCGCCTCCTGCTGGCCAACGGTCACCGTGACCTCGCAGTGGCGCTGCCCCTTGACGGCCTCCCCCGACCATACACTGAGCGCCTGCGGGTCGCTAGCTAGGTGCGAATCCGGCTAATGTTCGCGAAACTCCGCCAAGGACATCATTCCGCACGGTGCCCCGTTGTCCAGGACCGCCCGGAACTCCTTGCCGTCCACCTTTAGCGCCACTAGGTCCGGACCTGGGTACCTCGGCCCGCCCTGTACCTGGCACAGGGTGTACTCCCACGCCGCACCATTGGCCGCACCTGCTCCCGCGTCCGCCTGTCTTGCCTCATGGACGTAGGCTAGCCTCGCGGTGCTGGCCGGCGCCCGGGCCTCTTCCGAGGCCTCGGTCCCGCCACTGACTCCCGCTGGCTGCGTCTGAAGCATGTTTACTTTGGCTTCGCCCCGGTCCGCGGGCGCCCTGCCGGCGCCCCCTTGGCCCCCTACGCTCGGCCCCCCTTTCTTCCGGTACTTGCAGCGCCGGCCTAAATGCCCCCTCCTGCCACACTTGCGACAATCCGCGTCCCTGGCCCAACACGTGTCTGGGTTGTGCCGGGACCCACAGCGGAAACACTCGTTGTTGACGTTGGGCCTCTGGACGTACATCACCGCGGCTTCGTGCACCTCGGGCTCGGTGCTACTGCGCTTGTTCAGCGCCTCGCACTCCGCCCGGGTACGCATGTGAACCCGGATAATGCCCAACGCACTTTTTACCGTGAGGTCCGGGGCCTCGAGCAGCTTCCTCTGGCACTCCTTGTCCGCCACCCCGCGCACCAGCTGTGCGCGGAGGCGGCGGTCCAAATCCGTGAATTTACACGGAATGGCGAGCTGCCTGAGGTCCGCGAGCCAATCGGCCGCGCTTTCCCACGGCTTTTGCCTCCGCTGCTCGAACACAAACTCAGCCATGGCCTCCGAAATGTCCTCCTCCCAGTGCTCATCCAGCAGCTCCAACAGCTGCGTGAACGACACCCCGGCGCTTTCCAGCACCTGGGGCGCGCACAGCGCTACCAAGAGTCGGTACAAATCCGCGTCCGCACAGGTCAAGAACGCAGCCTTACATTCCGCCTCCTCAGTAAAACCCTGATGGTGGAGGGCCTGCAGCAGCCGGCGTTTGTACTCAGCCCATGTTTCTACCTTCTCTTTCATACAGAAACTCTGGAACTGAAACCGCCTCGCTCGCCTCACAGGCCTCTCCTCTTCGGATTCACTTTCTGACTCCGGCCCCGGCCGCCGTGTCAAAACATTCTTTGGTCGAATCACGACCTTCCGGGGTTTTGTTGACACCGTGCCTCGTCTGGTGACAACCATTCTGCCGTCCGCTGCCCGTACCCGGCCTCGTGTGTCGCGTCGAATGCGCCCGTGACACCACTGGCCGGCCCTAGGTGCCTGACCCTAATCACACAACCCGTCACAATTCTCGCCCACACAAATCACTCTTGTTCCCCAAATCCTCGTCGCCAATGAAGTGTCGAGGGAAAGGAAGGAAACTCACTTGCCTTTTGAACGTCGAGAGAGAGGTGGTGCTCCGTGGCGAGTCGGTGCTAGAGTGTCAGCTCCCGGCCGGAGCAGCCGCCAGGTGCGTTCCAGTCGCGCCCCCTGGCGGCTGCCCGCCGAACCTCCACCACGGATGCCACAAATATAAAAACTGTTATATATAATTAATTTTGACCTCTCCAATACTTACTGCAAATAAGTCATCATCTGAATCAGCTTTTGCTTCATCAACTTTTTTCTTGCAACCATCATGTTTCACCTACAACAAACCAAACTCATGAAGTTTCGAAATAATTACAAATAAAGTACATTTTTATATTCTACAAAAACCTTGTCATTTTTGGATGCTTCACCAACAGCTGCATCATCCTTCAACATTTTAGAAGGACCGTCTTGACTTTCTGAGTCACCTCCTCGAAAAGCACTAGATGCTACACGCTACATAAACAATACATTTACAATAAATTGCTAAATATATCACTCTACATAAAATTAACAACAATCTAAGAACAATATTGTAACATACCTTCAGCAAACTAGACATTTCAAGAATATAATTGGATAAATTTCCACAAACTAGTACTGCACACAAGCAGGGAAGACCACACAGTAAACCAATATTGTCGCTATGACAACACCGACCAATACGCAGCGAACACGTTCATATTAAAATAAATATTCACAACACCATACTTTAAAACATAAGAGAGACTTCTCAAACGGATGAAAATGCAATATAACGTGCCCAGCCCACAATCCTAGTCCAGCGCCGCGCCCCCGCCGGACTGCTCAGCGCAGCGCCATTACCCCACGCCCAACATAACAGGCAGACGTGGAGTCGCAAAATAACTTCTGTAAAATCACGAAAATTTTGGCCAGTCATTTTGGGTTCCAAGCTCAGGTCGAAGTAAAATGCTGGTAATACCCGTGAAACATTTCAAGTGTATGTGTCATACATGTTTGCATGCATGCTGTGCATGTATGTGGCATACACTTTGAGCATGCGTGGCATACCTATGCGACATACGATCGGCATGTGTGTGTACCATACGAGAGAGCTTTGGACGTTTTGTGTGTGTGGCGTATGGGCCATGCATGTGAAAATGTATGTCGTACGTATGTTACATGCATGTATTATACATGCTGATTGTACCCCTTATGTATGTCACATGTAAGAGAATTGTCTGTTAATCATATGCCAGATGTATTCAATATGTATGCCTCATGTGCATGGCATGTGTGTAATACGTGAGCCATGCATGTGCAAATGTATGTCGAACGTACGTTTCATGTACGTGTCACACATGCTGCTTATGCCCCCTATGTGTGTCACATGTAGAGAGGTGTGTGGTAGGCATATGCCAAATGTATGTTATATGTATGCCTCATGTATGCATCATGTGCATGTCATACATTCATGTATTACACATCTGTGTAACATGCATGTATAGCATAAGTGCATATACATGACACATGCATTGTGTTCCCATGCGACCTACTAGCCACATGAGAGAACGCATGTGAAATGTGGAGCTTTTATCTGCAAAATTACAGAGCTTTGGCTTATTTAAGCAAGGGGATAACAATAAAATTGAATTTGAAAAGAAGCTATCTATTAATTTTAGTGCCCTTATCAATAGAAGGTTACCAATAATTTCACACACATCTATAAGTTACTTGAAATGATTATTATTAATGATTATTACAACCACAACAAAAATGAAAGTAAGAATCTTTGCACGTTGTAAATAAAAGAAATATAAGACAAGTACTCTAAAAATAGCTTAGACATTTTGTGTAAACATTAGATACTTAAATTCAAAGAATAAAAAGTAAAACAGAGAAACATTAGTCAGTCATAAATGAAATACTTGTTAGTCAGCAGTAGACTCTGCCTCAAGTCTCGCAGTGAATCTCGCTTCATTAAGTATTTCCCCAATGGACCTCTTCACTTCTGAAAAAGTTGGTTCAGTCTTTTTCTTCCTTTGTGCCCTTGCCACACAATATTCTGGGAAAAAGAAAGATAAAAAGAATGAAAAATATTGAAACGTCATCACTGCACAAAATGTTCATAGGAAGGAAATGAAGCTTACTGTAAATGGCTTTAACACCTTCTTGGTCTAGGGGTGGTCTAATGACAGAGGGAATACCGGCTCTTGCGCTTGATGGTCGCCCTGTGACTGTGCAAGCCATGATAGCCTCTTCAGTAAAACCTTCCCTTGTCAGTCTGCGGGCTACAGTTAAGATAGTCTTGGATTCATCTTTAATTTCCTTCAGATTAGACTCCAAGACATACACTTGGTGTGATGGAACAAGTTGATAGCTCTAGAAAAGGAACAGTATTATAAGTATTGCCGTTTCCAAAATCCTCAATTAATTGCAAATGATACAAACAAAGACACTTACCCCTGGGGTATCTTTATCAACCTTGAAATAATTACCATGGAACACAGCCCTTTCATACTTTTTTTTCTGATATCTCTGAGCTGAAAATAAACATACAATTAAGCATTTCAAGACACACATATTTACTATCAGTATAAATTGAGTTAATTGTTACCTCTACCAGACTTCCTGTTTCCACTACGTAAGTCATCTTCATCCTGTCTAGTAGAAGATGCAGACTTCGTACCATTGTCCTTATTTCTGCCAGTATCTTGAACTTCTTTATTGTCCGCTGTCTTCGTAAATTCTTCATCTGCTGAACTCAATCCACCTTCACTTCCACCATGCAAATCTTCTTCAGCCTGTCTCCAAGCAGTAGCAGTCTTCTTACTAATGTCCTTCTTGCCAGAATCTTGAACTGTTTTCTTGTCTGTTGTCTTCCTGATTTCCTCTTCTGGTGAACTCTTTTCCCTCACTGTAGTGACTTTTCCTTTTTTGCTGTCAGTCCCAGTTGCCTTGTCTGGCTCAGCATCTGATTGGATACGTATGCCACTACCATGATGAGCTGGACGGCAAAAGTAAGGAATTTGATACGTAAAATGAATAATATGTAAATTACAGTTGTACGAAATAATTGGTAACATAAAACGGAAAAGACTAAAGTCCAACCAAACACTTACAAGCAGTACTCTGCCCCTGTACACATTTCTCTTTTGAGGTACTGGCAGTGACTTGAAGAGAAGCCTTTGAAGAATTAAGTTTAGTCAATTGGCTTATATCCTTGATTTTTTTCCCTTTCATAATCTGTAAAAAAAAATTAAAAAAAATGAGACATGGAACAGAAGCTATGTTTTCTTTTTAAGTAAAATAAATTTTAGAGAAAATAGTGCTTCATGTTGGGCAGTTTGGCATGAATGTGGAACATAGATCACAATAGCAACTGGGAGAAAAGTGAAAACATAGGTATTTACAACTAAAAGTTAATTTGGCATCTCTACCTTCATTAATTGATAAAGTTCTTCAGGGGTTAGTTCCTCTTTGTCAGTTGAGTCAGAGTCATTTTTGTCAGAGATATTGGAATAACCATTATCTTCTTCAGAATCCTGAGGAAACAGGCAAGACATGACAGTACTGACCTTGAATTTTGAGATGATCATTAATACCAAAAATTCTTACCAATAAGTCTGAATCAGAGTTCTCTCCACAATGTTTTCCTGGAGCAGAAGAATCAGAAGTGTTTCCATCACTCACAACTTTTTCCAGAATACTACTAAGCTGTGTGCTCTCATCCTGAAAGGAAATATAAATTCTGTGACACAAGATAAAGGAAAGCAAACATACATAAGGATTAGATTGATTAAAGACTTACAGTGTTTGCTGTAGGCAACTTCTTCTTGCAAACATTAGAAGATATCAATGATTCTTTGCACTTAAGCTTTGCCTTCCTTTGACGCTTGGATCCATCCTGCTTGTCGCTGAGGTTAGAGCTGGACCTCTTTGGGGATTTGCGATTAATTTTATTCATTTCCTTTTGCATATCGTCATAGTCACCTGAAGAAAATAATGGAGGTTAATATTATAGAAATATTAACAAAGAAAAAACCACAAAACAGCTTATTGACACTGCAGGTTAACTGAAGACCAACGGGGGAAAGTAAACATCACGATAGCTGGACTATACCCAAATCCAACATACTTTAAAAACCACAGACAAAGAATAGTGAGACTTTCAGTTTCAGAGGGCAAATGACACTGCACTGTGAGACCAAAGATCACTAGTCTGTACTCAGGGCAGGGAATGACCAACCCCTCAGAATAACCCTCAGGATCCTTTCCCCACATGTAAAGTGCAAATTTAGCATAAAAATACTTGAAAACAAAAAAAACCATATGTTAAAAGCACGGCAGCTTGCCGCCAGGGGGGAAAATAATAGTGATCATACGAAGCTTTGATGCATGGCTCACTGCAGGTTAGGTTACGTAAGACAAACCAATTTGAACGTGCCCAATTTTGAAAAAGCTCTACCAAATGCCACCAGGAAGTTCAAAACTTCAAATTCCAACAGTATTAATTTAGGATGAGAGAAAAAAGTGGAGTGACAGGGTGTTGGGGAAGCATTTCTAGTATAGGCACATCACGAGCGCTTACCTCCCATAGCTTTCACTACGCCTTCCAACGGTTTCTTCCTAGAACCGTAAACAAACATGACTTCATCGCCCACTTTAACGCTCGTTTCACAAATCACATCAGACTCTGACACCAGGCTGTAGGAACTGTCGTCAGGGGCGAAAATCACGAACCACTTCGTGATACCCGACATCTTTGGCACCTGATAGTTTTAAAATAACGGCTCTGAATAAGACTCTAAAACAATATACACCAAACCGCCACTGATAGTTACCTTTTCGGATAGCAAATAAACTGCAGCTCTCAGTCACGTTGAGTAACCAACTCACTCACGCTTGTTCGCGCAGCTCCCACTCGTCGATGGCTCCTCGCTGCGGCAGCGGCCAGTCCAGTGTAACGGTCACTGCCTTGTACAGCCATCGTTCCGTCCCCGACGTAATCGATTCGAGTTGTTGTTGCCAACATCAAAACAATGAAAATATACTGCGGCAAAGGCAGAAACCAGAATCACGCCGATGTTTGCCTCGTGCCGTAAAAGCAGAAAATAGGTAGTGTCATTTAAACTAAAATTCTTAAATTTTCTTCAACTGATGTCGTATAAAAAAGTAAGTGCAGCTTGATTTTTTGGATGCGACTGTTGGTTGCTTTTGAATCTCATCCTACCCCAAAGTTTGTTTCTGCCTCTGCTCCCTCCTGTCTGCTTGCTTTGGTCCAGTTTGCCTCGAGCCTACTGAAATGAAAAAATAAAACTAAAGAATAAGTGAATGTTCTCAGAAGAAGATTCGAAATGAAAAAAACATAATGGGCAGTTTGGCATAAATCTTATCTACAGGGTGGTCCTCCAACCCCTTCTTCGTTCGTAAGTATGCAGTCCCGCAACAACACGGGGCCGGTACCGGAGCGGGCTGGCTCGCTCTCTCTCACTCGCTCGCTGTCTGCATCTCTTTCTACGGTGAGGCTGGGCTAGGTAGGCGTGGTGGAGAGAGCCCCCCCCTCCCCGCCACCACCACTGCCTACTGCGCAGCCGACGCACCGGGCACTCTCCCTCCTCCCCAACTCCCCCCCTCTCCTGTTCTCGCTTGGCTCGCTCGGCTAGGGCCGCTGAGGGGAGAAGAAAGAAGACCGAAAGTGGAATGAGTAGGAGGAAAACGTGATGGAGCTGGAAGAGGGAAGAGAAACTGAAAACACAGCAAACAGACTGAGCAACGTCACAGCGATGGGGAAGGAGGGGGGGGGGAGGGGCACTCGCTGGACGCGAGCCCTTGAAGTCGCGGGGCACTCACAATGCGTGCGCGGGCGTTAGTCGCAATTTCACGGGAGTCAACCGCGGACCCGCCATAGTCACTGCCGCGCTCCGCGGGGGTAGCCGCCAGACACTGCCGCGTCCCGCGGGGGTGAGCGCGGAGTCGCGAGAGCCACTACCGCGCTTCGCGAGGGGTAAACGCAACGGCAATGTTGGGCGCAACGCGGCTGGGTTGGGGTAAACGGGTCCTCCGCTGCTACCCTCGTGGTAACGGCGGGGTGCGCGGATCCTCTGCGACCGACCCCGCGGCCTCGACGGGGCGAACGCGAATGTCGCGCATCTCGCCGGGGGCACAGGGGTAGCCGCGGAGGCCCTGCGCACCCCGCTGGGGTCGCAAGGGTAGCCTGGTCAGTGTCCGCGACGCGACGCTCGCGCCCGCCCCGTCGCGGGGGAAACCGCGTAGGACCCGTTTACCCGCCCGACCCGGCCGCGTTGAGCCCAAAATTGCTCTGAGCTGACAGCGGCGGCAGACGTCACCAGGCGAGCGGTGAGGTGGGAGGAGGGGGGCTTGGCGAGGCGAGCCCAGGCGAGCCGAGCCGAGCAGTTGGGAGTGGAGGGGAGCCCGCCTGAGCGGTAGAAAGAGATGCAGACAACGAGCAAGTGAGAGAGAGCGAGCCAGCCCGCTCCGGTACCGGCCCCGTGTTGTTGCGGGACTGCATACCTACGAACGAGGAAGGGGTTGGAGGACCACCCTGTATGATCGGTTCACATTGTTGGATAGTTCAAATTGGTATGTTTTCCTGTGAAGACCTGAGTTTAGCAGAGTAATTTCTTTGCCATTCGGCGAAAAATTCCAACTAAATCTATGATTTCCTTTCTCTGATTTATTTTTTACATCGTAGCTAAATCTAAAACGTTAAATGGAGGCAATTCCTCAAGTACTGCTCCAATTCTTCAGATATATTATCTTCTGGACTAACCTAATATTTCTAACTTCAGCATTCTAACTATTTTCAAAAAAAATGTTAATTAGCCAACATTTTAAGCTCTTTATTTTCAGTAAAAGAATTACTTTCTCTTAAGCCTAGATTTGAGGGGGCAATGCACTTTTATTTTGATAAACATTAATTACACTGTGTGAGTGCAACACTTCCAGATTGGGCCGATGTTGTCTTGTTAAGTAAATAGCTATTTCCCTCTCTCAAATGTCTTTTGCTGCCACATTATTGCTTTCTTTTACTTAAGTTCAAACAGAGGAAGCTTTTCATGTGAAAATCTTTCTCGGTATGACCTAAACTACTTTGAATAAGATCATGTAGAGGTGGAAGTCTCCATGTTGTATTTGTAGCTGTTATGAAACTTTTCTAATCATTTTATGTTTTCATATTGTGATGTTTGTAATATTTTGTTTTGTTTTGGCTTTCAGCTGCACCATGAGCTCCTCATCTGGTGAAGAAGCACCTTCGCCTCTGACTTCACCAGTTGTGAATCCTTCATCATCCCAACTAAACCGTGACTCACCAGTGTCTTCTCCTTTTGAATCGTAGTCGTTCCTCACCTTTAACTTCTCGTGTCAGTGGACCTGTGGATGCAACAGACTCAGACACACCAAGTAACACACCTCGAAAAAAAAGGCCTCGTGAGCCAAATAAGGTATAGAGTCTCAATGTTACTCTACATTAAATAAAATTGTTTTCTGTTACTGATGATTACCACTCTTAATTTTAGGTCTCTCGATCAACTTTTTTACGGAGACAACTAATAAAATGGCATGGGAACAGTAGCAGCAGCAGTGATGAAATGGAATGTGATGAATCTGCGCATAATTCAGACAGCCAACAAATTCAAAGTCCCAACCGTATTACTGCTGCTGATGAACAGATGGAAGATCATCGTATCAATGTCTTATCGGATTCATCAGCGACATCTAATGAAGATTCTCATAACAGCAGTAGCAGTGGCGAAGTGTCAAGCTGTAGTAACTCTTCTAGTGAATCTGTTGTAAACTCTTCAGATGAATGTTCGGTCAACAGCAGTGTTGCAAGTGATGGTAGTGACTCTGATGATGAGTTACTTTGTTTAGGGGCTGAAGTTTCAAAAGATGAGGCTATATTAAAAGTTTTGCAGGTTTATAGAGGGGTGGACCAAAACAAGCCTCAATAGTAATGTAAAGTTGATCAAATCTCTCCTCCCTAAACCCAACTTATTTCCTACTTCTGGTAGAAAATTATTGTCTAAACTAGGAGATTTATCTGCATATCAAATTATTTGTGAACATTTTTACTGTTCCAAGCGTTTGAAAAAAAAAGATCAGAAAGAATTGTGTCAGAATTGCATTGATTGTGAAGATTGCAAAGATAAGGATGAAATTATCAAGAAGAACTGTGACTGTCAGAAGACAGGTGTATTTTTTGAGTTTTCAATCGAGCAGCAAGTAAGATATATGTTTGAACACCGTGATTTAGCCTCTGCTATTGATCAGTATCATAGGGAAAGAAAAATGGAACCGGATTGTATCTGTGATATAACTGATGGAAGTGAGTACCAAAAAGTTCGTTCTCAGCTCTCTGGGCGCTATGATTTCGTTTGCTAACAAGCACTGACGGTGTAGAACTCTCAACAAGTTCCAAACAAGAAATGTGGCCAATATTATCTGTACCATGTGAAGTTTTACCCAATCGTCGACCCCATTATATGATTGTCAGTGGCGTTTATGTAGACAGAAAGAAACCAGATATGAATACATATTTTAAGCCTTTTGTTGATTCTCTTAGTCTTATTCACAGCAAGGGTGGGATCCCATGGACTTGTCCTGTAAAAAAAGTTCAAATTACCTCTCAAATAGTTAGCCCTGTCTTCAGTTTAGATGCTCCTGCAAAAGCTATAGTTCTGAATGTTAAAAACCATAATCACAGATTTGGTTGTAATGTGTGTGAGGTAAAGGCAGTGAGGGTGCAAGCCTCCCAAAATGATCAGCAGACAGGAAGAAACAGGAAGAAAAAGAAAACTTCAAAACAGAAAGTAACAGTGAGACGTTTTGTGTTCACTGAAGAGGAAGCTCCTATACGCACTGATGAGAGAATGTTTGCATTAGGTGAGCTTGCCAGTGTTAGAGGTAAATCAAGGAAGGGTGTGATGGGACAATCAATTATATCTAAATTACCTTTGTTGGATAGGGCCCAGTGTCTTTGTGCCGAATATTTGCATGTGGTATTACTAGGAGTTGTAAAATATTTCTTGAATATCATGTGTAATGTTAGTGGTCCATGGTCAGTAAAAAACACACAAAGGATATTGATCTTTTTATTAAGTCAATCAAAGTCCCTGATTATGTAAAGCGTTTGCCAAGGGGTTTGATCGAACTAAAATTTTGGAAAGGTAGTGAGCTCCGTGCTTTTTTATTGTTTTATTCTCTGCCAGCGTTAAAGCCTTATCTTCCAACGGAATATTTCCAACATTGGATGTTATTAGTTGTATCCATCAACATTTTGCTTCAAGACAGTATTTCGGATGAAGACCTGAAGGCTGCTGAAATTATGTTACGCTGCTTTGTCAGAGACATTGCTGTTCTTTATGATAAAAGGTATTACACTTATAATGTACACAATCTTTTGCATCTATGCACTCTTGTCAGAAGGTCGGGGAAATCTTTGGGCAACAAGTGCCTTTGACTTTGAAAGTTTTAATGGTTTTATAACTTCGCATGTGCACGGGACTAAGCACCTAGGGAAAGAGCTTTTAAAAAATATCCAAATCATTCAGAGCACCAATGTGCTTGCCATTAAAATCCAAGGAAGAGAGTCAAGAAATAGTTGTAAGGCAAGTCTTGAAATATGTGGCTCTAAAGTATATGAAACTCTTTGTCATGAAGAAAAGTTGGTTCTAGAAAATAATAACATTGAAACTTTTGAGCTACATGAAAGAATTAAAATTAAATCCCAAGTGTATACATCAAGGCATTATGATAAAAATGTTCGACGTGCTAACTCTTTTGTTTACTTTGAAGACTCCAATAATCAGGTCCGGTATGGAGAAATTTTATATTTTGTTAAAGATCTGTCTTCTCAGGACATGTTTACATTATTAAACTTGTTTAAAATAAAGCACACTAAGTTATTTTTCTTAGAGGAAAGTTTGTATAAAGTCAGACACTTGTTACCTGTAGATGATTCTGGAGAAATAATCGTGATGCCTGTTTCTTGTCTTAGAGCCAAAATGACTAAAGCTGGACAATATTTATGTCTAAGGCCCAATCCCTATGAAGTCAATATGTAAATTTTTGTATTGTTAGTAAAATTTATGACTAAAGTTTGATTATTGTTTATTTTACACACTGCTTTTATACCTTCCCCATATTACGTCAAAAGAATTAGTGGAAAGTTACTGAATAACGGTGGAGATTGGAGAGTCTAGAATAACCTTACTTTGTAACTGTAGTAACATATGGAAAGAGATTAAGAGCATGCCAAACACTATCATTATTTATCTACATTCCATTGGTAATGTGAAATTGAACTTGAAAACTTCAGACATGATCTATATGGACCTAGCAAGCATGAAAGAAATTTATAGGAAAAATAATTATTTATCACCTTACTCGCCACAAAAATAGAAAAACAGGAGAGATGAAGAGAGAGAAGGCGAGATGAGAGAGAGAAGGCAAGGAAACCCCGTGCCTTCCAACGACCGGCCCTGCTAAAATGGGAGGGAAGCGTCGACAACACTGTCAGTGCGGGCGCGGCGGGCGGGCTGGTGGGTGCTGTACACCTGGGTGGCGGCCAGCACCAGGATGCCGATGGAGGAAGCACAGGGCATAGGATACTCCACCTCCTCGCGGTGGTGCCAGTGAGGGCGCGGCGGGCGGGCTGGTGGGTGCTGTACACCTGGGTGGCGGCCAGCACCAGGATGCCGATGGAGGGAGCACAGGGCATAGGATACTCCACCTCCTCGTGGTGGTGCCAGTGCGGGCGCGGCGGGCGGGCTGGTGGGTGCTGTATACCTGGGTGGCGGCCAGCACCAGGACGCCGACGGGCACCACCGCCAGTCGACGCCACATACAGTTTTTATTTCGTCTTATAGATGATAATAAAGTCAGTTGTTGATGCTTGAAACTTATTTGACCAATCAAATTCTTGATAACTTTTTGTTTTGAAGTTTTTTTTTGTTTTTTTTTGGTAACATTATCGTATTTTTTTTTTTTGGTCATGAAGACACTGATTTTCTATAGTGTACTCTGCAGATTGATATTAGGAGTACGCCGCAGACTCTTGTTTTGGTCTTTAGTAATAGCAAAAAATAATTTTTATTGAAAAATAATAACTTTTGTCTGGTATGCATCATGCAGCATACTTTACAATAAGAAGAAAAGTTTACATGTATGCGCCAGGGAATCAGATATGAATGCACCATACGTAATGATACAGCATACATGTCTGTCATACAAGAGAAATGTTTCTCATGTATGCGCCAGATTAAGGGACATGTATGCACCATATGAAGTGATGCAGCATACATGTCTGTCATACACACTCTCAGACCCCTAGTAGGATTTTTGTTGATAAGTATACATTAATTTGTCTGTAGACTTCCTTAAAATTTTACGCGACTCTATTATAAACATTTTTGTAATTAAATTAACGAGAAATTTGTTAGCAACATACAGATAAAATTGTTGTGGGAAATATATAAAATATTACTTAAAATAAGAACAAATTTGTTGTTAGGTATGGAGTAAAAAATATATATTGTATGGATTTTGTACAAAACAAATCCATTGCAATAGTACGCAGAAAAGGCCGTCAAAATATCCTAGGTTCCAGTGCTCTTTCTACAGTCTCTCCTGCTCAGCCTTCTGCCACACTCCTGAGTTCACTTGTGTCCAATCTGGAAGACTACGAGTCAATCCTACGAAGAACTGGGATTCATACACTACGGATAAACCAAATTCATCATAACCTATGAACAAATTTATAAAATCTCTCCATAATATGAATCATTTTAGGTTCCGCTCTGGTTTTTTGACAGCAAATGAAACCCTACGAACAACTTTGTTTGTAATAATCACATCAGTATATTACGAATGGTTGAAAGTTTGTGATGTACAAAATTATTCAATCAAAACATTAATTATTATAAAGCAGTACAATGAATCCATTCTTCCAATTATATTTAAGTATGAATCATGAAGAACTAAAATAATACTAGCAAACTCTTCTTTACTCTAATATTCAAAAGTGGATGGTTGTCAAGACAGGAAAAAACATGAATTAAACAATAAATAACGACTGATTCCGGATATGAGAGGCAAACGGGGAGAGACCATTTATTTAAAGAATTGTTTGCAAAATGATTCCAATTCAAGGAGCCAGCTATAACTTTCACTCACTTAGACAACAACAATCCAGGCACCCAGGTGATGAGAAGGATGCAGAGTTCCATCAGGACAGGCAGTTCTGCATACATAACCTCTTAACCTCAACTGGA
Source organism: Frankliniella fusca (assembly GCA_029379305.1). Taxonomy (NCBI): domain Eukaryota; kingdom Metazoa; phylum Arthropoda; class Insecta; order Thysanoptera; family Thripidae; genus Frankliniella; species Frankliniella fusca. The sequence continues at coordinate 58,835 of JAHWGI010000886.1, read as the reverse complement.
GATATATTAGATGCACTTCAAGTCGATGGACTTATTGCTCCACGGTGCAATATTCAACAGAGAGAGGAGCAAAACGTTAAAGAGATGGTAAAAGGAGACTATTTCAAACTGACACTGAACCGATTCACATAAAACTCATTATGAGATTTACAATAACTGCAAGCGTTGTTTTGCACTGACGCTCTTGTCGACTGCTTTGTTTACAGCGAGGGCCGAGGGCGAGGGACGAGGCGGCGGGCGGCGGGGCAGGGGCAAGGGCTGTGGCAGTGTCAAAGGGGCGCGCTCTTGCGGGGCGATCTGGAACCTCGGCGGATTTGGTCATTCCCTCCTACGTCATAGGAGTGTCGAGCTCGCCCGAGACGCCATGGAGTTCATGTGACTGGTGACGTCCATCGCGCCGTCCCGGTCCCGGTGCACGGGCGACGCTTCCCCGCACCATCGCGACACCGCCGTCCGGTCTGCATAGCGATGATAGCGATTCTGATGCGCGCCCTCCTCGCTCTGTCTCTCTCGCACCTATACGGCGTACCTCATGAGTGCGAGAGAGACAGCGAGGAAGGTGTACACGGTGTACACCGGAATAGCTCTGCTGATTTTGAAGATCGCTCCCTCGCCCCTTTCCTCGTCGCACTCAAGGGGCCCTGCCATCCCCAACACCCAACATAAGGCACTGCCATAGGTGCGACAAGGACGGAGGTGCAAGAGCGGTCATCAGAATCACAACGTGCTGTGCTGCGCTGCAGGGACGCCGTCGTCGCGCCCTATGGCACTCGGAGCAGAGCTTCCCGGAGACCTGGCCGAGTGCCCCCGAGTCCACATCGGACTCCTGGGTCGTGGGCACGGTCGTGGGGGCCTTGGTGCGAGTGCGGACGATGTCGACGACGGCCTCATTGCAGCGGCCTGCAGGCGGGTTCAGGGTATCTCTCTGTAATGTCCTCTCTCTCGCTCCTTATGGGCCTGCCCCGTGAGTGCGACAAGGACATAGAGACGAAGTGGCCGTGCGGAATCGCCCCCGCGGAGGCCCGGCCCAGTGCGCCCGAGTCCACATCGGCCTCTATGTCCGACGGGGCAGACGGGGTCTCTTCGCTCCGGGGCGAGAGAGCCCATCAGGGCTCGGCCACTTCGTGTCTATGTCCTCGTCGTACTCACGGGGCAGGCCCATAAGGAGCGAGAGAGAGGACATTACAGAGAGATACCCTGAACCCGCCTGCAGGCCGCTGAAATGAGGCCGTCGTCGACATCGTCCGCACTCGCACCAAGACCCCCACGACCGTGCCCACGACCCAGGAGTGCGATGTGGACTCGGGGGCACTCGGCCAGGTCTCCGGGAAGCTCTGCTCCGAGTGCCATAGGGCGCGACGACGGCGTCCCTGCAGCGCCAGCACAGCACGTTGTGATTCTGATGACCGCTCTTGCACCTCCGTCCTTGTCGCACCTATGGCAGTGCCTTATGTTGGGTGTTGGGGATGGCAGGGCCCCTTGAGTGCGACGAGGAAAGGGGCGAGGGAGCGATCTTCAAAATCAGCAGAGCTATTCCGGTGTACACCGTGTACACCTTCCTCGCTGTCTCTCTCGCACTCATGAGGTACGCCGTATAGGTGCGAGAGAGACAGAGCGAGGAGGGCGCGCATCAGAATCGCTATCATCGCTATGCAGACCGGACGGCGGTGTCGCGATGGTGCGGGGAAGCGTCGCCCGTGCACCGGGACCGGGACGGCGCGATGGACTAGACTAGCACTTATTTCACGAATTTCATCTTTGTTAAAAGTTCCACCCGGAATTGTGCGAATAGGGGTGAAAAAACATCCCTGGTCCAGTCGGGGGCCGGTGCGCATAAATTTGACCCTCCCTCAAGGGGCCTAAATGCTCGATTTTGAAGAAGTCCGATTTTGACGAAACAAACGTCGCCATAGGGGTAAACCATGTGAGTTATGGCCCTTTCAGGGCCGAAATTTCGTCCATTTCGACGTATCTGAACGCGTTCAGGCTGTAGCGGCCGCGCGCCGCCGCTCGGTTTCGGGACCGCACCGGCATGGCGCGCGGGCGCGCGGGCGCTGCCGTGCCGACGTCGGAGCTCGCCGGCCAGGCCGCTCGCTATGCGCATGCGCCTCGCCACGCACTGCGCTTCTCCGCCTCCTCGCGTCTCTCTGCGTGTTGGAACCTGTGCTCCGTCCCTGCAAAAGAATAACAATTGTCAGCGGATCTTAACCTCTCTCGCCCTTAGTGAAGTGCTCTGTGCAAGATGTCAGGCCCGTCCAAGAAGAAGCTACGCCGGGATACTTCAATACTTTATGTTGGCAACGAAAGTGACTCACTCCCTTCTGCTAAGCTCCCAACCAACAGGCAGGTACTGTGTTTTTTCATGCACCTGAACCGTGATGTTTTTACGGACCGCCGGCAGGCTTCTAGAGCAACCATTAGAGCTGTCATGGCCATTTGGAACAAAACTCGTGTGCCCTGCATTCAAGAGATAAAAGCTATTATAAAAGTGGAAAATTTGTATAATGCGTGGAAGAAAATAACTAAGAATGCGTCTAGGCTGCAGGGAACTTGCAAAAATAAAACAGAAGCTAACAAAGTGCAAGACTTTTCGGCAATGTTAGACGATCTCTTTGACGTTAGTATGACTAATGCAATAGAAATCATGGAGTCACGAGAAGAACAATCTAAAGATGATACAGCAAGGCAGATGTGGAGAGAGGAGATAGAATTTTTATTGGACCAACGGAAAGGTGGCTTACGGGTGTTCACTATTGGAGGCAAGGATCTTAAATTAAAGGCAAAAGAAATAATGGCAATGAAAAAGAAAAGGAATTCGGGAGAGAGGCTGCAAAAACAGAAGGAGGATGTCGTTTTCAATAGCGCTGAGGCCCGTAAGTAAAAAAATATGCAGTTATGCTTTTATTTTGTACTTTTTTTTGTAAGTGTTTTAGCAAACGTACCTTTTTTTAGGTGAAATCGATGAAGTATTAGGGAACCAATCCGATTCTGACGAGTCAGTAAGCTCTGATCCAGGCTTTGGACGTTCAAGCAGCCGAGGCACGCGCAACATTATAACACCCGAACTCGTTCATGCTTTGGACACTGCAAAAGTCGGAAATGGTTCCGCCTGTGACATTATTGCTGCAGCCAGTAAGGCGTTTGGAGCAAAAGTAGAAGAGACGAACATAAATAGAGAGAGCCTACGAAGAAAGCGTATACAGATACGACAAGACACCGCGACTTCGGTTAAAACAAATCTCAATGCCGACAACGTACTTACCGTTCACTTTGACGGGAAGAAGGTGCAGAAGTTGGACGGAGTCGGACCAGGACAAAAGGCTGATCTCGAAAGGCAGGCTGTAGTCGTTACCGGAATCACTACTAACGAAGTTCTTGGGGCCCCTGCTATCGCCTCTGGAGGTGCCGAGTCGGTGACTGCAGGCGTTATAAAAGTCCTGGAAGAGTGGGGGTTGTCATCAAAAATAAAAGCAGCATCGTTCGACACCACTAATGTAAACTCAGGTAATTAATATGCACGCAAGTAACTTACCCGCAATTCTCGACGCACGTTGTCATTGCAATTTTTTCCCACGTAGGTTGTCATAGTGGGGCTGCTATGCGACTGGAACTGTATCTTGGGCGCGAACTGCTGTGGCTCCCTTGCAGGCACCATGTAATGGAGCGGATGCTGGAAGCCGCCTTTCGGGAAATAATGGGGCCATCCAGTGGACCTGAGGATAAAGTGTTCAAAGACTTTTTAGCAGAATGGACAAATTTAGATTTGTCGAAATTTTCTACATTTTCTACTTTGGCACTGTCCCGGCGACAACTGTCTAATTTTGCCGACGACATCATAAAATTTGCTGAGAATCAACTAGAGGTGAGTAATAATTTTGGATAGGGATCTGAGGGCGGGAGGGGGAGGTGGCCTACGAGTGCACGTGGGCACAACTTTAATTTAAATTTTATTACTCGCCGATAGGAGTACCACCCGCGCGCCGACTACCGTGAGCTGCTTGAGCTCACAATCATTTACCTCAGAGGGCAGCCAAAACGTGGAGTAAAATTCACTCACCCAGGGCCGATGAGCAGCGCCAGGTGGATGGCCGTCGCAATTTACGCTCTCAAAATAGTGCTTTTTCGGAAGCAATTGAATTTGCCAAAGTCAAAGGTCGACGGATTTGTCCAAGTAGCTAGTTTTGTAATGGTTGTCTATATTGAAGCATGGTTTACCGCAACTCAGAGCGTTCGCGCCCCTTTCAACGACCTTCGAACCTTGAAGAAACTTTTTGAGTACAAAAAGGTACACAAGAGAGTGGCAGAGGCGACTTTGACTAGGTTTTCTCAACACTTATGGTACCTGAGTGAAAGGTTCCTTGGAATAACTGTTTTTGACGAAAAATTGGAAGTTTTGGAACGAGAAAAAATCGTAATTGCCATGAAGAACAACGAGGGGGAGGATGAGCCCCCGAGGAAGCGCTTAGTGCAGTTTTCTGATGTACCTGATATGACACTAAGTGATCTGGTCACACAGAACTCAATGGGTTTCTTTAAGGTACTAGGGATCAAGAGTGATTTTCTATCTTGCCCTATTGAAGAATGGGCTTCAAGAGAAGATTACCAGGAAGGCAAGATGGTGGTCACTCACCTGAGAGTCGTCAACGACACGGGAGAACGTGCAGTAAAGCTCTTTAAAGATTTCAATAAAACTGTAACAAAACAAGAAGACAGTTACCAAAACTTGCTTGTGTCGGTGCACTCGCACCGAAAAGCCAAACCTAATAATGAGAAAAAAACTTTAATTGCATTGTATGAGAAGTAATTTATGAATCTGCTTCGCTGTTTTTTCAAAATCCTGTAAAACTTTAAAAATCATAAGCTCATAAAAACATGTCACAATTGTTTATGTAAAATTCATGAATTTTTTTATTTAATACCAACCTTACATTCTTCCTTGCAGATAAGGAGGGGGGAGGGGGGGGAACCCCGCAGGTACGGCATCGCCCAGCAGCAGCGCCCAGCAGCAGCGGCAGGGCAGCGCGCGCTGCGCCCGCGCGCCATGCCGGCGCGGTCCCGAAACCGAGCGGCGGCGCGCGGCCGCTACAGCCTGAACGCGTTGAGATACGTCGAAATGGACGAAATTTCGGCCCTGAAAGGGCCATAACTCACATGGTTTACCCTTAAGGCGACGTTTGTTTCGTCAAAATCGGACTTCTTCAAAATCGAGCATTTAGGCCCCTTGAGGGAGGGTCAAATTTATGCGCACCGGCCCCCGACTGGACCAGGGATGTTTTTTCACCCCTATTCGCACAATTCCGGGTGGAACTTTTAACAAAGATGAAATTCGTGAAATAAGTGCTAGTCTAGCGATGGACGTCACCAGTCACATGAACTCCATGGCGTCTCGGGCGAGCTCGACACTCCTATGACGTAGGAGGGAATGACCAAATCCGCCGAGGTTCCAGATCGCCCCACAAGAGCGCGCCCCTTTGACACTGCCACAGCCCTTGCCCCTGCCCCGCCGCCCGCCGCCTCGTCCCTCGCCCTCGGCCCTCGCTGTAAACAAAGCAGTCGACAAGAGCGTCAGTGCAAAACAACGCTTGCAGTTATTGTAAATCTCATCAGGCCCTGACGACTCTGGGTTATGGGGAGAGTAGCTTGTAGCGTGTGACGTCATAGTACGACTCCCTTTCCTGCCAACCCCGAAAACCGAAACTACCCAGAATGTTGTTCCTAGGCGGCTACGTGCGTTATGGTCAGGTTGGCTAGAGAGAGGGAAGGGACGACCCGCGCTGCTGTTTGAACTTGCACTTTAAGTAATGTGTGCATCCGTGCTAGCTCAAGGTGCATCAAGTAATGCAAAAGAAATATCGCAACGCATTTAGATAAGGATTTAACCAAAAATACAATGTAATGAAGATGGAAAACAACAATATATTCATTGTCCTTTTAAACTACAAAAGAACTAGAACAAGTCAAAATTTGAAAAAAAAAACAAACAAACTGTCAAACATTAAAAAAAGCGTAAACTTGTCGAACAAGGTCGTCCTTTAGGACTCCAGTCACCCTCTTCACTTTGCCTTGCAGGAACTTTCTTAAGTCGTGGCAACGTAGAAGATGCACCTACCAATCAAAGACAACAATATAAAAATTGAAAATGAAGTATGCCTATGCCAAAAATAAACTTTTCATCGGAGAACCTACCTTTCTTTCTCGGACACAATTTTCCATGGAAGGCAAAGATAATGCAGTTGTTGCAGTTGCTGCTGCTCTTTGTGGGGCTGGAGTGGCTGGAGTCTGATAATAGAGAAGAACAGAGTAGTAGTCAAAATAAGATGTAAATTGTTTGAAACAATGGGAACTGTAAATTTACTTACAAATGGCACAGCCCAGCTTTGGAGGACCTTGGCGCGGGCAGAAACAGGTGTCCCAGCCTGGCTGTGGTATTGATTTTGAGATATCTGAGAACAAATAATAGCTTTTGGTTCCACAATTGAGCTCATTGTATACGGATTTTCAGACATATATATTTGTATAGACTTACAGATTGAGGTGTGACTGTCATCAACATCCTGGCAGAACTCTGGAAGAAACAAAAAATATGTAAGCAGAATTTATGAATGGGACGGATGATAAAATTTATTTGCATAGACTTACAGATTGGGGTGTAACCATATTGGGAGTCATCAGCATCCTAGCAGAACTCTGGAAGAAACAAAAAATATATTATACAGAATTTATGAATGGGACGGATGATAAAATTTATTTGCATAGACTTACAGATTGAGGTGTAACCATACTGGGAGTCACTAGCATCCTAGCAGAATTCTGGAAGAATATCAAACAGAAACATAAGCAGAAATTATGTGAATAGAATGGACAAGTATATACATTAACATTAAAACAAACAGCAAGAGGACAACTTACTGCTGGAGTTGTCATCAGGCGTAGAGTAACTGGAGTGGCAGTTGTGGTTGTGACAGGAGCAAAGCTCTGAAAAGGAAGGAAAAAGAGTGTTGCAGAAAATAAAATTATAGGATTTGTAAAGCAAAAAGATTTAAAAAATGACTTTCTTACCATGGTAGATCTTGCTGACAGAGAGGCGATGCCCTGCACCTGCTTACTATGTCCATGCTGAGTCGTAAGAACTGACAGAAAGAAAAGAGAAATATTAAAGAAAATACCCTCATCCAAGAAATGCATAATGAATCATAATATTAATATGAATAATGACACAAAATAAGTTTGGTTTTGGTTTCCCTGTTATTGTTGACGATACTACAACTATGATTTGAGGTATAGGTGCAGCAAAATTATGGAGTTGAGTTAAAAATGAAAAGAAAGTACCTAGTTCAGATAGAGAATGAACCATTGCATAGAGAATCTAATTAGCATGAAGAAATACTTATCTGACACAATGAATGAAAACAGAATACAAGATCCAGACTCCAGATGTTCTCTTCACTCTGAATGAACCCTGCAACAAATCATGAAGTAACATGCAAATGAAAATAGGTACTAAAATATACTGCTACAGTTCCCTCCACTATGCTGTCCACACCAAATAAACTCCTGCAGATGCAACAAAAAAATCTTTGTTAGAGTATCTGTAAAGAAACAGCTTAAGGTGAGCTTACACTTCTAAATTATTTAAAAAGGAGAGAACTAATGTATAAAACCCCTACAGTGATTTTCTTAATTAGCAAGAACCATTATGAAATTAACTCTCTGGTTAACCACCACCCTTCTGCCATGGCCCTGAACAGTTTCCAAAAATAGACATATAACGAATTGGACATCAATATGGTGCATGCAGTATTTTTTCCGCCAGACTAAATAATGAAAAGACACATATAACAGCATAAATGAAGCACCTTGTTCACTGCTCTGAGAGCTACCATTGAGCAAAATGGCATCACTTGGGTGCAGCTCCATCTGTGCCTCATCTTCCCTGAGACCATCAGTATTTTTGGGAGCTACCCCATACAGTGCCTGCCGTGTTCTGCGAAATACGCCTTTTCTTTTATTTTTGCTGCAAATGGAGCATTGCCGCTTGATTAAGTACATTGACAATTTTGTCATCATTTTTTCAATGACATCATCGGCATGCTCAGGGCATGTGAACCATCCCCAGTCACAGGCTGCTTTCATTTGAATGCTCAGCAACTCGCAGACATTTTTTTTATGTAGGAACTTGTTCCAAGTTGTTTGGAATGACGCAATACATTTTTGAAAACTTCTCAGGGCCATTGTGGAAGGGTGGTGTTTTACCAGACCGCGCATTTCATAATGGTTCCTGCTTAGTAAGAAGTTTACAGTAGGAGTTCTTGCTGTCAAGACATTGGCGCAGTTACTGCACCCATTTCTTGACAGAACATCGTTCACAAACACAGCACAAATGAAAGAAGGTGCTTCTTTTTGTATTTCATTCAACTGCTGATCAGTTTGATTGGGTAACAGACTGCAGCCTCTGAAAACAGTTTCTTGGCAAGGGCTGGGGTCTGGGGTCTCACAATTTTCGCTTAGTAAAGATCTCATGTCATTCAAAATATAAGAACTTTCATCAGAACAATTTTTATACATAGACCCACCACTTGCTTGGGTGACCAGACAGGTCTTCATGGCAGAAGTGAACTGCACTGTTGTCAGGTCACTCCCAGACCCACAGCACTGCCTAATTGCACAAAAAAAATTTTCAATGGCATCTTGGTTCAGATTTCTTAAAGGCATATTTTTCACACCAGATCTGGAAAGCTGTAGCCAGAGCCACTGCATCCCTTTTACACTCTGCTTCCAGCCTTGTATGCAGGGTGGAATATGGCGAACACCTGTTGATTTTCTTGTATAGTACCACTTCTCAAGATTTTTCAGCATGGCTGGCCACTCAGTGTGGTGGAGAGAGGACTGTGTAACATTGCACCTATGCGGCTTATTTTTTTCCTTACCACTGGCAGATGGGCCATTAGTAAGATCAAAATAGCGGTCAGCTAGCTGGCAGAATTGTGCTGTAGGCAAAGAATGTGGCAAATGTTTGCCTCCTGACAATCGGTAAAATGTCTCCATATTCCCTCCTACAGTGTGGCTGATAGTTTCAGCTGCATACTTGACGCGCATCTTCAATCTGCCTTTGGGGTCAAGATGCTTCTGAGACAGGGATGACATCTGGCACAAGCTTTCATCCAACTTATAATATTGTATTATATGCCGAAAGTCAGCACATTTACCATCATCATAATGAAGAGTACTTGTCAGGAGATTATTTCTAATATTTTTAAAAATATGGGGGATGTCCCAAATGTGGACCATCCTTTTGCCATCAATATTGTAGAATATGTCGTCACCAGTTGACTTCTTGAGCTCTGCCACAGCTTTCTGGTTTGTCGGCCCTTGGTCAGACACTGTTGCTAAGACTCTTAGACCAGTACTCTCCAGGGCTCTCACAACATCTTGAATTAACAAACGAAGAGTATGGCTTGGACAAGAGCTGCTGACGAAATAATATGCCACTGGCTGTGTCCATTTGGAAGTTATGCCTTGGGCCATGAAAACAAGCGCGTGGTCGGCAATGAGGTTGGTTCTGCCACGGTTCCCATAGTCCTCAAAACCTTCCACGACACCTTTCTGTTTATTTTGTGAGAGGGAAGCCACCAAAAAGATCTCATCAAAAAGCAACACACAATGTTTGTCTTTATCTTTCATCTTTTCAACATTTTTCTTCAACAGTGAAAGAAGTGGTTCAGAAATTCCTGGCTCCAAGGGAATTTCCCTTAAAAGACTTTTCACAGTACTTTCACTAGGGAGAGTCAGGTACTTCTGCAGAAAGCGATAAGCTCGTGGGCTTCGTTTAAAAATCGCCAAAGCAAATAACTTGTCATCCAAAGACCACTTGCGTCCATTTGGTTTCCTTTTAAAATTCAGAAGTTCACCCTTAAGAATTCTTTGCGCAGTTGGTGACACCACCATCTCCTCCACCATGTCAAGAATTTTCCGAGAAGCTAGTTTTTTCAAACTCCGATTTTTATTTTGGGCTGCTTTTAGTTTCCTCTTCAATTTTTTTGCCATCTTATGGTACTCCATTGCAGTTTTTGCCACAGCTTTCACAGGAGACTCAGCAGTTTTAAAACAATTGACCCCAGATATTGTTTTCAAAGTCATTCGCTCTGGAGGACGATCCCTTTTCTTGGCACCAGAGGAGATTAAAGGACCTTCAAAATTAAGAACAGCCAATGTACTCACACTAAAACAAAGTCAACAAGAAAAAAAAACAACAGAACAGTACAACATTTGAAATAAGACACTCAAAATTAATCAAGAAGTCTCTAGCTGAACTCCTCTTGTGAAAGGAAACTGATTTATATGAGCCCTGGAAACTTCAACATATAGAAATACAAAATAGATTTTTTGAACAGATACTGACAAAAAATTAAACTATGTTTAAAAGTGTACATAATTAGTAACATTTTAGTCAGTAATCCTACTGCATCAAAACATTAGGTATTTAAGAAGTAAAATATCAGCAAGAATACTTACGCCTGGGAGCATCTGACTCCAGGTATGCATTCCTTGGAATTTTGGCATCTGGGATATCATCATCAATTAGAGACAGCTCCAAATGTCTTTTTTCTGTGAGTCAGGATTGAGAATATGAATACAATACAATAGAACCTCAAACACAATTATTTTAATAGAAATAATTACGGGGTATCTGGTCAGCTCTTGGTGGACTGTCGGAGGGTTCTGTGGGTAGTGTGGGTGTGGGTGTCCTAGCCTTGTGAGGTGTCTGAACAACTCTCATTATTGGGCTGCTGCTGCCAGTGGGTTCTGTGGGTGTCCCCTTGCATTTACAGAATGAAGAAGCAACTGAAATAAAATGACATGAGTGGTGCTCAACTCCAATACAGAGCAATATTATTTAAGAAAAACTGACAGCAAAGCACTTACTTTCTGGTAATCCAGAAGCAGGTAAGTCAAGAGTGGGCACAGCAGATCTCAGAAGTTCATGCTTGAATTTATCTTTGAACATTCTCTCTTCGAAATGATGAGGGCAGACATACCGCATCAGATGCAAATTCCCTAGCGGTATGCCTGCCAACTCATCATTCCTACAATTATTCACCCACTTTGAGAGCCTAGAAAAACCAAAAATGAATATTGTAACGGGCGAGACTCGATGATAAAACATGAAGTTTTGCAAACCAATCTTCTCTCTGCTGTAGCTGATAGGTTAAGCATACCTGTCACCAGTGCCCAGCCTGGGAAAACGGAATATTGGCTTGCCATCGCCAGATTCCTTAGTGTATGGGCAATTCGCCCAAGCACACCTCTTTTTTTTCGGTGCCAGTTGTAACAGCAAGCTGTAAACCACGACAGTGCACGACAGCAAGGCAAAGTTTCCTACCCACTAGCAGCAGCCGAAAATGTGTTTGAAGCAGACAGTTTGTTTACACACTGCTGCCAAAAAGGTGTTCACCGCTCAAAAATTAGCAGCTTTTCCAAAAAATATTTAGTTTACTATGAGCGGTATACACAACACTTCAATATCTTTTAAATGATACTGGTGACATTAATAAAATATTTATCAGACATTTTATTGGATATCACCGAGATATTAAAGGAAATTGGGAGCATATGCAACACTTCATGTTACCCAAAAGGGAGTCGCCCTCGTCCCCCAACGAACCGGATACAGTACACCCAGTCGCCAGGGCCTGAATCTCATAATGAGTTTTATGTGAATCGGTTCAGTGTCAGTTTGAAATATTCTCCTTTTACCATCTCTTTAACGTTTTGCTCCTCTCTCTGTTGAATATTGCACCGTGGAGCAATAAGTCCATCGACTTGAAGTGCATCTAATATATCTCCAGTTGAGGTTAAGAGGTTATGTATGCAGAACTGCCTGTCCTGATGGAACTCTGCATCCTTCTCATCACCTGGGTGCCTGGATTGTTGTTGTCTAAGTGAGTGTAACTTATAGCTGGCGCCTTGAATTGGAATCATTTTGCAAACACTTCACACATTATCTATAATCCTTTGCTGTTTACCAATCTAAGTTCCATGCTATTTTTCCCACAGATGTGTGAACGATACTGGTTGTGGTTGGAGGGCTAGGCTGCTATCTGATTAATTTTTTTTCACCGTATAATTTACATTCATACTAGATTTTTAAAAAATGTATATCTTTTGTTTCTTATTACATTCTGTGAGTTGAATACTGTTGTCCGCTATTGAACGTCTCGAATCTTTAAAAATGTATGAAGTCTTCGTACTCTACATTCACAATCTATTGTATGCCCCTTTTAATCGTATGATATAGACAAGTCTTTCTACGAATAAACATCACCGTAATATACTAACATCAGTGTTCGTATTATGACAGCGCAATATTCTTCGAACCCTACTGATCAAATCTTTCATAATACGAACAAAGTTCATCATTGAATTTTAAGAGTGAGGTCTACTTTAATCCATGCTGTGGGGATAAAATTGTATGGAGACGACAACAACGTGAAAGTCCATAACAAAGCAAGAATATTCACACTATTAACTCCCCGTGGAAGATTCTCCTTTCTTATAGACAATATTTCCTAGCCCTAGCAATTAAAATGTCCATTACTAGGGAATTTTTAAAATGTCCTTATCCATATGGATAAAAATATCCTTACGCTTTCTGAGAGTGCAAGAGAAATGTTTCACATGTATGCGTCAGACTGTGGGACATGTATGCACCACACGAAGTGATACAGCTAGTGATGCGAAAATACCGGTAAAGTAAAACTGGGTCGGTACTATACGTATAATACGGTATTATACGGTAAAACGCGGTAAAGTTGGTAAAGTTAGGTTCAAGGGCACACTCATCAGTATTTTACGATTTTTGACAAAATTGTTATGATTTGGAGATAAAATATAACATTTCCATGCATTAAAAAGAAATATATTAAAAGATTAGTAAATGATTAAATGATACGAGGCTGTATCATTGACTTCTCCTTTTGGACCGGGCTGTGGGCTTAGAGCAGGCAGCAGTACCAGGAGCGGCGGAACGGCGAGTAGTGCGTGTTGGTGGTGTAGCTGGTGGTTGAGGGGGCCGCCGGAGCGGGGGCGTAGCTCTCTCTCCGGCCTATGCAACACTACACCCTCCTCGCCAGAATCCGAGTCGGGCTCCGAGTCTGTGAACTCTTCTTCATCTTCAGTCTCGTCGTCGCTGTCTCCTTCTTCAGCCTCCTCTTCATCTTCTCCAAAAGGGTCGTCAACTCTGCTTGACCGTATACGGAGGAGTATGGAATATTACAGGTATTATTGGTAATATTACACCAATTTTACAGTACTGACGTTATAATCCTGTGAAAATGGGTAATATCAACGTAATTATACCTGTAATATGGGCAATATCAAAGTAATATTTTAGGTAATATCATCTCGTGTACGGCGGAATATCGGAGTTGATGACCCTTTTGTCTTATCCTGTATACAGTCTCCTTCTCCTCCAGTCCTTTCTCGTCCGACGCCACCATACGTCTTGATTTGATTTTAGAAAGCGCCTTTTGATCTCTGGAAACTTCTATGGTCTTTTTTAAAAGAGAAAACCAACTTTACCAATTTTACCAACTTTACCGGGGGTTGGGTATAATACCGTACCTTACCGGTATTATACCGTACTTTACCGGTAACGTTACCGGCCTTTGCAACACTAGATACAGCATACATGTTTGCCATACAAGAGGAATGTTTCACATGTATGCGTCAGACTGTGGGACATGTATGCACCATACGAAGTGATACAGCATACATGTTTGCCATACAAGAGGAATGTTTCACATGTATGCGCTACATGTATGACACACACGTGATGATGCAGCATGCATGTGTTACATACAAGAGGTAACGGTCTCATGTATGTCTCGGCGGGAGACACATGCATGTGAGACATACATGTATACATGTCACACGCGTGCTACATACACGCACGTATGATTCACTCACATGCAGCATGTGTTGTAAATAAATGCGACATGTATGTTTGGTGTTTCACGGGTACCGTGCCTCAAACTATAGATTTCGCGACGGAGGTCCAAACCAGCCCGGAAAAGCAACCAGCCACGCCAAACCTTACGCAAAACGACTAACCGCCTGGCACCAGCGCAAGCTGGGTTGCCTATACAACAGGTGCACTCCTTCTCTTCATCTACAAAAACACTTATACTGCAATTATCTATTTTTTTCCGCAGGAGTACAAGTCTGGGAGACTAGTCGAGACCATATTCCCTAAAGTATTCCAGAATTAGAGAAATATTGCGAAAAATTATTCAAGGCCTTCAAAACAATTAATTTTAAAAGAATATTTCCAGCTCAAAAAAGCAAAAGCCTAACTCGAACTCATGCACAATTTTTCTTTTCTTATTTTTTTTTAATGTCACATTCAAACAAATAAAGCATAACAACTCCGTTGTCTACCAGGATTTCGTGAAATCGTATTTTTTTCATTCAAACCGCCTGAAACTGATAATTCCGATACTGTGCCCAATGAGTTCTGTTGTTTCTTGGCTCTTGCTGTATGTTGTGCGTGGGCTTCTGGCTGAGCTTCTAGATTTCAAAGGTGGGAGTGATGTTCTGAATCGACTTGAGTCGACTGGAGGTGACGGGAGGTGACGGGAGGCGACTGGAGGTGACTAGAGTGGGACTGGAGTGACAGGAGGTGACTGGAGTAGGGCTGGAGTGACTGGAGATGACTGGAGGTGACTGGACGTGTGACTGGAGGTGACTGGAGGTGACTGGGGGTGACTGGAGGTGACTGGAGGTGATTGTAAAGATTGTAGGGACTGTAAACGGACTGGAATGATTGGAAGTGATTGTAATTTGATTATTTTTCCAAGTGTACAATGACTGGACTAAGTTGGGTACCCCTTGAGGTAATTGCTTGAAAGCAGCCGCATGCTTTATCAGGTGTAACTTTACTCCTTACTTTATTGACCAGTGATTCCTGAGCTTAGTGTCTAAAATTGTTTATTTGTTCTCAGGTGCACATCACACTAAGAGGAAGCCCCAATTCACCACTTCTCTTGGATCAAATTATGTTTGTCGCTAAAACAACTCATCCAACACTTGTATAAAATACTATAATATGTGTAGTCTACGAGGGGGAAACGACTAATGTAATCCGGCTGACAGCCGCTAGGTAATCCGGCAGGGTGTAATCCGGGGAATTCGAAGTAATCCGGTGTGATCCGGATAAATTTTGGGGTAATCCGGGGTAATCCGAGGAAAAAAGCACCGTTATCCGGAGGACACTCCAGAGGTAATCCGAGGTAATCCGGGGTAATCCGTAATCCGGCTGACACGAAAATTGACAGTCGTTTCCCCCTCGGTAGTCTATGTCTGGATCATTACAATTGAAGTGCTTGAGTATCACTCTCATTCTTTGTAGTATAAAGTGCTATTTCTTCGCATTCTAAAGTCAAGTCTAAAATTGAAAGCTCATCAGCACTTTTTCAAAAGTCTTTACAAATCTTATAATGTTGCATTGTTTAGCTGCCAGTTTCCAGATAGCTGTAATATTCCTACAGAAATGTATAGCTTTGTCCCTAGAGGATGAAACTGTTTAGGAATTGTGAGTGGATAATAAAGGTAATGTGCAACTAACTTCTGAACTGGGTCAAGCTCATTTTCGTATATTTTAGAACCTTAGGAAATTGATTATTCCCTGTTTTCTAGTCAACAAGTGTCGGTTTATACCACTTCAATGTCTTGTTTCTGATTTGGCAAACTTAAGTTGACTGTGATATAGTTAAAACGGAAAGTACTCTTTGTTGTATCTAATATTTCTGTCAAGGAATCACAAGTGATGTTTCATTTTCTGTGGCCATTGCCATCCTTTACTTTCCCGTCACTGATCCTCTTGGACCAATTATTTACATTGTAAAAGAATTCACTGTCCTTGTGCAAATTGCATGTTTCAGACCTTACCATCTTTGATTGAAACTAACTATCATTATTTTGTGATGACTATTTTTATGAGTCTTCTTCTGATGAGGATGTATTTTTTTGCATGTTTCAGACCTTACCATCTTTGATTGAAACTAATTATCATTATTTTGTGATGACTATTTTTATGAGTCTTCTTGTGATGAGGATGTATTTTTTTTTTTTTTTTTTTTTTTTTTTTTTGCAACAAGATCTCACCACTTATCTGGAAATCAGTGTCTGTTTTTGAGCAGAAATCTGATCAGTTCTCTGATTTGTTTCAATGTGTTTGTATATGTATATGATATAGGATGTATAAGGGGGAGTCTTCACATTTAATGCTCAATACAAGGAGGTTGTCATATTTTTATTTGATATAAAGTGATTGGTAAATCAGAAAAGTCTAAGCCAAAGTATTGTTCTATTAAAAACTAACAAGCTAGGCCCGCCCTTCCGCCAAACGTCGTTGCCAGCTCCGCTTCACTGCGCTGGCAACTCCGTTCGGCCGGGGGCAGCGTAGCTTGGCCTGCCGGCGGCGTTATGGACGGGCCTTATTTCTTTAAAAAGCGGGCCTTCGGCCCGATGATACTTTTCATTTATTTTTAGGCACGAAGTAGCCTTATGGTTTTGTCTCAGGATCCGATTTTTTTTATTAGCACGGCCCCTTACCTAAATCCTGATTTTTCTATAGGATTTTGATAAGATTTGGCAGAGAAGTAGAACTCGATCTCCTTAGTTCACTGCTGAAATGACAGACCAAAGTTGGTGGCCAATTTTGAGAAATTTCGATCTAAAATCTCTGTTTCTATGGTAATACTCGACTTGTCTCGGGAAAACAGCGTGGAAAGGGGAGCCGAGCCGAGTCGCCATTGTCGCGGCTGCTCGACCCCTCGGCGCGCCGCGCAGGGGATGAGGATCGGCGGGGCCGGGGACTTGTTGATTCTACTCATGCACAGTAGTTCAAAAAATAAAATTTCGAACGACATGTTAGAATAAAATTGTAAAAGCAGTGTTCGAATGCCCATTGCACAACGAGCCTACAGTTCAAAAATCAAACTGATCGGACGATTTTTACTGAGAGACTAACTTCTAAATCGTTTCAGATAGAAAGCTAAAATTTGGCATGTGACCCGCTGAGCTAGTGACCTTAAGATAAAAGAAATTCATGAACATGACCGTAAGGCTAGAATTTTTAAAGTAAATTTCCATATAAACCATCTTCTACCGAAGAATTTAGTGAAACAAAAACATTAATTAACTTCGTGCCTACCAGGATTTCCTGAAATCGTATTTTTTTTAATTTTATTTTATTTTCAGATGTCAATTACCAGTGCCGCCCACAATTTTTACATGTACCGATGCAAAGCCCTCGTTGTACAGACCTTTTTGGGCCAAAATGTACCTTTTTTAACAGCAACCCCTTTTCCCCCTATTTTTAAAAAATGGCCCTACTTCGCTAAATATCTCAAGTTCCTTACCAGATAAAATTCTGGCCGTCTCATATTCGGATTCCTCGCAAACAACTGCACAAGAAACATCACTAGGATTTTGCCCCTTTTGAGTTTAAGTGTGTGCTAAAATTAAAAAAACCCAAAATAACTAAAAATGGCCCTATTTCGCTAAATATCTCAAGTTCCTCACCAGGCCATTTTTGGTTATCTTGGGAGATTTAAATTTTTAGCACACACTTCAACTCAAAAGGGGCAAAATCCCAGTGATGTTTCTGGCACAGTCTTTTGCGAGAAATCCGAATATGAGACGGCAAGAATTTTATCTGGTGAGAAACTTGGGATATTCAGCGAAATAGGGCCACTTTTGGTTATTTTGGGGGATTAAAATTTTTAGCACACACTTAAACTCAAAAGGGGCAAAATCCCAAAGATGTTTCTGGTGCAGTTTTTTGCAAGGAATCCGAACTTGAGATGGCCAAAATTTTATCTGGTGAGGAACTTGAGATATTTAGCGGAATAGGGCAATTTTTAGGTATTTTGGTGGACTTTAATTTTTAGCGCACCCTTAAACTCAAAAGGGGCAAAATCAAAGTGATGTTTCTGGTGCAGTTTTATGCAAGGAATGCGAATATGAGACGGCTAGAATTTTATCTGGTGAGGAACTTGAGATATTTAGCGACATATGGCCATTTTTTAAAGTTATTTTGGGGGATTTAAATTTTTTAGCACATACTTAAACTCAAAAAGGGGCAAAATCCCAGTGATGTTTCTGGCACAGTTTTTTGCGAGGAATCCGAATATGAGACGGTCAGAATTTTATCTGGTGAGGAACTTGAGATATTTAGCGAAATAGTGCCATTTTCGGTTATTTTGGGGGAATTTTAATTTTTAGCACACACTTAAACTCAAAAGAGGCAAAATCCCAGTGATGTTTCTGGCACAGTTTTTTGCAAGGAATCCGAATATGAGACTGCCAGAATTTAATCTGGTGAGGAACTTGAGATATTTAGCGAAATAGGGCCATTTTTGGTTATTTTGGGGGATTTTAATTTTTAGAACACCCTTTAACTCAAAAGGACAAAATCCCAGGTATGGCTCTGGTGCAGTTTTTTGCGAGGAATCCGAATATGGGGCCGCCAGAATTCTATCTGGTGAGTAACTTCGGATTTTCCGTGAAATGGGGCCAGTTACGTGTTATTTGGCACTTTTTTGACGTTTTTGGCCCTTTGTGACCTTGTTTGATGCCTGCGAATTTTATTTTTGTGAAAGATACATCTTACAACATCCAAATCTACCATTTCCAATCATAAAATATTTTTTTCGCGTTTTTGCCTATTTTGTTACACTGTGCGCTCTGGAAATCCAAGTGTACGAATGTCGCACACTTGTAGGTGTGCGACGATTCATTCGTACACTTGGCCACTCAAACGTGTGAATATCCTAGGAAAATTCACACGTTTAGATGGCCAAGTGTACGAATGAATCCTCGCACACCAGTGTGCGACATTCACACACTTCGGTTTCCAGTGCGGCTCAGCGCTCAGCAGCTCAGCATGCATGCGCCGGCAGCGGCAGCACAGCTCAACAGCGAAGCGCATGAGTGCTGCGCGGTCAAAGGCAGGCACAAGGCACTCTGGCACCCCATAGTCTCTCCCTCTCCTATATTTATGAGTGTTTGATTTTTAGGCCCCCGTTAGGGGTGCCTATTGCTCACGCCCGTGAGTTTTTTAATCTGCTTGACGATGGCCCCTTATGGCCGCAACCGATCCTGTCGTGCCGATTTACAACAAATTTTAATCAAAAATAGTACAAAAAATTAGAAAATTTTTGAGATAGGTATGATGTCAAGCTGTCTATACGTTTTTGCATAAAATGAATTTGCATCCTCCGTTTCTATGGTAATTGATAGCCGAGCACCCTGTGCCGAGCCAATATTGACACCCTCCAAAATGCTCTGGCCAATAGAAATGTTTCGCGCGAAAATACAACCAATAAAAACGTCCGCCTGTTGCTTTGTACCTCGATATCCAAAAGTTTCACCGCACGGAGTGGTCACGTCAGAATCGTTGCAGATTCACGCCATGTAAAAGGTTCACCACCAGGAGACTTTCAAACGTGACCACTAGCTAGCCGCCCCGGCTCCTGATTGTTGGCTGGGACTGTAATTTCGCCGTGGGCGGGGCTTGTGACAAGACCGCCAACCTCAGAGTAAATCCTCAATTCATGTTTTCACTGAAAGATACAAATAGGACAACCCTTGTGTTCCGTGTTAATGTGTGGAGGCTTGCATCGTTGTTTACTAAAGGCCGGCAACATCATTTTACCTAGTTACTTAATCTAAAACTATCAAAATATATTTTGTGTTGGTTTGAGTGGACACCAAGCCGGCGTTGTTTATAGCTGGCACGCTCGGCGCCATGTTTGTGTCTTAAATATGAGGCGGATAAAATTCACGATTTGGGCTCTCACAGAGCGTTTTGACCAAATATTTTTAATTTCTATTTCATTTAATGGTAAGTGTGTGGCAAATGTGAAACTAGAACCCTTTAATTCTAGGCTGGAGGTTCGATTTAGTGGTTGTCATGGCGCGTTGTTGACAGCTGGCCCGCTCGGCGCCATGTTTGTGTTGGAAATGTGAGACGGATAAAATTCACGATTTGCCTCTGTGTCTGCCTCTGTGTTCCTTGTGAATGAGTAGTGGCTTCCATAACTGTGTGCTAAAGGCCTGCAACATAATTTAGCGTCGTCACCAAATTTAAAACTTGCCAAATATATTCTAGGTTGGTTTGAGGTGGGACGCCGTGTGGCGCCGTGTCGCCGGCCCCGCGCCGGCCTTCCCGGCCGGCTGCATATTGTCTAGCCTACGTATGCCCGTTCGCCCTGCGGCCAGGAGTGCCAGCGAGCCAAGCCGAATCGGCATTGTCGCCAGCTCGGGGCTTGGGTGCTCGGGCGCTCGGCCCCTCTGCCCCTCTGCCCCTCTGCGTGGCGCGCAGGGGAGGAAGGAGGACCGTGGTATATTCAGTTAGTTAACCAAAAAAGAAGAAAAAAAATAGCTCAATTTTTGGGACTTCTGTTTAGCGGATGAAATTCGTGATGTGATTCTCACTAATAGTTCTGACTTAAGTTCTTTCTTATTCTGTGGCTAGTTTTAAAACCTAGGGGGCCGTTTAACGCGTTAGCGTTAGAATTTTTGATTTTACGTTTCTTTTCTCTCTTCCTTTTCTTCCTTCTTCTCCCGTTTCTTCCTTTCTTTTTTCTCCTTTTTCCCTTCTCTTTCTCTTCCCTTCCTACCTCTTTTGTACCTTTTTCCTTTTTATACCGCGCGGACGAGGGCAGGCACCCCGGCACCCCCTAGTCTCTCCTATTTATGAGTGTTTTATGCCTCTTTTCTCTCTTCCTTTTCCTTCTCCTTTTCTCCCTTTCTTTCCTTTCCCTTTTCTTCCTTTCTGTTTTCTCCTTTCTATCCTTTCGCCCTTTCCTTTCTCTCCCTTTTCTCTATTGTACCTTTTATAGATTTGTACCGATTCGGCTGCATCGGTTGAACCATAGTTCCGGCGCCACTGTAAATTACTGCTTTGAATAACGGGCCTTCGGCCTGCTAACCTATTGTCGCCTCTCGCAGTCATAGAGTTCATTTTGGCCTTCGTTCTGATCATCCTTTTATTATTTTACAGATTATACCTGTTTATTTTTTACATACCAGCGTAGTGGGTTTGCCTATCCTTGGAGTTACGGCACCGTACGTGCAGATCGGGTAGGCAAACCCTCAACAGTAGTGTGTATTTGACTTGACAGAACACCGTGTTATTTAATATTACAAACGATTTTTAATATGTTCGTTTATCATGAGTATATACATGAACAAAGGAGTACATTTCCAGTAAGTGTGTACCATTTGAACGACATGCAAAGCTTTGGTAAGCGGAGAAAAAGTACTATAAATTACTTTGAAACGCACAGTAATTAAGGCGTGAAAATATTTGAGGTAGTGGTGTATCACCGTGACTGCAGCCCTCCCTTCTGCTTTGAAAAGCAGTGGTTATGTGTCTATTGGTTGCGCCTATATCATAATTTCTGTGATTAAAGAAATGACAGGATACCCAACATGACGCTTTCGGATATTTGGGTCTTCGATGTGGCTGTAGCCCCGAAACTGTAAGAGATGTAGCGAAACGGACGAAATTTTGGTCTTTATGATCGCAACATTACGCAAAACCCATGAAACGATACCCAACATGATGTTTTAGGATATTTAGGTCTTTTGTGTGGCTGTAGAGCCGAAACGGTAAGGGATAGAGCGAAACGGACGAAATTTTGGCCCAAAGCGTCACAAAATGACACAAAACCCATGACACGATACCCAACATGATGTTGTAGGATATTTGGGTCGTCGATTCGGCAGTAGCGCCGAAACGGTAAGAGGTAGAGCGAAACGGATGGAATTTTGGGCCACAGGATCCCAGTTCGTCGAGATACCCCTTAGGTAACAGTAAAAGTTTATGAAACAATTTTTTTTTTTTTTATTCCGTGAAAACTTTAATAATTTTTTTCAGTGCCTTCATGAGGGTTGGCAGGATTTGCAACAGGCGTTTCGGTGTCCAGGAGTGACCGTTAAGATACCCTTAAAATTTCAACTCTCTAGCTCATTTCCTTCGAGTGGAACAGACAGACAGACAGACACCAGATCGATTGCATAAGCCCGCTCTGAAGCTTTGTCAAAGCAGAAGGGCGGGCTAAAAACGCAATAAAGCAACGGTTTTTCAAAATCATGCCTCAGTAATCCATCCAAACCGTGCAAAGAAATTCCAAACATGAGGGAGGTACCTTGGGGGAGGTAACGTTGTTGCTTCATCCCTCGCCTTCCACCGATATTCCAGGAATTCTCCGGTTTAGGAAAAAAAAATATATATAAAAAAAACAGCAAAAGAAGATGGAGAAAAAAGCTTAAAAAATCTCCTAGTATTTGAAGAATATGGTATTGAGGGGAATGCCATATGCGATAGTAGCAAGCATAATTTCGAGGGGTCGCCAACTCGCCTGAGCCCTGTACGGACTATTATATATTATGGATATTATGAATATTATGGATATTATGGGTATTATGAAGTATTATACGGTATTATGGGTATTTTTAAGTATTATACGGTATTATGAGGTATTATGAGGTATTATGGTGGTATTATGAAGTATTATGGCGTCTTAATGAGGTTTTAAGGTATTATTATAACGTCCTATGATGGTTTTATGAATGTAATGGGGGAATTTTAAACCATAATACACGTTTAATAAAAGCTTGCACAATTATTTTAAAATTTGCTATTTATGTCTCCGAAATAAGCTCAGATTCACTCAAAGGCTGCTTAAGATGTTTACTTAGGAGAGTAATGGCGCTAGGCAGGCAGCTCGCAGTACATTTGTGCCAGAAGGGTGGCTGTGGCTACGACCTCTTCTTTGCTGCACTCTGTCCTCCCCGGTGCAAAACTCGACATCCGCTCGACGACGTTCGGCTTTCGGGTACACAGATTCGGTAACCACGCGCGTAGTATAGTGCGATGTGTCCTAACAACAAAGTCCTGTTGCGCGCTACCCGAATACAAAGTCTTAACTGCTACGATCCCCGAATACAAAGTGCTAAGTGCTGCGTTCCCCGAATACAAAGTCCTAACTCGCATTTTTGGTTGAATTATGTTTCTTACACCAATTTATTCAATAAAATACGCTGCTTCTTTTTTGTCTTGGATCAAATATTGGTATTTTGACCAGAAATGCCTTATTTCTTTGAAAAACGAAACGTCCGATCTCGCCACTGCAAGCCGCACTCCGAGCAACATAGTCCTATGTCGGTCGCACGGCGGCGCGGCGCGGCGCGGGGCTGGCGGCGCTGCGGCGGAGTGGGGAGGTCGACCGGCCCGGGAGGGGAATAGCGTTCGCGACGAAGTGAGACGGACGAGAGGGGACGATGACAGGGTTGTTAACGCTAACTAGCGCGTTAGCGGCGCTAACGGCGCTAACGTGGTTTTTCGTTAGCGCTAGCGTTAGCGCGCTAATGTTTCCGGCGGTTAGCGTTAGCGACTAGCGCCGCTAACGAGGTCCATTAGCGCGTTAGCGCCGCTAACGCTAAATAAATTAGCCAAACATCGAACCAAACACACTTTTCTCTTGCGCTTTGACGCAATTAACGCCAGAAAACGTCACCGACAGCCCTCCCTACCTCCACCTCCCCTTCCCCCCCCACACACACACACACTTCAGGGCTTGCCATCGGGTGCTATTATTGAAAGATTTTTTTCAGTTGTTGGTTTGTCATTCCGTGACATAAGAAATGTTCTTGGCGATAGCACACTCCAGAAGGAGCCCTGCTGGCCATCAACACGCGCTTTTAGCATCAGTAGTGTTAGCCTTTTTTTAGTTTTATCCAATATTGATATGGTAAATTTATTATTTATTTTTCGTTTCTCTTTGATGTCTACTAGTCTGTGTAAATATAAATACATTCTCAAAAGTATTAATGTTTTTAATGTTAAAATTTTCACATTTTCTCTAAAAGTGTAAGGAAGAACAACGCAAACGAGGTTTATAAAAATTAAAAAAAAAACATTAAAAAAAAAAAACATTAGCGCTAGCGGCGCTAAGTATTTTGATCAGCGCTAGCGCGCTAAACTTTTGGAGGGCCGTTAGCGTTAGCGCGCTAGCGCTAACGCCAGTCTACTTAGCGTTAGCGTTAGCGCGCTAACGATTTTCGTTAGCGTTAACAACCCTGGACGATGACGAGACGCCGGGTCGGGAAATTTTTGGTGGGGTCGCTTCGAGGTTCCTTGTGTCGCCTAGGGTCGCGGTTCGGCCGCCAGCCGGCCCCCAATACGTCATTTTCTGTGAGAAAATTCGGAAAAACCGCCAAGGAAGCCATTGACATTTATTCATTTAAAAATAAAATAAATAAAAAAAAGAAAAATATACTTCTTAAAAACAAAACTTTATTGTTTTTTTTTTTGAGCGAGGAGTCGCGAAAATTCTTATGTTGGGTCGTGAGCCTAAAAAGGTTGAGAACCGCTGGCCTAAACTATTTGTCTTAGAAGAGGTGCCTGTGAGGTAGGCCACCAAACTATCGTGTTATTGCGGTTGCCTGATCGGTAGACTGACAGGCGCCTGTTATTATTTTCAGAAAATACGTGTTTGCTTGATTCGGAACATTTTTCTCGAAATGGTGCTGGTGCTTGTATACACCAGTGAAGACTCTTGCGGATATGATTCAATAATTAGTTAAATACAATTTTTTTTTTCGCTCTCTGTGTTCGCTACGGCTAGACCTTTCACATAAACCTAGAATTAGCGTTCTAGGTACACTCTACGAATTGTGATCGGCAGTTAAACCTTCAAAGCACTTTATCTCGGCTCGCGGTACATGTGAGTTAGGACTTTGTATTCGGGGAACGCAGCACTTAGCACTTTGTATTCGGGGATCGTAGCAGTTAAGACTTTGTATTCGGGTAGCGCGCAACATAGGACTTTGTTGTTAGGACACATCGAGTGTGTGTTGCTAGAGCCGTCGGCATAGTGAGGACGTACGTCGACATCAATGTTATGTTAAAGACAGCTTAGGTGTTGTCCTCACATGCGTTTATTGTAGTGCACAGCGTTCACAGTGTAGTGAGCTTTGAAACAAACGAATAATTTAAGTTTAGAAGGTTCTCTTGAAACCAAATAATATATTGCTTTTGTCGGTTATGTTCGTTTCCACTACAAACAGCGGGAAACAGATTGGTTTCAAATTCGTTTCTACCAGTTATACGTAAAAATAAAATTTATCGATTTCTAGGAATGTTCCCTACTAAGAGTTGCGAAGAGGTTGCCTAATTGGGAGAGATGAAACGGGCGACACTCCAGCCAACCTGCAACCACTACACTGGAAACCCAAGTGTGTGAATGTCGCACACTTGTAGGTGTGCGAGGATTCATTCGCACACTTGGCCACTTAAACGTGTGAATTTTCCTAGGATATTCACACGTTTGAGTGGCCAAGTGCACGAATGAATCCTCGCACACCTACAAGTGTGCGATATTCGTACACTTGGATTTCCAGAGTATTCGCACACACTCAAGGCATCCTGCTCGCACCAGGTGCAGTGGAGGTATGCGAGGATGCGTAAGGACGCGCTGCACGTTTAAAGGCCAAGTAGGTTTAGTAGAAACAAGCAGGCCCGCCCTTCCGCCAAACGTCGTTGCCAGCTCCGCTTCGCTACGCAGGCAACTTCGTTCGGCCGGGGGCGTGCCTGCTTGGCCTGCCGGCGGCGTTCTTGTCGGGCCTGCGGCCCGACAAATAGGATACTCTATGTTCTGTAACAGAATCATAAACATCTCTGTTGCGGGCCTTCGGCCCGTTCCTTCGTGGTTTGGTTTTGAGAGGACCATCCCCTACAACTTCCTTTTTTTTTTTTTTTTTTTTGAACGAGAAGCCTATCAAGTTGTTGTAGAGAAACAGACCGGTCGTGGGTAAAAGCAACACATATGACTTGGTATTTTCAGTGATTGCTCGTTGAGAAATATTACTTTCGTAACCGTGTTGTTTGTTATGAGAACTAACACAGAAGCTCTATATTTACGACATCTTTGATTATTCTTCAATACCCAATTTCACCCTTTTCATGTAGTTGGAAGTAGAGATGTGCGAACATGTTCGGATTCGAACGAACACGAACGAACCGAATACGATGTTTGTTCGTTCGGAAACGAACATTAAATGTTCGGGCACGAACTGTTCGGAAAATATCGTCTCAGAGCGTTGCGCGCGCGCGCGCGCGCGCGTGTGTGTGTGTGTGTGTGTGTGTGTGTGTGTGTGTGTGTGTGTGTGTGTGTGTGTGTGTGTGTGTGTGTGTGTGTGTGTGTGTGTGTGTGTGTGTGGTCTTTACGAGGGTGAGGGTTATCGTTAAGCAATGGCTGCCGATAACTGGAACATCCCATCTTTACTTCAGCCTCAGGAAGAATGAATGTACAGTAACGATGCGTGCATCGCGACAGCAGCCCGCCCTTCTGCTTTGAAAATGTGAGATCACCGTGTAACACTCTGGAAATCCAAATGTGCGAATGTCGAACACTTGCAGATTCATTCAAACACTCAAACGTGAAAATACCCTATAAGAAACTTGACACGTTAGAGTGACCAAGTGCGCGAATGAATCCTCGCACACCTACAAGTGTGCGACATACACACACTTGGGTTTCTAGTGCAGTGAAGACTGGAAAGACAAGGGAAATTAAAACACCGCAAAATAAATGAATAAACTTCCTGTTCTGTAATGCAGTGTCTCCTTTTACTTAATATCGTGCAGCAGTGAAATGGGGCGATTTTGGGGTTTTCGTGAAAGTTCGAAGAATAAGTGCGGTGTTTCAAATAAATATTTTGGAAGGCGGTATTACAGTCCTAGCCAACAATAAGGAGCCTCAGCCATCAGCTACACTCTCAGACTTTTAAAAGACTATTTTCACTATAAAATGGTATTCATACGTGTATAATGAAATTTGTCTGCAAAGTTTACTTTTTTGTTGAGAGGGCTAATAAGCTCGTGAGAAAAAAGTCAGAGCTGTATAGGAAAATGTCATTTGAATAGACAGAAATGTTTATTCTATCGAAGTACAGTACTGTACTACCCTAAAATAAACATTTCTGTCCATACATTTAGTCATTTAAGTTTGTAGATCCTGACGTTTTAGATTCTTGCTAATTAGCCTGTTAACAAAAATGTATGATTTGTAGACAAATTTCATTGTCCGTAGACATTACACTGAAAGAAGTCCATTACAGATCTGAGCGTGTACAAGTGTGCGACATACATACGCTTGGGTTTCCAATGCAGTGGAGACTGGTAAGACACGGGATATCAAAACACTGCAAAATAAATGAATACATTTCCTGTTCTGCAATGCAGTGTCTCCTGTTACTTTATATTTTGCAACAATGAAATTGGGCGATTTTGGGGTTTTCGTGAAAGTTCGAAGAATAAGTGTGGTGTTTCAAATAAAATTTTTGGAAGGCGGTATATTGCAGTCCCAGCCAACAATCAGGAGCCTCAGCCATCAGCTAGTGGTTGCGTTTGAAAGTATCCTGGCGATGCATCCTCTTGCACGGCGCGAGGCTGCCACTGTTCAGACGTGACAAGTCCTAGCAAAAAAAAAAAAAAAAAAAAAAAAAAAAATTGAAAATCAAGGTTATTTTTTTTTAAAAAAGTATTCTTTGTGCCTAAAAAAAAGGTGGTCCTTTTCATTCGTTGGGAAAACTCTCGAGATTATTTTACAGGCAAAGCGACCCGGCTCGGTCTGGATGTTCCATCCACACTCGTAATTACCATAGAAAAGAAGGATGTAACTTACTTTTATGGAAATTTGGCCAAACAGCTTGACATCAGGCATATCTTTAAAAAATTATTAATTTTCGTAGTATTTTTCATTAGAGTTTTGTACGAATCGCTTGGGCACGATTGGCTGCGACCATGAAGGGCCATCGTCGAGACTAAAACAAAACTTTCTGGCGAAAGCAATAGGCACTCCTAGCGTGGGCCTAAAACATTCTGGTATTGTTTTTCTCCCGGCCGGGTCAATGCGGTCTGCTGGCTCGGGTTGTCATTGTCGTAGAAACACAGGATGCAAACGCCATGTTTTTCCAAAAATGAATTGATAGTTTGACAACGGACAAACCTCAACTTTTTTTTTCTAATTTTCTGCCAAATTTTTATCAGAATTTTGTGTGAATTGGCTCGACTGGTTCGGTTGCACCCATAATACACTGTTGAAAAATACCACGGTAATGCCTTCTGTTCGCGCCGTAAATTTGTTACCCGGTCCCAGACCGTAATTTTTCACTACGGTCTGAATCGCTTGGTACACTCCGTCCGTAGCCGCGAAATATGTTGAGGAAGTTCAATTGAGCACATTCCATCCACGATAAAGTACAGGCTGCACCGTAAGGATACGTTATTGTCGGACTGTACACGAAAACTGCGGTATAAACCTTTGGCATACCGTAACTCTCTACGGTATTTTTAACAGTGTAGGCCATAGTCAGGAATAAATACAAAATAAATAAATATATAAATAAATAAATAAATAAATAAATAAATAAATAAATAAATAAATAAATAAATAAATAAATAAATAACTTAAGGTGAGTGGGTAACCAGGTGGATGTAGGTGCCGAATTCAGTTAGGGTCTCAAAATACGCAATCTAGCCTAACCAAAACCAAAACCAACTAAAATTAACCTTGCCCTCAGGAGTGAATGTAAAGAAGCGGGCGGGTAGAGGTGCCGATCTTTGAGTGGGTCTCAAAATATGCTAACCGCCACGGTCTGCACGGTCTGCACTGGACACATGGTCAGCGAAAAGTACTATCACCGGAAGAGGGACCGGGGAGGCGACTGGTGGCTGCTCCCTACGTGTCAGTAGCAGCTCAGTTCAAGCAGAGAGAGGACGCGTGTGTCCAGTCCGTCAGTGTGACACCAAGGTGCATCCGTCTGTATCGGAAAGCGCTCCTTTAACTCTTATCGCGGCAACTGTCTGTATGTGTGGTGCGTGTGTTCAACTCTTCATCGTGACACCAAAGAGCATTTGCATGAGCGTGCTGTGTTAGTTCTAAATTTTTCATCGCGAAGGCAGGTCGCATCTGTCTGTGCGTGTAGTGCCGTTGTCCTGCAATACATCACTTCAGCAAGGAGCACCTGTCAGTGTGCGTAGTAAGTATTTTCTTTCTTGTTTTTGTTTTTGTTTGTGCAATAGCCGAATCCAAAACACCAGGATTCCTGTTTGTTCTATTGTCTGTTTAGTTAAGGGAGAGGGGGCACATAGTGACAGATTTCTTGTTTCCGGTTCTGTGTGCACAAATATGGGTACTGACCTAATTGTTTCACTCAAGAGCAAAGTTTGGCCTTAGTTTATTACGAAAAAAAATAATTCCACGTGATAGAAGCTCTTTAAAACGACGCTGAAAGCATGAAAGTAAAACCTGCATCTGTCACTATTTGCCTCTGGGTGGGGTAAATAGTGACAGCATAGGGGAACATAGTGACAATGGGCTTTCAGTGATAAAACGATTTTCCTGGGGTATATAAAATATGTCTCAAACGGTTCTGAAGTAGTTTGTTGGGCAGAGGAAAGCAATTTCTGCTTACTTCTTTCTTTTTTTGAAGCAGCTTCTGGTCCTACAGGCCGCAGCTGCACCGGGAGAAGCAACTTAACCTTCAATGTGTGTTACTGTGGTGGTTCAATAGGAACTTGAAGCACAGCCTGAGACCACCTCTTTTTCATCACGCCCCTGCGCGAGCTGCGCAAAAATCACGAGAACCCCCGCGCAAACTGGAAGAAAAGGCTCAAAAATGCGAAAAAAATATTTTATGACGGAAATCACCTTGGCTGGACTAGAACAACCTTAAAACACGCCCGTTCCAATTTTGGACTGCATATGACCGATAAACGAGGAGATAATTAGCAAAATATAGCAAAAACAGTGAAAAAGGGTTAAAAACCCATAAAAATCGGAATGTCCTTACCACGTACGATGTCAGCGAGGGCAGATGCGGATTCCCCATGAAAATTGGATGCAAGATCAAAAAAAAAGTCGTGGCGTTTTCAAAATTGGCCGTTTGGGAATCGAATAAGTACACCAAAACTGCCAAAACTCTTCAAAACTGGTAAAAAATCGACGAAATCGGCAATGTCCCCAGCCCGTAGGATGTCGGCGAGGGCAGATTCGGATTCCCCATTAAAATTGGATGCAAGATAAAAAAAAAGTCGTGGCGTTTTCAAAATTGGCCGTTTGGGAATCGAATAAGTACGCCAAAACTGCCAAAAATGTTTTGAATCGGTGAAAAATCGGGAAAAAACCTGTTTTGTCTATCTTTTACCAGTTATGAACTTTTTTGGTGGTTTTGGCGTACCTATTCGATTCCCAAACGGCCAATTTTGAAAACGCCACGACTTTTATTATTGATCTTGCATACAGTTTTCATGGGGAATCCGAATCTGTCCTCGCTGACATCCTACGGGCTAGGGACATTGCCAATTTTGTCGATTTTTTACCAGCTTTGAAGATTTTTGGCAGTCTTGGCGTAGTTATTCGATTCCCAAACGCCCAATTTTAAAAACGCTACGACTTTTATTTTCGATCTTGCATTTAATTTTCATGGGGAATCCGAATCTGCCCTCGCTGTCATCCTATGGGCTGCGGACATTGCCAATTTTATCGATTTTTTACCGGTTTTGAAGATTTTTGCCAGTTTTGGCGTACTTATTCGATTCCCAAACGGCCAATTTTAAAAACGCTACGACTTTTATTTTCGATCTTGCATTTAATTTTCATGGGGAATTCGAATCTGCCCTCGCTGTCATCCTACGGGCTGGGGACATTGCCGATTTTGTCGGTTTTTTACCGGTTTTGAAGATTTTTGCCAGTTTTGGCGTACTTATTTCGATTCCCAAACGGCCAATTTTGAAAACGCCACGACTTTTATTTTTGATCTTGCATCCAATTTTCATGAGGAATCTGAATCTGCCCTCGCCGACATCCTACGGGCTGGGAACATTGCTGATTTTGTCGATTTTTTACCAGTTTTGAAGATTTTTGGCAGTTTTGGCGTACTTATTCGATTCCCAAACGGCCAATTTTGTAAACGCCACGACTTTTATTATTGATCTTGCATCCAGTTTTCATGGGGAATCCGAATCTGTCCTCGCTGACATCCTACGGGCTAGGGACATTGCCAAATTTGTCGATTTTTTACCAGCTTTGAAGATTTTTGGCAGTTTTGGCGTAGTTATTCGATTCCCAAACGGCCAATTTTGAAAACGCCACGACTTTTATTTTTGACCTTGCATTTAATTTTCATGAGGAATCCGAATCTGCCCTCGCCGACATCCTACGGGGTGGGGACATTGCCGATTTTGTCGGTTTTTTACCAGTTTTGAAGATTTTTGGCAGTTTTGGCGTACTTATTCGATTCCCAAACGGCCAATTTTGAAAACGTTACGACTTTTATTTTTGATCTTGCATCCAATTTTCATGGGAAATCCGAATCTGCCCTCGCCGACATCGTACGTGGTAAGGACATTCCGATTTTCATGGGTTTTTAACCTTTTTTTCACTGTTTTTGCTATATTTTGCTAATTACCTCTTCGTTTATCGGTCATATGCAGTCCAGATTCCGAACGGGCGTGTATTATAGTTGTTCTAGTCCAGCCAAGGTGATTCCCGTCATAGAATATTTTTTCGCATTTTTGAGCATTTTGTCCCACTGTGCCGCGGTTCGACCCTTAATGAGAAATTCCCTATTTAGCGCACTTGCCACGCAAATTTCCTGCATGTGTAAAGGGTTTATCGTAAAGGCTAGTGCTGGAAGAGTCCCGCACCTTCCCCGCACATCTACAGTAAGATTTTTCCAAGATTTTCCCCATTTGCCAGGGCAAGAAAAGTCCGATAGCTGCCTTGGACATCTGCGCGTACAGGATTGTCTCCACACGTCAGTGCAGGCAAAGTCCTACACCTGTCTCGCACATCTGCTATACGCTGTCTTCCTAAAACTAAAGAAAGTTGTGTCGGAAATATTCTATTCAATGTATCTGTGAAAAAACTTCATAAACATTTGTGTGATTTGCCGATAAACATATTTTCAGTGTATTTCTGGGATAGTACATGTGAAGGCTTTAGTTTAATGATTTTAAAAACACAAAAAATACTCCACATTAAATCTTAAAATAGCATTTTGATGTTTAGCTGTCAGAAAAGCAAGGATCGACCAATAATTCACAGTGACATATTTTACTTCACTTCAAAAGCGTCGAGAAACTACTGTCACTGATTGCCCCAGAACGTTTGTCACTATGTGCCCCATGAGACGTCACTGTTAAAAAAGTTCTTTAAAATAAGGAAAGATTTTCTCTTATTTTTAAGAACATATTCACAAGTTATGAAATTTTATAAAAGTTTATCGAAATTAAGAACATTTTTGAAATATCAAATTAGGATTTAAAATATAGCAAGAAAGTTAATAAAATTAAGTAAATTTTATGTAAATGTCATAACAGCATTATTAGACTTACGATTGGAGCCGGTAGGTTCTGCGTTTCTCCGAGAGTGCATTTCAGTCCGAAAATAAAATCTTCTCGGATGCACATTTGTCGTGGTATTTCCAAGGAAATTCGAAATTAAATCAAAAATAGAAGAAATTATTTTGAAAATAATTTTAAATTATTTAAAAATTAATTAAAAATTATTTTTAAAATAATTTCCAAAGTCCTATCAAATGTACATCTGTGGCGTATTTTCCAAATAATTTCCGAAAATTAGAGAAAAATTATGGAAAATATTTAGAAAATAATTTTATAATTTCCGATTAATTTTCCTAGACCTCTAGCAATCAGAGTCTTCGCAAGACCGCGTGATAGCAGGAGGGAAATTTCCCGCGTCGAATGGGTTGCCTATCCACACGGGGCGAAGTGCAGTGCACCCAGCGTGAAGCATAAGTACAAAACCATCTACTGCAAACCGAAGTGTGTACTCGGTGCGCACATATTTGTGTGCACTTGCGAGCATACGCTTAGAGGTGTGTACCTGCTATAGCACACACTTATTCGTCGTCGGCGTGTACTTGCAAGAGTTGTTGAGGGCTTTAAGTGTGTACTATGGGAAGTACACACCTTTAGGTTTGCAAATACACACAAATCTGTGTGTACTAAGTACACACTTCGGTTTGCAGCGTACAATGACCCTGTAGAAAACCCGACAGACTAACTTAATGAGTCATGTCACTGGAGTGTGAACGCCAGGGTGTGCATTGAGTTGTGTGCGGCAAAATACCGATTCACGTGGAAGTGTGCGAAAACCTTAGTCACGTCCCAGCAGATGAGTAAAATCACTATCGGCTTATCTACTGTCACGTATACCTACTCGTATGGTGATGCAGCAATGTGCAGTTTTCGCTTTCTTGATCTTCCTACTTAAAATGACAGTACGGATCACCTACTCGCTCTTCTCTCTCAAAGGTAGAATAAAACTTTAGTGTTGTTGAAACCTACAGCCAGTCTAAATCACTTCCTAAAGAGAGACGATTTAAAACAGCCCTGAAGTAAAACTTGTATGATGAAGGGTTTGGCAGGCACCGGAATATCGTTCGAACACTCGGAGATCCCAGTGATAAGCATTCTAAAAGGTATTGAACACTACCGGGTGTCCCAGAGAACACACGGCAGCGATGCGGGTCTACCTACCCACTCCGGCCGTAAGGCGCCATAGCCCCTGCAGCTCTGGCGAGTATGCAATCCCGCAACACTGCCGTGTGTTCTCTGGGACTCCCGGTATGTCACATCTCAAAGTGTGTCCACTAAAAATACTCTGAATTACAGTGAAGCATTAATCCAACCTGTTGACGCAACTTCTCCATATTTTTTTCTTTCCTTTTTTTCTTTCTCCAAATGTGAAGCGATGTCTTAACTTTGTCCTGATTCAAGTTTTGCAGATGCAGCTAAGACGAAATTCTACGGGATCAGTGTAATGCTTTCCGCACAAATACTCTGGTGTGGTGATAAAATAAACGGGATAAATAGGCAATGACTGCATTGCTTCCTTTATTTAATTGACGAACAGTGCAGTAAAGTAGGAACACAATAACAACACAAAAGGAAATAACTCTTGAAATTTATTCGTTTGACAGTTTTTCACAGAACCAGCCCTTCAAGTTTCGACGTACGCGCCCACTCCGAGGACATCAAAGGTAGGATACGACAGAGCAAAACGCAGAGTTAAGAGTTTATTTTTTTAAAAAATAGCCCAGCGACAGACGGAATTCTTCAGTGAGTCAGAACTACGGCGAAGCAAGCAGATTAAGTAGAAGTTGTCCCCCCCCCCCCCTTATCGGGCTTGTTTTTTGTGTTTTCCCTCCTCCACAATTAAAACAATAATCGCTTTCTCGAGAGGTAGTGCAGGGCGACAACGGCACTTTTGAAAAAAGGGAGAAATTCCACAAATGCGTACTATAAAAAAGGAATTGTTAATGAAGGTGCCATACAATTAACTAGTAGAACTCAAAAAAAGGCAAACATAACACAGCAGGCAACCTCCCCGGAGCAGCCACCAGAGGTGTCCAGGCACCCTGGCGCAGACATCCAGAGGGGAGAGAGAAAGACCCGCGGCTTAGGGCCGAGCGTACAGTGCACCGAGCAGAGGGGCGATTCCAGGCAGGCGAAGGAATCTAGAGACAGCCCGAGGCTTAGGGCCAAGCTCGCACCCAACGGTGGCGACCTCTCTCGAGATCCGGGCTCTGTCCCTGCACCCTCGTCTGACCAATGCACTCGCGCGACATCAGAGACTCCTTGGGCGAGCCTGCAAGGAAACCTCCGACGTCCGGGTAGCCTCCCTTAAAAGCCAATAATTATGAAACGACCAAAAATAGCGCCTTTTTTTGGATGTTGCATAATTATTGACCTTAACGCTACAAATGGATTTAAGGGAAAAATCCACCAAACTGCCAAAACAAAGATACATTTTTTTAAAATCAAATCTAAAGATGCAAGTAAATGAACCACCTCGGAGCAGCCACCAGAGGTGTCCAGGCACCCTGGCGCAGACATCCAGAGGGGAGAGAGAAAGACCCGCGGCTTAGGGCCGAGCGTACAGTGCACCGAGCAGAGGGGCGATTCCAGGCAGGCAAAGGAATCTAGAGACAGCCCGAGGCTTAGGGCCAAGCTCGCACCCAACGGTGGCGACCTCTCTCGAGATCCGGGCTCTGTCCCTGCACCCTCGTCTGACCAGTGCACTCGCGCGACATCAGAGACTCCTTGGGCGAGCCTGCAAGGAAACCTCCGACATCCGGATAGCCTCCCTTAAACGCCAATAATTATGAAACGTCCAAAAATAGCGCCTTTTTTTGGATGTTGCATAATTATTGACCAGAGAACTAAACGCAAATAGTGAAGCAAACAGTAACAAGCACTTAGAGTGGATGGGCAATGAAGTGATGATTCGCAGTTTTCAAAACAAGGCTTGCTTTAAGCGATACTGATACTGATACACATACAAATGTGCCGCTCGTGGCACATTGCCATAATCATTGGCACTGGCAATGCTCGATGCAGAGGGATCGAGGAGTACGCATTTGTGGAGTGGGAAAGGGTGGAAAGAACTCGATATACGGTGATTGTCACACTACTGCCGCGAGAAGGCTGACGAAACGCTACCGACCGCTGTGTACGTGTTGTCTGGGTAGAGACCAAGTGCGCCGGGCGGAGAAAAAGAAATGCAAAACACCTAGGAAGAGGAGATGAACAGACGAACAGACAGGTAAGTCACTTGCCAGACGCCTGACATTCCGGCAACGCTTAGCATGGGTGCTGAACGGGCTGCCTACCTAGCGAGGGGCCAGGTGGCCGCCATCGACTGCCGATTCTCAGGAAGCGCAAGCTTGTTCCCCTGCAACAACAAGTCAAGAAGTCGAGTTATATGGTAGTGCTGTGATAAGTATGACATTAAAGCGGCTACATACAAATGTGTCAGAAAAGCGTTCGACTTGAAACTCATTTTCGCTTGGATAGAGGATGAAATAAACGTGACGAAACAACTTTCCACTAACGCTCTGACCACAGCTGCAAAGAGAGGAATGCATTAGAAAACAGCCACAGGAAAGAGGGAGGAAAAAAAAGAAAGAAAAAAAAACTCCACCAACCATCCCCGCACAGTTACGCCTTTAGCCCCAGAGAAAACTGTACTTTAAACACTAGACTTTCGATAAATAATATATTTCTACTAAAGGACACTCCCAATTAAACAGCTTATGAGAGAAGGGGTGGTCTGCCTGGCACAATGACTATACACAGATTCCCATGATTTTGTTTTCTCAAAAAATTCACTAGGACTGCAAGTGTAAATGCCAATCAGTTGAAACCTCTCCAGGAAAATGCGAAGACTAATGTCCCACGATGGCAGAGGTCCGGCACCGACTACCATTTAGAACAAAGCAAGTTCAGTTGGAAAATCGGTCGGGACAAAGTGAGCAAACTCATTACCAAGAGAGACACACTGTCGACACATGTAACCGGAGGGAACAGCTGCAGGGCACACTCACATCTCAGTTCAAATGAGTTTAAGACAACAGCTCGCCCTCCTGCTGGCCAGGCGAGTCTGATGTTTGGCAGTGGCAGTATTTTTCCAACTCACTCACTCACCCACTCACTCACTCACTCATGATAATCTGTCAACATATCTCAAAATAAGAACAGCACACAAAATAAGTGAGGGGTATTAAAGGCTGTCTCGATTGAAACAACTATCAGCATAATATTGCAGCGTCACTCCCCTATACAGCAAACAGAAAAGTACTCTGTTGGGCCTACAGTGTAAAACTACAAAAAATCACCGAGACTGCAAGTGTAAATGCCAATCAGTTGAAACCTCTCCAGGAAAATGTGAAGACTAATGTCCCACGATGGCAGAGGTCCGGCACCGACTACCATTTAGAACAAAGCAAGTTCAGTTGGAAAATCGGTCGGGACAAAGTGAGCAAACTCATTACCAAGAGAGACACACTGTCGACACATGTAACCGGAGGGAACAGCTGCAGGGCACACTCACATCTCAGTTCAAATGAGTTTAAGACAACAGCTCGCCCTCCTGCTGGCCAGGCGAGTCTGAGTCTTTCCTGGCATTAGCCTGTGATTGTAAAAATATCCACACACACACACACACACACACAAATACTAAGATGTATTCGTTCTTTGTTTTTTTTTTCAAAGAAATTTTTTTGAATTATTTCTAGGAATAGAAAAATTAGTTTCTGGCAAGAGCATTGAGACAGAAGCTCCATATTGTGGACCTAAGTCCTAAATATGTTCCTCCTATAAGGTTTCAAATCCCAAGCCAATACGTTAACTTTTTACTAATTTCAAAATTGACCAACTATGACTCTGATTACCAGTCAGAGTGAGTGCTAGAGGACATCATGTGGGTCTCAAGGCATAAAAAAGAGAGAAAAAAATCTTGTGAGTTAGGCTTGTGTGTTAGGCACTTTTAAGTATCTTATGGTCTGCAGACAACTGAATCCATTTTGAAACCAAAGAGAACAACACACTAGCTGGCTTTGTTTTCATGAACATCCAGCTCAATGCTCCCTAACTCTGAAGTTCTAAGATGATACCTATGTCATGGCAAAGCAAAGTTCCTTCAAGGGGTACTTATCTTTCATCCAAAGCAGTTATGTGATCGCAGATACTGGCAACCTTTTACGTGCAGATTTGTAGGTCCTGGAATGTATAAAAAAAATTTCACGATATTTAGTTTCTATCACTGTTTGTGAAGGGAGCAAGATTTGTGAAAGCAACCTGAATCTCACCTGGGGGAACAATTCACACTTCACGTAAAAAAATATTGCCATTGACATAATATGGGAAAAGAAGAGGAGGAAATGGCCTTCAAATCTTATTGCACAGCACTCTGCAGGAAAAAAAAAGAAAAATAGAAACGGGTATTGATTCCATCTTTATGTAAAACGTAACACAGTAAACAAAAATAGATAGGTAGATAGATAGATAGATAGATAAATAGATAGATAGATAGATAGATAGATAAATAGATGGAAAGAGAGATAGATAGATAGATAGATAGATAGATAGATAGATAGATAGATAGATAGATAGATAAATAGATGGATAGATAGATAGATAGATAGATAGATAGATAGATAGATAGATAGATAGATAGATAGATAGATAGATAGACAGAGAGACAGACAGGCAGGCAGGCAGGCAGGCAGGCAGGCAGGCAGGCAGACAGATAGATAAGGAGCGAGGTTCGGTGTGGCTACACAGCATGGCCCTGGTACTAAACGCTTGTGCAGCTGATTGGCTGTGCAAAAGCAGCAGAGGGGCGAGGGGGAGCCATAGCGATTCGGGGCAAGCCCATCAGCTCCCACGAAAAAGGACGCTAATGAGAAAGAAAGTACATGTACTAACTCCAGCAAGCACAGAGAAAAGCACAGCAATCACGCAGGAGCAAGCAAGTAAGGCCACAAGAACTAAACGCAAGCGTCCAGGAGGTACCGGGCCAGGCCAGTCCGGGCCGCGCCAAAAGTCCGTCCCACCCCACTGGCGAGGCGGATGCGAGGCGGGAATGCCCGGAAGGTGGACCATCGGCGAGCAGAGGTCGAGGCCAAGGCTCTCCCACAAAGCTGCACCACCGTGCGTCGGCCGCGGCGCGCGACGTATGCGCGGCCGAACTGAACACGAGCTTCTCTGACCATCCCGGTGATGGAGTGCCACGGCACTGCCCGAGAGGGTCATTCAGCTCGCAGCGGCCCATCGGGCCCGGCCCGGCCGTGGCGGCGGCCTGGAGGACGACACCGACGTTCTGCTCGCAGCAGCCCATCAGGCCCGGCCCGGCCCGACCGTGGCGGCGGCCTGGAGGACGACACCGACATTCAGCTCGCAGCAGCCCATCGGGCCCGGCCCGGCCCGGCCGTGGCGGCGGCCTGGAGGACGACACCGACATTCAGCTCGCAGCAGCCCATCGGGCCCGGCCCGGCCCGGCCGGGCCGTGGCGGCGGCCTGGAGGACGACACCGACATTCTGCTCGCAGCAGCCCATCGGGCCCGGCCCGGCCGTGGCGGCGGCCTGGAGGACGACACCGACGTTCTGCTCGCAGCAGCCCATCAGGCCCGGCCCGGCCCGACCGTGGCGGCGGCCTGGAGGACGACACCGACATTCAGCTCGCAGCAGCCCATCGGGCCCGGCCCGGCCGTGGCGGCGGCCTGGAGGACGACACCGACATTCAGCTCGCAGCAGCCCATCGGGCCCGGCCCGGCCCGGCCCGGCCCAGCCGTGGCGGCGGCCTGGAGGACGACACCGACATTCAGCTCGCAGCAGCCCATCGGGCCCGGCCCGGCCCGGCCCGGCCCAGCCGTGGCGGCGGCCTGGAGGACGACACCGACATTCAGCTCGCAGCAGCCCATCGGGCCCGGCCCGGCCCGGGCCGTGGCGGCGGCCTGGAGGACGACACCGACATTCTGCTCGCAGCAGCCCATCGGGCCCGGCCCGGCCCGGCCGTGGCGGCGGCCCGGAGGAGGACGGGCACGACCACGACCCAGGCGGGCTTGCCCCACCCTCAATAAAATAAATAAAAAAGACTTGTTGAAAAAAGTGAAAGTTTCTTACTTCCGAAATTTGAAGGGAATGCAGAGCTCCAGGGACTTCTGGTCTGTCACTTTAGTAGAAGCATTGTGCCCAGGAGAGATTCGCAGACAGCTGACGGGTAGCAAACCTAAAAAACAGAGTTGGACACAATAAAAATAACAAGAAAGAAAAAGGGAGCAGCACTAACAGCTTCCTTTGAAAGTAGAAGAAAATTGCAAAAAATGTCAAAAACTTTAAACCAGTCTCATGATAAATATTGCAAATTGACCACGGATGTCTAAATTTGAGAAATTAAAAGAGACACACAGAAAACAAGTTTGGCCATTTCACAGAAATCAACATGACACCATAATTACTTGTGGGAAAAAGAATGGACATTAAACCTCTTATGTACAAGACATATGGGTTATTAAAAGGCATAAATACTGCTCTCATACATTTCTCCCCCCCTTTCCCTGACCACTGACCGGCTACTACAGGTACAGGATTCCTCCAGAACACTTCACATAAATCACCTGTGAAGGTATGTAGTGAGAGCATAACGACCGCTTCTTTTAAAAGAAGAAACAAGATGCAAAGATGTTAATTAAAAGTAGAGGCGTAAACTAATGTCAAACATGTCTGATATTAAAACTTTTCACGTAAACTTTCAAATGTAACTGTATTCATAACGAGCACTGAGAATTGTGAACCGGATGAAGTTCATCCGGTTCATCTCTAAATGTACAAAAAATATATATAGAAAGCAATGTGATATTTCACTGGTGCTTTGATTAAGTTGCAAAAGTCCCCACGATGCCATTTACTTTCATGTAATGTGTTCTTGCACCAACTTATTTCCAGCACTAACTTCAGGTGAATATCTATTCATTTTTCTCCAAATACACACAACAAAATGATGATGTGTGTGACTTATATGGTCAGTATAATATTTGTGGGAAATAGTCACGTGACTTTTTCCCACAGATATTATGCAGACCGTATAAATCACACACATCATCGTATTTGGAGCTAGGCACTAGGTGGTGCAAGAAAACATAACACTAAAACCAATTGAATTCTAACATTCCAGTCACTTTGGGTAGAACACCCAAGCCAGGCCAAATATGAATTGCTTATTGAAATTTACTTTTCCCTGGCATCACCTTGTTATTTTAGAAACATCCACACACACTTCAAAATGAGTGTCATTTTGTAATTATTATTATTTGAACTGATACAAAAAGTAGTTTCCGGCAAGAGCAATGAGATGGAAGCTATTGTGGATTTCAGTCCTAAATACACTCCTGTTGTAAGTTTTCAAATCCCAAGCCAATACGTTACCCCTCTTTCAAAATTGAATTGCAACACTTGGGAGTCTGTCCTTATTAGATCAAAGGGCAACGAGCCAAGATGAAAAGGACCTTACAAGCAAATGTATTCAGCACGTTCTGCTGGAGAATACTACATCACTCTAGAAACCCAAGTGTGTGCATGGCACTCTCCATTTGGAGTCAACTACAAAGCACGCTTCAAAAAAGAGCATGCTTGCCAAGTACAAATAAGGGTGCTCGTATAATGTTGCTTCACTGCACTTGATTCTCATTTATTATTCTATAAGCCACTGAAAGTGAAACATCAAGGGCATGAAGAATCTCTTTTTAAATCAATTTGCTATTTGATCCATGGTATATGAATATTTTCTGAGGCTCTAACCCCGTCCCAATATCATTTCCAAATTGTTGGTAAAAGAAGGTTAAAGAAGTTTTAAAGTCCAATTTCAAAGTATGTACTGAATGTATAGCACAAACTAACTGTGGAGGGCATGTCCCAAACTGCTTTGCTTGTTATTTAAATAGACTTTAATGTCTAGGTCAAATTAAACTCTTGAGGACCCCGTCCCAATTATTTTACAGGCGAAGACATTCTGAGAGCACTCTAATTGTGAATGATGTAAAATAATTAATCAAGGCAGCCATTTAAATCAATCAGATTATTTGTTCACTTTTATGAGAGATGGCCAAGATACTTGGTCTGCGTTACTGTGCCAAAGGGCCCACTATTAGAAAATACCAAGGTGAATTGTAACGGGGAGTTCAATTAATTCGCTACCTGGTATGAACCGTTGCAGTCCAAACAATCCTAGTGTTGGAACGTACAACTCTTGCTTTTTGACCTTTCAAAAACTTACTTTATAAAAACTACCTAACAGTCATTTCATCTGAAAAAGATATCTTTATGAGCTTCACAAAATACAAACTCACCGTAGCCAGAGTGCTGCTTATCTCCATAACGCTTTCCATGACACCGCAACCTCTGGAGTAGGAACTTGATGTCTTATGAACCCTTAAAAGAAAGCAAATTGCTATTAATATATAAATATTCTGATAAGGATAAATGCTTCTTGAAAACCATGTTAACTGTGAAATATATCTGAAGGAACAGCTCACCATTCAAGTTTTAAAAAATAAAAAATTAAAAAACAAAATCTTGTGCCTTTCCTTTAAAGGACTCTTCTTACTTTCAGAACATAAAGATCACATCTTCTTCCAAACTCAAATCTCATGACCAGGCAAGAAAACTGCCATCAGCTTCAAAAGGTGTAAGATCCTAGCAGAAACAAAATGAACACAAATGAGTGCTTCCACTCCCCAAATAATTTGCAGCATTATCATGTAGAAAAATAAGTCACTTACCCCCAACAAAGTCCACAGTGTCATTCCATTACAAATATAACTAATCTCTTTCTGGATTTCTTAGAAAAGTTCCAGTTATCAAGAAAAATCACAAGACATAAACATTCTCAGGCTGGGGGCAAAATATTTTGATTACTTTGATTGACATAGAGTGAAAGAAACTGAAATCTATAAAATAGTACTGACAGACAAACCACTACTCACAGCACTGCAAGAGAGGACTAACAGCATTGCTGGTTCTGACTCACACCCTTTCCTCCAGACATTCACTCAACTCAGACCTCAACTTCCAGAAGAGTATTTGCAACTCACAGTCTGATAGTGCACACCTGTCAGTGACATTTAATTTTTCATCCTCCCTATGATGAAACATGCTATCATAAATATTCTCATACTTTCAAGTGCATAATCAAAGAAATACCTTTGCAGTTTGAGGCTCGCACACTGCAAATTCTTTGTAAAGTTAGGTTTCCACAGGACTTCAAGGGGCGTTACAAAGTTCAGGCCAAATGTGAGGGTTCCGTTACATTGAAAGTCTTATCAGTCCAAGATCTTGCACCTCAACACCAGGGTGAATGACCGGATATATTTCTTAGAATTAGAATCAAGTGCACTGAAAAGAACAACAGAATAGGAAACAAAGCTCCATTTTTTTATTCTTCCCATCCCAACACAATAACCATCGACTAAAATGAGAGCAAGACAGACTTACCATTCGATGGTTCTTCTTCTTCGCATCAACAAATCCCATCTCCAGGTATGCCGATAAAACTTTCATGGGGTGATCACTTCAAGCAGCACTGCAAAACAGAAACAGTAACATTTTCCATTCACCTCCAAGTGACTACCATCACCTCTCTTCTACAGTCCAATATACTTGGAAAGTACACACTTCAGATGAAGTCACAATACCAGTAAAATATCATACCTGACAACATGTCAATAGTAACGTTTCAAACAACAAACAGCCCTGTGAGGTAGCTCCTGGAGAACAGGGTTAGGAGCGTGTCATTGCTACACCTGTGTAGCCTGCAGTCTTCTCACTCATCACAAAGCAGACCAGCTTCAGCCCACACTTTCCGCAAACAACTACATACTGGTGCCTCACCCTGAAAATATTCGTGTAAAGATGACATCAACGAGCGGCTCCAACTTCAACATAATGCATGAACAAAAAAAACTTGAATAGTAAAAGGAAAACCACTCACCGATATTCGCCTCTGATCCATTACTCAGATCCAATCCAGAAATCATCCTCCCTCAGAAGCGAATGAGACAAGGAATTGGCTTGACCACCTCGCACTGTCAAACAACACCTGCCACAAACAGCAAACGTTATTGCCTCAATTTACAACTCACTCAGCACGAATTGATGTCCACGAAAAAAATTTGCAAGAATTGCACACCAGAGAAACACTAGCTTCACAACAATTCTTCATGAGAACCTGTGAACCATACAGAAAGTGCAACATTGCCCAATCAAAACACCGTCAAGAAATGACAATCAGAGCGAAGCGTTAAGACGAAATTTTTCCACTCAAAAAACAACTCAAATGTTGGCTTCGAATTGATCACACGAGAGGAATGATCGAGTTAAAAGAGAACCTCAGCCTAATACCGTGAGGTTAGGTTGCCCGTCCCAAACAAATACAAACCTACCGTCACGCAAACATCGAACCGTCGTAAAAATTACATCCACACCACAAACAATACTCACCTCAACGATGAACACACCAGACCCGTTCATTCCACGGCCAGAAACTCCGATTTTCATCTCGAAAAGTCGTTGAGCAGTCACTTGGCGCCTGCCCACTCCGGCTGCCGGAACGGACTTGCTCCAACGGCTCCCGTTGTCTCCCACCGCTCCGCGACATGAACATCACTCACTCAATGGCAGACAGACATCAACTTTTAAATCACCACGATACACTAAATTTATGTACAATGTTCAGCAGCCGCAATTTCAAATCACATCGGTGTCGGGATGCACCGGGAGGGGAGGGGAGGGGAGGGGAGAGGGGAAGGGATGGGAGATGGAGGGGAGAAGGTCGGGTGGAGGGGGGAGGGGGAAGGGCGCGCACATTCGGTTCGTCTGTGTGGTCGGTGTATCCTTCGGCCTTCCCCTCCGATTGCCCTGCCCCTTCCTTCACTCTTCCTTCCAGGCCCTTACCCGGAAAATGATACGAAGACGGAGGGCCTTGCTGCTCCAAAGACTCCACTTAAAAACGGTAGTTGAATCGAAGTGAAAATATTGTCGTGCCGATATTAATTTCTCAGTTGCTACTCACGAAGAAAATGCCCACGTTACGAATACTTTTGGACGTTCTGGGTGAAGGTGTCCAACATAATTTTCCTTACCTATATTTTTTTAAAATTTTTCAATTAGTTTTTGTAGGTGTTTTTATAATGAACTC
This sequence comes from Frankliniella fusca, assembly GCA_029379305.1. NCBI lineage: Eukaryota > Metazoa > Arthropoda > Insecta > Thysanoptera > Thripidae > Frankliniella > Frankliniella fusca. The sequence goes on along the minus strand of JAHWGI010000886.1, from coordinate 14,199 downwards.
TGTGAATTTTTTTCAGGGCCTACTGCTTCTCTTCGGGAAAGAGTAAAAAAAAAGGAAAAGAAAAGGTTGGTTTTCATTTACCCTCTTACAGCGGAGATCAGACTTTTTGAACTAATTTTCTTTTTTTGTCGCTATGAAACGTATGATGTGAACGTTTTTCTGCTTTAAAGGTTCAATTTTTAGAAGGCACAGGTATCTGACCCGCCGAAATGCCTACCCCTCGACTGCTCTGCCAGTTGGTCAGTTAGCATCCGTCTCCCAGTCGTGCCGGATCAGCGCGCGCTCCCGCCCCCGCACCATGGAGCCGGAGCCCATGAGGGAGGTGCTCGTGGGGCAGCACGACGGCACCGTGTGGTCTAGGAGTGATGGCCGCTGGTACCATCGTCGAGGCCAAAACGCCGACGGGACCTACTCCTTCAAGTGCCATAAGCGGGCCTGTAATGGCAGGGTCAGGGCCGATGCAGATGGCAGACATGTCAGGACATTGACGCCTCACAACCCGACCTGTGTTCCTGATCACTTCTACCTGACCTTTCGGACCTACCTTAGCGAGATCCACCTGCGCTGCGCCGACATTCCACTGCGTATGGTGCATCACACAGTGGGCCAGCTTGTGCATAGGTGAGTCCGTGGTACCTCGTCCTGTCGGGACCCGCATCAGGGGCGGCTCCAGACCTATCTCGTGGCAAGAGGGGTGTCTGTGCGTGTGTCTGTCTGTGCAGGGTTGACACAAATTTTAATTTTGAATTTCTCCTGATCTCGTACCCCTCTTTTTTTTTAATTACCCCGACTTTAAAGTACCTCATATCGGTTCGATCAATCAAACGCGATCGAAGCGAGCGATTTTTTTTTACAAAGCAGCAAAAAGGGACCATTTTGCGATAAGCTTCTGACTTTTGTCACGCGTAAATCGCAGTGTTTTTCTTGACATCGGGCAATATCACGGGCTCAGTCAAATATGTAATTTAATCCCAGAGCTTTGATTCAAATTTTCGATAAGGTTTCCCCGATATTTAGCCCCCTTTCTCTTCGAATTTTCCTGACTTTTGAGTACTGCATATCGATTCGATCAATGTAATGCGATCGAAGCGGGCGGATTTTTTAAAAATTAAAGTGGCAAAAACTGACGCAATATTTTTCAAACAAAGTACAAACTGACTAATTTTCGATAAGCTTCTGACTTTTATCACCCCAATCGCAGTGCTTTTGTTAACATCAGGCAAAATCATAGGCACGGTCAAACCTGTGATTTTTCCCCTGAGTTATTTTTTTTAATACCGTAAGTTTTCCCTGATTTTCCACATCGCTTACGGATTCCCGGAGTCTTTCAGGTTTTCGAGGGCTTCCAGAGTTAGTTGTGTGGCAGCCCTTTTGTGTATAAGCGCGCGCGTAGGCCAGCCGTGAAGTCGGATCCTGGGCGGCACATAGTGTCCGTCGCAAATGTAACTGTAGCGTTGTACTCGTGAAAGGAAAGAAGATCCTAACTACCTTTGGTCACTCGCGTATGCTTGCATTTCATGCGTTCAGCGTTCAGTAGTAGGTGCATAATCCCGAGATTAATCCTTTATTTTCAGTTAACCTAATCAGTTTTCGATTGTAAGGAACACCGAAACTAGAGGCTAGAACCAAAGTACGGCGTCGACGCCCCTCGGCTTGGCCCGAAGGGGGCGTCGCCCCTCCACCTCCCCTCTCCCTGAATCCGCCCCTCGGCCCCGGGCCCGCAGGCGTAGGGGTTTTCACTCGAGATTTTCGTGTACACAGTATTTCATAATTCAGTACTACGCGTATTACGCGCATTACGGGTATTGCGTTGGTATTACGCGTATTACGTTGGTATTACGGTGGTATTACGAAGTACTACGGCGGTATAAAAGTTACAAACACCTGTGAAGTAGGCAACCTATCGTGCGCAGGTGTTTCGCGGGCTTGCCAGCCTTCAGTTGACCCAAGAGGAGGGGACTGTAGACAGTGGCCCAGGTCAAGCAAGAGAGGCTAAGCCCCGCCCCCCGCCCCCCGCCACTCCTTGAAATTGCAGCTCGTGCTGTGCATCCCATGACCACGATGACCACCAGCAGGCTGCTGCTCTGGCCTCGATGCGGCCACGGGTACGGAAAGCGGCGGGGTGCGGTGGCGCTCCCGCCTGTGCTGGTTGCGGGCGCGGGTCCTCCTGCCCACACACCCTGCCAAACACCTTCTGTGGGGCGGACGACTCAGCGTTGATATAGGGGTGCCATTAGCTGCTGATTACAGAGTACAGTCGGTGTACTTTCGGAACAGTTGTTTTGTGGTTTTGACGTGATGGTTTGAAGCTACATTATACGTGTATTACGTGCATTACAACTTTATTACGGGACACTCTGTACACAGTGTTACACTGTAAACTGGTTGGCGTCTAAAGACGCCAAATACTGGAGTCGTCCGACGCCAAATTTTGGCATTTTGAGCCGAAAAACGTTAATATTTGGCGTCGAACGATTCCAATATTCGGCGTATTTCATGAACGCCAGAAATTTGGCATCTTTCGACGCCAACCAGTTTACAGTGCACGCAAGTGAAAAACCCCTCGCCCGCAGGCGCGTATCCACGGGGAGTCCGGACCCCCATTACGGACCCCTTCGGAGTCCGTATTTTTGGGATGTTAGTAGGATTAAATGTCCGGCGAGGTGAGAAAGATGAGCCGAGGGAGGGGCGGTGGGAACGACGGTGAGTACGGGTCACCAGGCTGTTAGGCATGGGCAGTGTCTAGAGACTCGTCGTTTTATCTTACCCCCCTCCCCCTTCCTGAAAAAAAAATGGGCACAAGGCAGGGCCCATCGGCAAAATGTTCAAAATTCTATTCAATGTGTATATGCTCACTTTCTAAAACTATTAATTCATAATGAAAGAATTCCCTCTGGAATTTATTGTTTGTCTTGCTTTCACATGTGATTCAACACCAAAAAATGTGGGAGTTGGGATGAAGGGGGTGGGCGATGGGGGAGAGAGAGAAAAGGCGAAAAGGTCCGAATCATCCTTCTGCCGATCGGGCCCTCTTCATGGTCTCAGACCGCCACGGTGTGTGCGCATCCCGTAAAATATCCAGATTGTAGTCCGGAGCTGACTACAGCATAACATACATGTAATTGAAAAACTAAGTACCGAGGACACATCACGGCGCCACACTGGAAACCCAAGTGTGTGAATGTCGCACACATGTAGGTGTGCGAGGATTCATTCGTGAACTTGGCAACTTAAACGTGTGAATTTTCCTAGGATATTCACACGTTTGAGTGGTCAAGTGTACGAATGAATCCTCGCACACCTACAAGTGTGCGACATTCACACACTTGGATCTTTAGAGCACCGTTCCCTGCTTTTCGTGCACAATGGCTCCGTACTCGGCAGTTCGTCTCAAGTTTCCGAGATTTACACTCAAGAAATCCAAATGTGCGAATTTCGCAAAGTATTCGAGAAAAATTCACATACCTGGCCAGTTGTAAGAAAGTAGCCTCGCACAGAGGTGAGGTGGCCAACTACGCAACCACCAGTAAGGAACGGTAATTTAGCAAAGGCTGTTGCGCTTTCCACGTTGAGGTCACTGGTGGCAACAGCCTTGTAAGAAGCGAGGTTTGCGCTGTTTCCACCCTCCTTTCACCTGTCCAAAGAGGGGTTAGCTCGCATAGCTGCAGGTGTCTACGAGGCGGGGTGGTGCTTCAGAGCAGCAGGTAGCCCACAATGATAAGATTTTGCAGTGAGTTTCACTGTCAGCTACATTGAACCCTACAGCACTATAGTTAACAGTAAACTCTCTCTCTCTCTCTCTCTCTCTCTCTCTCTCTCTCTCTCTCTCTCTCTCTCTCTCTCTCTCTCTCTCTCTCTCTGTCCCCCTCCCTCACGAGCTCCCTCCCTCTGTGTCTTTATCTGTGTGTATTTCTGTCTCTCTCCCCCCTCCCTCTCTCAACCCCACTCCTCTCTCATATTCTCTTCCTCTCTCATTGACTCCCACCACCCCCTCTTCTTTCGTTTCCCTAAATCATTTTAAGGGCTAAGGGTCTTCCCTCCCTATTCGCAAATTGTAATCTCTTAGCTCGCCTGTGAGGTAGGCAACATTTTGCATGTGGTGCACGTGTGTACTGCGGAGTGGGCTACCCGGGGACTTGCAGGCGCACACCTTTTCTAAAGCTAAATATGGATCGGAGAGAAAAGTAGAGGTACTTTGTCAATTACCCTTAAGTTGGGCAGCCTTGTCCTAGAGCCTCAGGCGCAGGGCAGTGTGAGAAGGGGATGGGAGTGATCGGGCCAAGCGCCGATAGTACAAATAGCTGCAGCAAGCAGCAGAGGCAAGGAGGGTCATGATGCGGTGACAGCAACTAAACTCAAGGAACCTGAGGAACCATCTTACCATGCAAGATTACACTGATAAACCAAGTGTGCAACTGCTCAACTCTTGGAAGTGTGCAGCTTCCAGTCTAACTCGTACAAGTGTAAGACTCGGCAGTTGTGCAATTGCAAGTAACAAAACTCGCCAGTTGCACACTTGTAAGTATTCAACTGGCGAGCCTAACACTTGCAAGTGTTCAACTGTCGAGTTGAACACTTACAAGTGTGCAACTGGCGAGTTTAACACTTGCAATTGCAGCACAACTGCTGAGTTTTACATTAGTACGTGTTAGACTGGAAGATGCACACTTACAAGTAGTGTTGAGCAGTTGCACACTTGCTTTAACAGTGTACGTAGACAGGATGAATCTGGTGGGTCAATTCGGTCAGAATTCTAGGGTGGTTGGAGTGAGAATGCAAAGACGATCATTTATCATCCATACAGTAGTGGGCGTGAACGTCAAAAACATTAAATAGTTACACGCTAAGCAGCGTCTGAAATTTTGAGAGGAAAGGAAAATTTTTTTAGGAACTGCCTGATCTTCGGGATTCTCAGATTTTGAGGAAGTCCCCGTAAAAATTTAGGGAATGTCCTCATCATTAAGGTAGAAAACATCCTCAAAATCCGATGAAAGTCGGGTTTTTTTTTCAATGTTTTCCCTTTTGCCTTAAAAAATCAGACACCGTGGACGGATGTGTGGTGCCTTCTGATGACGTAGGCAGCAAAACGCGCGCGTGTGCAGTGCGGGAAGCCTGCAGTACGGCGCTATGAGTCAAAAATTAACCAGACGCGCGAAGAGTCAGGTCCATCCCACGAACGCTCGGCTACGGTTGCAGATATTAGTTTGAATATATACTAACAGTATGAACACACACTCCTCAAAGCTTACGGTGAATTTCACTGTAAGCTTTTAAGAGTGCACGCGCGCGGGTCGACCGCGCCCCCGGGGTTGGAGGAGGAGAGAGAGGGAAGGGAGGGGTGGGAGGGGGGGGGGCTAGCTACGTCATCGAGGCGTGACGCACGACGACCAGTATACTTACTAATAGTTACTTAAAAATGTGATTTTAATTTAAGTATCATCTGCTAAAAATTTTAAAATTTAATTTTGAACTGTGCATCGTCTTCTTTTTGTCAGGGCTCCTGAGGGTATTCGCGGGCGACTGGACGCCGATCGGGTGCGGCGTGCGGTCTTGGACAGGCGTCGCGCTGACAAGCCACCACCGCCGAGGACCATCGAGGAGATGGACAGGGTGCTGCGGAGCCCGCAGTACGAGCACCTTGGCCGGTCAAGGGATGGGGAGCAGGCCCTGTATGATGGAATGCTGGGACCACCAGGGGCCAGAGTGCTGCTGTGGGTGTTCCGAAACGTCCTGGCGTTCATCAGCGCCGACTACCCACTCTTCAGTGATGCCACCTTTGACATCGTGCCTGCTCTCCCCATCGGCCTACACCAACTGTTTGTTGTCGTGACGACGTACTTAGACCACGTGAGGCATCATTGTCATTCTCAGATATAGGTTTTCTGTGTTGATTTTCGTTGTACGGACGTTATGCACACTCCTTCTCAGACTTTTAATAGACTATAGTGGAAATGTACTCTGATAATGAAAGAGTGTAATATGTATACACTGATTAATCAGTGTACATTGGAAGCATACCGATGTACACTGATAAATCAGCAAGCATTCCAATGAACACTCTTCCATTATCAGAGTAAGTGTATGAATGTCGTACACTTGGAAGTGAACGAATATCGTTCGCTCAATTGCAAGTGTGCGAATAGATATTCACACACTTGGAACTGTACGAATGGCTATTCGTACACCCGAGAAAAGCAAGGTGAGAAACCCGTTTCGCACGCTTGGAAGTGTAGGAACATCCATTCGCACACTTCCAAGTGAACGAATATCCATTCAAACACTTCTAGGTGTGTGAACGAATTCGCTCACTTCCAGGAGTACGACATTCGTACACCTAGATTTCCAGTGTATTTTAATTAAAAAGTACTTGATCCTTTTGTGTGTAATGAAATTTGTCTGCGAAGTTTACTTTTTTTTTCTGATCGTAGAAACTTGATATTTGGAGGACAGATGGTCGAAAGTGTTGTTGAAACGTTCCCTAAGCCGTAAAAATCAAATCCATCCCCTATCTATTATTGTTTCCGCTCCTAGCGTTAAACACTGTCGCGCGGCTCTCGCGGCCGACACGTTGATCGCAGGGGATAGAGGGTTCGCACCCTGTGCGAAAGGTTGGTTGGGCGCTCCTCCTACGCGCACCTGAGCGGATGCTGTGCCGCTTCTGGTTGAGGAGAGCCAGGGGTGCAAAGTAACGGGTTGAAATTTACACGATTTCGCGTTTCTTGTTTCCTGGAAGGTCACGGATGGACCGAATCACTCCAAATTTGGGGTGGAGATGCCTGAGGGGCTCACGCATCAGACTGTGACAGCAGCGAACAGCCGTCGGCCCTCCATCCCCTGCGCGGGGAGTTAGGAGTTGTAACCATGTTGTGACTCGGCTGGAGTCAATCCAGACAGCTAAAACCAACTGCGCAACGTAATTTTTGTCCACTTTTTGTACGTTTTTGGTGACTTTCTTGAAAAAAAAACAAGAATGAGGATGCCAGTATTTGCGGGCTGGACAGCCCCTTGAGGGTGAGCCGGAAGTAAAAACACTGAAAACACATTTGTCGTGTCCAGGGGACCTCTTACTACCGCCCTCAACCATGGAAAAAAAATCGAAAAAACACACTCCTAAATATGGGTGGTTTTTGGTTGCTCTTGAACGGTTCGTCGCTCGGGGATGGCAACGGTTCCAATGAAAAGAGGATTCCCGAATGAGTCGGTCCAAAAATTTGTAAACCTCTGCGACAAATGGAAAGGCACTTTTGCCCCGGCGAAATTCTCATAAATTGACTGTGTTTTCCGCTAGGGGTTGAAAAAAATTAAAGGGGGTGGATTTGACGGCCAAGTGTATTTCAACCATATGTCAGTGCGAGCGCATCTAGGCAAGCTACTACCGAGTTCGTTACCGTCCTGTGCAGTGTCGCACACTATTCGTATCTCCTGATCAAGCCACCCTGCAATTAATTACGTTGTGCAAGTGTTAACGCAATGATGACTAAAAACTTAGTTTACACGTGCCTACACAATTAAGAGTTGCGTGCTTATGACGTGAAATAATAATCGACTTTTCTTGTCCTTGTCGATCATGCGCAGGTCATACCAGTGGCGTACGCTTTGATGATGAGGAAGGACGAGCCCTCGTACACCCACATCATCAGGCGCCTCCAGGAGCTGGGACTTAGCGCTCTGGCTGTCACCACTGACTACGAGCTGGCCCAAATGAATGCTTGGCGTACAGTGTTCGGAGCGGGGCATCCAGGCGTGGCGTTCCAAATCAGCGGCTGCTTGGTCCACCATACACGTGCCGTCTGGGGCTCGGTGGGTCGTCTAGCCTTGCGACCTCTAGTAGAAGCCAACAGAGACGCAAGGTAATCATATACAGTTTAGTGCATGCATAGGAGCCGTATTTTTATGTACAGGTATATTGTCCCCCTTACGAGCGTAGGGCCTTGTGGCCCCGAGCGAGTATGCAACACGCCCACGTCTATAAGCGGCACAGCAGATGTACATGAAAAGACGACATACATGCACATTAATGGTTACACACTTTGTTGTGCACACACTCTAAAAGATGACTGTTGGAAAACAACACTTTCAGTGACAACCGTGCTGTTGACACACAGTGATGCTGTTCGAGAACAACATAAGTTGTCAAGGAACAGGCATGTTTGTTTTTAATTCAAAACAGGAAATTTTCTGTTCCTGAACAGCTTTTGCTTTTCCTGCACAAGTTGCGCTGTTTCTGTACAACTTTTGCTGTTATTGCACAGCTATTTTGCTGTTCCTCTTCAACTTTTACTGTTACCGGACAACGTGTGCTATTGCTAGACAACAATACTTGTTTATTGCATGGCTACGTTGTTGCACAACAGCACAAGTCATTTAAAAACCTAACAGTAAGTTTGCTGTTAATTTACAGGAATTTTTGTTTACAGTGTAACCCTTGCAGGATTTTCAACAACCAAAATTATTCTCAAATTTTCGTGCCTAACTATGCTGAACTCTGTTCCCTATGAACGAATTTGTGCAGAATTATGCATAATGTGTACATAGTTATGCATAAAATTTTGTTCGTGACTTTAGTTGCATAAAATTGAGCATAACGCAAAGAAAATCTTGCATAAGGGTTTAGTGTGTGTACTATGGTATACACAGAACACTGTTCCAATTTATGCAGCTCATTTCTGCAGACCTGTACTTCCAGAACAACATTTTCTGTCACCTTTAATTTTTGGAATCCATTTGGTCATCCAGGAAGTGCGTTCGTCTCCTTGGGACACTGCCGAGGCTACCAGCGAACAGTATCGGGGCGGGCTTCAACACTGTGAAGAGGTGGGCGAGGGAGAGGGGCGTATACGAGGGCCTCTATCCCCTCTTCGCCTACTACTACCAGCAGTGGTTGGTGATAGTAACGCCCCGACGCCTGACAACTCACGGCCGCTACCACACCTCAACCAATGTGGTTGAGACGCACCACCACCACCTCAATGTACTGGCGAATGCCCACCGGGTGAACGCGTGGGATCTCTGTGGTAAGTGTCTGTGTCCATTGATCACTCGCGCCAGCAAGTGGAGCGGCTAGTACTCCTAGTACTGAGCTCGTCTGATCGAGCGGGCGGAAGTGGGAGTACACTGTGGAAAATGTTTGTGCATTCACGAATTTTCCGACCTCTGGACGCACTACAGCCAGGGAGTCGTAACGTAACCGAATTAACTTAATCCGTTTTTAGCCGTTTCCCACATTTTTGCCGATATCTTCTGAACAGTTCAAGTTATCGTAACAATAAGAAGGCTCATTTTAAAGGTCACAACGTCGCTAAATTTTCGTTACTTAAGATCCGAAGCGATACAACATGTCCGTATGGCCGAAAATAAATTTAGTTTTTTTCGAATCTACATTGTTATAGAAATAACGTTATTCCTCATACTTTGTAACAAAAAATATTTTAGGGCAAGAAGCAATTGTATCACTGAAGGCAATAAAGTTACGAAATTCTAGTGCCATTAGCTATCGAATGCACTTTACTGTGCTACGATATTTTGCACAGTTTAGGAAATATTGAAGGAAAAGGAGCAAAATCGTCAAAAACAATTTCGGTTACGTTACGACGCACTGTTAGAAATTTTGTCGTAAATTAACGACAAATAAGTCGCTAATTTTTATAGCGACTGCAATCGTTTTGGAACGATTTGGTCGTAACCTTACGACTGAAAAATCATTCCTCTACGACATTGTCGCAATCTTTTCTAGCATTGAAGGCCCAAACAATTCGTAAAATGTGACGATTTTCGTCGTTTACTTACGATTTGTGTCGTAACTGTTCGATCAAAATCGTTCAATTACGACCAAAGTCGCACATTTACGACCAAAGTTGTAAATTTACGAATCAAGTGGTATCTGTGTGACATCCTGCGCAAGGAATTTACGATCAGTCGTACATTTAGGATCAAAGTCGTAAATTTACGACTTTATTCGTTTGAAAACGAACTGTTTCGCTACAAAAATTAGCGATCACTTCGTCGTTCACGAATGACACAAGTCGTAACTTGAAAGTGTTGTTTAAAAACGGCATTATTGTTCTCAAAAATGTCGTAAATTTACGAGTACTTTTAACAGTGCGCCCTGACTGCAGCACCAAAAAACATTAGTGGGAATTGAGGTTGTCCAATTTAGACGGATCTGTGCGAGTCAGTGCTGACGCGTTCTGACTGAGCGGAAGTTTGCGGAAGTTTAACTAAAACATTTTGTCTGAGAACAGCGAAGTTTGTTATTAACAACCTTTCTGCGCAGTAACGAGACAGAAACCCCTTTTTTGGAATGAAAGAATTTTTTCGAACTCTGGACCTGTGACAGAAAGTTTGTTGGTAAACAACATATGTTGCTTAAAAAGTTGACAACAGTTTTGCTGTTAATCAACAGCAAAACATTTTACTGTGTACGTTCTAAAACGTGCGTCCGTAAAGTTCCACACAATCCGCACGCATCCGCAGGGATCAGCACGGATCCGCACGGATCCGACTAAACCGGAAAATCTCATCAGCGAGTGGCCTGAGCGCAGAACACGTGACAAAGGGGGTGCCCCTTCTTCCCACCTTGACGGAGCGGGCTGGAGGAGCTCTGTATTCCTCAAGTTAAGCGCAGGCAAAACAACAACTTGCATTGAGTTTGCACTTAGTAGTATACTACGATGAGTATACAAGGTGGCCCACTTACCCTGCTCCCGCTATAAGCGTAAGTATGCAACGCATTCTACTTCCGCTAAGCGAAGGTATGTGGGCCATTCTGTACTCTCAATACAAGTTACAGCGAAAATATCTCTTGAAAAGTTGCTGGAAAAGTACCCTTGTTATCCTACTTTGTTGGGATGTAAACGATGCCTATCCTTCCTTTCGGCGCCCTATCGCGCTTTTGTTCTGCCCATAAGACGCTCATCTTTTTCAGACAGTTCAGACGATAAAAAGTGTGGCAAAGTGTTCAAGAACTGTAATGTTTTTTCGACTCCTTACAGAAATTTTCCAGAGGACGCACGGCGAGTCAGTGGCTGTCATTGCCGCGGCTGAGGAGGGCCGAAACACTGGCAGGTTGAGGGACCGCAGGAACGTGGAGATGGCAAGGACGATCCGCCGAGCGGAGGACCAGCTCGCCGGGGGAATAACGGTCATCCAGTTCCTCGAGCGCCTAAGCCATCTTATGGACAATCTCGCCCCTCAGATGGCCGCTGTTGCCGAGGAGGAGGAGAGGCGGTTCCCCCCAGGTATAGTGCACATATGCCATCTTCACGGGAAAAAAAAACTTTGCATCAATGTTCGATTCTCTTCGATTGAAAAAAAAATCAGTAGGCTATTTCAGAGCCGGACGGGAAGAAGTAAAGTGGAAGAACAAAGCACTCTGCGCATGCCCTGGCGGTGTGCCCCGGGCGCCCCCCATCACGCTGCCCGGCCCGGGCATGAGCAGAACGCTTTTGTTCTTCCATTTTACTTCTTCCCGTCCGGCTCTGAAAAAGCCTATTCCTAACTCTTTCAACCCCATACCTAGAACCTGAGGGTTGTTACGAGAGAACACCTCTACGATAAAGAACAGGCTGGTAGCACCGTACAGGTGTACGTGTTCTTGATGTGCTCAGATCATTCGAAGCGTGCTACAAGTTTTGTAGAAATATTATATAGTGTTGATGAATTGTTTGCATCTTTAATTTTAGCACCACCGGGAGGGTGGCCACATCCCCCACAGCCGGATGATCCCCACATGGCAGGCGTCCCGGCACCACCATCTCCACCACCAGGACCGCCGCCACCACCACCAGGACCACCGCCACCAGGACCACCACCACCACCACCTGGACCACCACCACCAGGACCACCACCACCAGGACCACCACCACCAGGACCACCACCACCAGGACCAGAACCACCAAGAACGCCACCACCAGGGACACCACCACCACCACCACCATCACCAGGACCACCGTCACCAAGACCACAGCCGCCGCCACCACCAACACCACCTGGCCCACCTGGCCCATTCGGTCCTCATCCACCACCGGCGGGACCACCAGCACCACCACGTCGTGTACCTGGCCCACACGGTTCTCCTCCACTTCGAGCTCCAACACCACCACCTGGCCGCCAGGGCCTAGCTGCTGGTCCTGCTCCTAGACATGGTAAGCGTAGCTTTTCGGCTGTGATGGATGCTTTTCCATTTTCACTCCCGGGATTTCACAACCTCCCACTCCCTTTGAGTGTCTTTAAGTCTCTGTCTTTAAGTCTCTGTATCTCTCTCTCTCTCTCTCTCTCTCTCTCTCTCTCTCTCTCTCTCTCTCTCTCTCTCTCTCTCTCTCTCTAAATAGTACCTTTTATTGTATTGATGATTTTCTCCAAAGAAATATGTAATGATTTTATGATTTTATTTTTGTCAACAACTAACCAAGTTCAATGACAATAAACAAACTCAAACTCAAACTCTCTCTCTCTCTCTCTCTCTCTCTCTCTCTCTCTCTCTCTCTCTCTCTCTCTCTCTCTCTCTCTCTCTCTCTCTCGCTCTCTCTCTCTCTCTCGTTCTCCTTCTCACCCTTCCTCTCCGAGTACATTGATGTGCTTTTGTTTGGTTTATGCCCCTGCTGGTCCTGGGTATGCCACCCGCCTAGCTCCACAGTACTCTGTCGTACAGTTTTGCCTAACTACCAGGTATTCGTTAACAAATGTTGATATTGCAGATAATGTACATCCCTTCGGTCGGCTTGGTCGAGGACGTGCCCTCGATGCACCTGCTCCTGTTGCACGTGGTCGCGGACGAGGACGCGGACGTGCCCTACCCAGCCCACCTCATCCACCTGGTCCTCCGGGACGAGCGGTTCTACAACCAGGGGGCCTTCCTGCACAGCTGCAGCTTGAGGCAGCTCCTGCTGAAGGTACTGTAATCTAAAAGAATGTATAGAAGTTGCTCTGCAAGGGAAAAGTTTACATCTCACGTATACATACTCGATATACTCCTGAGGGACATCTGTGATCCATGATATCATGCTCTCAAGCCGTACTATGTCAAACTTAAGACGTTTTACACAGGAACTTTAATGTGAGATATATCATGTTCGTTGATGCGCCCTCGGCTCGGCGAAAAACGTCTCTTGATGCTCGGTCCCTGAGATATCCGAGTCGTTGTGCATGGAAAGAGTGCATCACGAACTGTTCTTTTTTTAGAGAGCTTGAAAGCATGAGACATACCAGGTGGCTGATTAACCCCGGGCTTTTTTTGTACAATGCAGCCCGCCCGCACCGCTCCATCCGGGACTGCATACCCATCAGGCGACGGGGACCGGCTCCAAGCGCGGACGCTCTGCTCCGCCACTGCTGTTGCATCCAACGCCCCGAGAGGGCCCTCTCGCGGTTCTCGCGGTCTACGGCGGGGCGTTAGAGGGGGGAGGTTCACTGTAGAAAAAAACGAGAGCAAATCTAGTTAATTTTTATGCCAGCCTTTACTGCAGTTTATTATACTGGATTTACTGTACTTCCTGACAAGATTTGCTGTACTTTCCGAGGCAGTGTACAGCGTTTACCGTACACTGTATCTAGAAGTACAGCGAATCCTGTTAGAAAGTAGAATAAATCCAGTAAAATAAAGTACAGTGAACAGTGAAGACTGTCATCAGAATTAACTGGATTTGCTATAGTTATTTTTTTACACTCTGCAAACTCAAGTGTGAGACAGTATCACATTTTTTACTGTAGTACCACTGTGTCTCACACTTTAAAAAACTATTTTCTGTCGTTGAATAGCGATTACGTTTTAGAGGACAGCATCAGCTTTGGTTCAAAATCCCGGTTAAAACGAGCTATCATGTGATAGGGTTCTGATCGCAAACAACAACGTGCCTATAAATTTTCGAAACCATTAATTTACGATTATTTCATGTATTGTAGTTCCAAACCCCATCACATGGTAGCTCGTTTTAGCCGGGATTTTGAACCAAAGCTGATGCAGTTCTCAAAACGTGTTTGCTATTCTACGACAGAAAATAGTTCTTGAAAGTGTGAGACACAGTGGTACTGCAGTAAAAAGTGTGATACTGTCTCACACTTGAGTTTGCAGAGCAATGTTCGCGGTTTCGCGGGAGTAACCCGTGAATCCTCGGGAAAAGGTCGCTTTCCGCGGGACCTGCAGCGGGTGTATCTTTCAAACCACGGATCCTCCGCGGGTCCTTCGCGGACTGCGAACTACCC